>JAQNCA010000019.1:3790178-3811961 GCA_029783725.1 Acanthurus tractus | reverse complement strand
AAGAGGTTATCATGGCCGGAGAAAGGCAACAAGCTTATTTCTGCTTTAACTTTACCACTACGTTACATTTCCTTGTGGTTTTTTTTTTTTATTAAACCCAGTGCTTAAGTGAAAGCACAGATATGATAGGCTATAAAAGTATGCATGCATAAATGGCTGAAATACAGAGTTTGCTCTCAATGTGGGCTATCATCTCTCAGAAAGGAGAGTGATATTTCATCCCTGAATGCATCAAATCGTCCGCTTTCAGATAGAAAACCTCAATAACACTATGCATTTTAGCCTTTTGTAGCTTTTGTCCTTCATTTATTGATTTGTTTGACGTTGCATGTGTCTATACCATACTGTATGATATAAAATAGGTTACACAGTTGATTTACAGGCAGAGGACATCAGTTTTTAGAATTAAAAATGCTTTGCAGATTTTGCATATTGAGTTTAAATTAACATTCTAATGACTATGCCAAGATCTATAACGTGAGCTCTGAGATGATTTTTTCTCATATTTGTATTATATTTAGTTATTCAAGGACCAATATATACAGTACATAAAAAAAGAGACACCACAGAGCCTCACTGTCCAAACCGTAAAAAATCTTCGTCTTGGCTAAAAACACATGGTTAAATAATTCTAAAGTGCTTCTGGCCATCCCTAGACTACCCCATTGGTACTCATTAGGCAAAGATGTGGTGCAGATTATTCAATTCCAGACTTAAATGATTCATGGTGGGTCTTTACTGGTCAGGGCCCAACTTGCGAAACCCAAATGCGTAAATATCTAAGATCAGTTGCCACAAACCTGCTTACTCTCGTGATCAGTGCATGTCAATTAGATGAAAAACCAATGGAAACTAAATTGAATGCTCGTTTTAAAATGTGCACATTGCTTGCTAAATGATGCATGGTTTATATCTTCCATGGACCACAAACATGCAGTGTATAATCTAAATATATGAACATTCTGCCTCATTCTGCTTTTTAAGCAAACTGCCAAGAAATTGCATCATAAATAAATTATTTCTAAATGTTGTGATGCTTTCTGGCCACAGCTACTCAGTGCTATAGCCAGGGCATCCTTGTACCTGGTGGCCAAACCAAAAAACCTGCTAGTACATGAAGACATCAAACTGAAAAGGTGGCCTTTTGGGCTTGAATAGCCCAGGAAGGTTCCCAGGCACAGAAATGCTAGAAAGACTGCAGGGGTGTGATTCTGGAAGCTAAAACTTAAATGTAGATAAAGTTTTCTGGGGCCATGGCAAGCCATCAAAAAGAGTCAGGAAAGGGAGGCAGTGCTTCGCCCAAGCAGTTCTCAGCAGGGCACAAGAACTGCTGACCTCCACATAGGATATAACCAGGCAGAACCCTTTGAAGAACTCCTAATCCGACTCACACAGACTGTGGAGGAGGCAGAACTGGAGGTCTTGGATGAAACATCACCCATTTCTCTATCGGAGGTCAATAAGGTAGTTAAAAATCCCCACAGATACACACAGGGCAGTACTGGATGAGCTGTGAAGTGTGCTTTAAATGCCTTTTCAGGGTTTCAGTCCAGACTGCGCCCATAGGTCATCAGTGGCAGAAGAAATAATACTTCAAAATCACAGGTCAAGATGAGTTTCCTACACAGGGTCTCTGGGCTCATCCTTAGAAATATTTGAAAGGAGCTCAGAGTAGAACTGCTACAAGTTAAGGTTGTTGTGGCAAATGATCGGTTACCTCCTACACGTCTTCCTGTAAAAAGTGTGATTGGTTGCATCCAATTGGGAGGAGACCCGGGGCACACTGGAGGGATTACATATCCTGTCTGGCTTTGGGACCCCTCGGGATTCCCGAGGAAGAGCTGGAGGACGTGTGAATGATTTCTGGGCTGCCATGCTAAACCGGCTGTCACTGAGACCTAAATAAACAGAAAACAGATGGATAGATGTGTTCTCTCTGTTCCCCCAGTAACTTCTTGTCATTTAAAAAAAAGAAACAATGTCTTCTTAAATACTTCCCGTGCAAAGGTGGTTGCCAATTCTTTTGTACATCAGGTCTTGTTTTGGTCCTTTTATTGTCTTTTTTGTCCTGGAGACAAGGCATCTCCTCCTTCATGCCTCCAAGGAAAACACAGCCTTTCTGCCCAAAATAGTTGCTTTGTTTCAGCCTGAGCAGTTGCATAACCCACCTTGACAACGGGCACAGAATAGCAAAGAAGTGGAACTAATACACGTATCATAATGCCTCAATTTCAGGGAGGGGAGCACTCATAAGTTATTCACAGATCCTCTCCTTCTCCTGTTTTTCCCCTCTGATCAAATCAGGCTCATGACAAATATAATAATAGATTTTGAGTGACAAGAGAGGAATGGAAATAGAAATAGGAGGAAAATGGAGGGGCATCAGGGATAAACCTGAAGAGCATCATTTGAGAAGGCAATAATCCAAGGGTTATGAGGTACTTGAAAACCCCCCAAAAAACCTCTGGTAAAGATGCTGATATTGTCATTGTGGTCAGAGAAGGATGCTAACATTTTACAAGCCCATAAGGGAGAATGACTTGCCAAAACCTTTCAGGTTTTTATGAGAAAATGCCTGAGAGGCACGTAAAAGCGACCTTTATTAAAGACCACTTAAGCTGCCTTCATGATGCCTAACAGCACTTGCTGATGGATACAGGCATAACCTTGCTTCATGCTGGTTCATGTGGGTTACCGTTTATGAGCAGAATGGTTTTAAATACAGTGTCAGTCCTGCATGTATGACTGATACATCAGAAGGGGGAGACAAGTCGGGAAGTTCATAGCTAATGGCTGCCTATAAGGCTGAAATGTCACAAGCTGTTGAATTCTCATTTGTTATCATTGGTAAGGCATGTATCGTTTCCCAGGATGCAGCAGTCAGCAGGAAACATCTCACAAAGGCCGCAGACAATCCTATAACCTCACATGCACAGCTTGCATGATTTAAATACATTTTCCAAAAGTGTTAAGGCTTTCAAAAAAGAAAGATAGACTAGACATTAAGACTTCACCCCTCCTCACTGACCCTTCCTCTGCACCTACTTAACTGACTCAAAGGGACGAAAGGAGAGAATCACTACATTCACTTATTATGGTTATATAATCCCTCAGAGAGGTTTGGCCTATCCCAAGGCTCAGTGGGGCTTTAAACTCAGACAAGGGATCCCTGACATGGTGAGGTGATTCCGCTCAGGGCCCTTGTCCTCCCAGGCATAAAAGCTGAATGTACAGTATTTGACTGTGCAGCCAGCCAAACCCACCGGACTTGTCGCTGGTCAGGCCTCTCTCTGTCTTTCTCCAACTCTTTCCATTTTTCTTTTGCCCTCTTCTCACTCTTGTAGCCTCGATTTTAATTGCTTTGAAGCTGAGCGCTCACCTTAGGGAGCTCAACAGGATGTTTTACAGAGCTTTGGGGAGACTGACTATTAATAAATAATACCTCCATCTCTATACTACAGTGGGATGGACAGGAGCATAGCAGAGAGGTAACAACAGTTTCTGGTAACCCACAATACTCTCCTGCTGAAGGTAAGGTGTGAGAACAGCAGGTTACGCCAACAGATAGTTAAAAATGTAGTTGCACATTTCATTTTTAAATCTACCCTTATCAGCGCAATAAAAGACTGTGCCTTGCATGTTGCGTATCATAAAGTCGAGTATTGTTTTTAACCTTGTGCTGCCAGTTAGCAAATTCTGTGCTGTAAGGAAGAAAATTATAATCACATCAGCTTGATAAGACCGTCATCAAAACAGTATGTCTAATTAACCTTCCAAATCAATTTAGCATCACCTCCTGAGGAAAAAAAAAAAAAGACAGACCTCAGTATATCGTTTTATTTTTGGCCTGCTTTGTTCATACTTACAGTGGCTTTCTTCCTCTGCAGAGATTTGGGTTTTGGCTTTGTTGTTGCGCCGCAAGGCAAGACTTTACAATGAGGTTTTATAAGTGTGTTATGTGGCTGTTAATCTTTCATAGCTGTATTGACCTTATAAGAGAGCTAAATGTTGAGGAAACAATGGTTGTGGCACTTGTTAAAAGCCTCACCATCCATCCTTCGACTACCTTTCACCTTAAGGATGAGCCCCTCTGTGACTCTTATGGGATAAATTCACCTATAAACTCTATTAATGTCAAGATAAAAGTTCTGCATATCTGGTTCCATTTTTGTTTTTTGGCCGTTTGCTTCTCCAGTGGTGAAGAGATGGTTCTCATGTAGTCAGTGTCAAATAATTAAAACTGCTACATCTTTACACTAGAAATTTGAGTTTAGAATTGAGTTATTTGGTACCAGAAACAAGTAAAATCAGTTGTGCTAATTCTCGTGAACTTCTCTTGATTAAGTAGTGGTAACAGATTGTAACACAGTTGATATGAATATGCCAGATTTTCACTTTTATATAAAAAGAAGATATAGGTTAGAAATACTGTGGCTTTATTTGTTAAAATGCAGCACAAGCAACAAGTAAATTGTGTTAGTTTAGGATGAGTTAAGGTGAAGATTTTTTGCAGATTAGAAGCAGCAGGTATGTTCATTTGTACTGACACCAACCTCAGTGGACCAAAGTCCAATGAAGCTACAAAATGCATAACATTGTGAATGCAAGCAATTTATGTATGTTCTTTATTTTTTATTTGCATGTGTAAGTGTGGGGTATCAAACGCTTTCTGGCATTTAATGTATAACCTTCGGAAGCCCTATTATAAGACCTGTGATAAAAAGAAGGAGCACAAAATAAATTACATACATTGCTACAATATATCCGCTCTCCCACTGAATTTCATATCTATCCATAAAATGGATACTTTGCACTTTTCAACAAGAGACTTCCTCTAACTATTTGCCCTTTATATTCTGTGTAGGTATGCAGGATTTGCTTCTTAAATAAAGACTTATCTATACCACAGGAGCCCACCTTAAATGTGCAGACCTGGTCCCCTGCTCCAGTTCCAGTCCCCCAGGCTATGTGACTAATTAGATGCTGTAATGCATCACGATGGAAGAGGGAGATATTGAAGTTTAAAAAGGAAGAGGGGCTGTGAGATTGATCTGGTCCTAAATGATAGAGGAATTGATCACGCCTGCACGTGGTGGAGGCAGAGGAACGATAGCATTCCCTAATGAGGAAGAATAGCCATTAGTGACAGAGTTAACAGATATGTGGGCAATCTCTCACGCTGATTAAAAAGGCTTATGAGCGCCGTGACGCGTTTGTCCTCCACATTTAGCAGGAACATGGGGGGAGTGAAGGACAGAGAGCATTGTGATGAAGCCAGGAGTCACGTCCAGATACAGATTTTTACAATCCAGTTGATGGGATTTTATATGCACACACTGAGAAAACCAACATATTAGCTCCCTGATTTGACCACAGCTAATGATCACAACGTGAAAAGGCATGTTAGCCACCCTAGCATGTGTTGAAAATAGGAATTCTATATCAGTAAATGAAGACTGGACCTATGCAGAATCTCCCAGGCTATTAATTTTACCTTACAAACATCATAAAAAGTTGCATAGTCAAACCGTCAAAGACAAAGTAGCAGCTGTAATAGGACATTTGGTGAGTACGTAACAGTGACCCCAGCCCAGTGATAAAACAAATGATCGATAATAACAATAAAGCTATTTTAATGCTATTGCTAAAAAAACATGTTTACCTCTTGCTTCATACTTTTGAAAATTTGCATTAGATCTATGTTGCTCCTTTCTGGATGATGCAAGTAAGTGACATGTCTCTTCTTGAATATGATTTGTTTCTGATTGCACTGTAGTGTCATGTTGCATCTTGCATTCATTGCATAATGTGACATGTCAAGAATGTAAATGTGTACAGTTTCTCTCAGACTGTAACAAAGATTTTGTTGAACCCATCTCAGGAAGTATGACTTAACTTGAATTCATCATTTGCTTTTTGACAAAATGTTCATTTTCTCCGGTTATTATGGAAACATTAGGTCACATGGTGGTCTTGAAATTGCTGGTGACATTTCTCATAGGATCATCATTTTATAGGATTTGCTCAGTAAGGCTCAACTTTAAGACAAACTAATTAGTTTACTTTAGTTTACTTCAACCAATCACAGCTGAAACTTAATAAAGAAGGTCCATGTCTAATTATATATGTTATATATTAATATGTATTATCATTTCCATATATGTTTCTTAATTGGTCGTGTTAACACAGTCTATTTTTATATAACCTATCTCTACTGAATGAGCCTTGTCAATGGAGGTTTCTTTTTCACGTCTACTTTGCCACAACCAACAGCGGCCAGTGCATTACTTACAGGTAGTCATTAACTCCTAAGTTCTTACAACCTATAACTACCATGAAGACACGTTAAGGAACTTTGGTGTAGAACTTTTTTGACGAGCCACAGATGCAGTTAAAAGAAAAAAGTAAGAATTCCTTGGTCAAATTTCTTGTGAATAAAAACTGTGGATGTTGTTAAATAATGTACAGCACACTTTGGTATTGGTAACTATACGTTTAGGATTCCACATCTACTGTATGTCTTTTTCACATGCACCATTTATAAATATTATTTGGACTGTGTTCCACAAACTACACAATCACGTCCCCTTATCTGACCCTCCTTTGTTGTGAGCTGTATCTTGTCTGACAACCCACTCGAGCCACATACTTCTCTAGGCTCAATAATGTGTGAAAGGGTTGTTGCCATGGGACACTGTTTTCACATACCCACACACACACACACACACACACATGCACATGGATACACACACTGATCCCCTTGAACTCTCTGCCCTTTCTCTCTAATGTCACCATGCTGCGGTGACAACTTGCAATGCTCTGCTTCTTAACAAACATGCACTTCTCCACATTGTTAAGTTTGATGTGTTCGAGGAGATAATTTGTCCTCTGTCTTCTGTTCCTCCGCCCCTCTTCTTCTCTGCTCACTGATCAGCTTTACAGCTTTTAATGTGCTCAAACCGACGTTGTTCATTACACTGTCTTATTTTGTGCAGGAGGCACTTTAAATGTACACCTTTCATTGTTCCGAGCTAAGGCCTTCACCCTAAGCTTCCCATGTTAATGAGATTGATGTATCAGAAACGACCACACACACACACACACACACAGAAAATCAATGGACTGTTGTTAGCATTTATATGGCTTTTACTTATATATGGCTAGCTAAAGGGAAACCTGCAAGCGACGGACACAAAATTTAAAAAAAAAAAAAAAAAAAAGGAGAGGTTGTTAGCTGTAGCAGGTGATAGCCAAGAACAAACTCGGCCATGTTTTCCACTTAACGAAGCTCATTAAACACCACTCCGGACTAAATGGCTGGTGCTTTAACACAGATTCATGGCATTCATAAATGTTAGCGTGGCTCTCAACCAATCACAAGCCTGGGTTATTTCACAATATATGCCTTGTTTATTGATGAACAAATATTTTCTGTGACAAATATATATGCAAGTAAAGTAAAAACATTATGTTCAGTCCTGATTTATTATGTTGGATATTTCATTTGCCCACCTGAATCCAGCTAATAGGCTGAGAAAAGTAGTTATGGATTCAAAATTATAGATCAAATTTAGACCAGAGCTACATTTCAGATTGTGTACCATATTTCTGTTCTCTCTGTCTGTAGTGCTTCCCTTTCTTCTCCTCCTCTCTGTTAAAATGTGAGATCTTAATGCTCTGTCGTAAATCTGGATCAAGCAAGAGAGAGGAAGAAAGAGTAAAAAAAAAGAAAGAAAAAAGAGGGGGAATAAGGAGACTGAGCATAAAAGTGAAACATAATCCGTGAGTATTGGTGCTAATCTTTTGATTTGGGCAAATTCCCTTCTGCAGCTGAATCAAAAGGTCTATTTGCATTTTTTTTTAACAGATGAGGTTTTAATTTTCACAGTTCTGTGGATTACCTCAATTCAAAGCTTCCTGTCAGGAATGGAAAGATCTCTATCTTCATATCTTCACTTCTCTCTCTCTCTCTCTCTCTCTCTCTCTCTCTCTCTCTCTCTCTCTCTCTCCTCACCTCGCCTCCTCTGCTCCTCTGTTGCTGTGTGTACTTGGGGACAAGATGCATTGGTAAAATAAATACACAGAGGTCGGTCTCTTTTGTCTTATGCCGGGTCCTCTCACACTCAATTATATTTGGCTAGATTAGTTTTCTGTATCATTGGATATGCAAATCTTGCTCTGCTTTTTCTTCACGGTGAAAAAAAAGGGAAGGAAGAGAAGAGAGAGCAGACAAGGAAGATTCCACTTCATCCTTTCCAGGAAAACAGACAGGAAAGAGGTCAGACCTCCGATAATAGAAGCCTCAGTTGTTTTTGTTTTTTTTAAAGTATTCCTCCGCACCAGGACTCTTATCAAACAGGTGTCAGTTTTGGCGTGATGTTACAACACAACAAACATTATTCCTTGGAGGACTGTCTCACTTTAAAACAACAGCTCCGTCTTAAAGGACAGTAAGAGTCCCATGTTGCTCAGGACTGAGGGACAGGTGGAGACTGGAGAGGCGGCGGCAGCCAAAAAGCAATTAACATTCACAAATAGCGTCGGGGAAGCTATCCGCTGAGGTTACACAGGCGCTGAATGTCACCTACTGCCTGGGCCCAATTCCTTCATTAAACCCTCCCATAAGGGCAGACACACTTAAATACATATTTGCATACAAATGCAGTGATTAACCCTCTAAGTGCATTAGCTTTGGCTGCTTCTTGGAGCCTCAGTGCTAATATCTCATCCACCGTTTGTCTATGTGTGCTTGAAATGAGGTGGAATAATGATCCTTTATTGACTTAGTTGAATTAACTTCCATTGGTTTCCTCTGGCTGTTTTATTGATGGATTTTTGAAATACGTCATTCCTTTTCTTGGGCCAATAAATCACAGTGGAGCTTCAGTTTGGATTTGACATTATGACAATGTGCTCTGTTTGATTTAAGCAGTAGATTTCCATTGTGTCCCATAAAGCAATAAAGCAGTGAGGCAAAAAAAGGAAATGATCCCAGTTGGGGGGAATAGTGTCATTACAGATCAAATACTAATAGAATACAGTATCTAAGTATATATATAGTAAGAACAGAATGGAGACATGGGGTTCATCAAGTCATGCTCCATCAGTAAGACAGTATTGAGGATGAAAGAAGAGCAGAAGAGTTCCAAAAAAAAAAAGAAGAGAAAGTGTGTATCTGAAGCATTTCTTACAACTTTGTTCTATTTACAGCAGATGAACACTGACATAAAAGGGAAAGCCACTGAAAAGGCCAAAGGGCTGATATGTTCCTATACTGCTGCTAAGGTTAGCGTGTAGACAGGAGGGTGAGCCCGGGTGTAGGGAAAGCAAATAACAAGAACAAACACAGAAGAATTGGACAGAATAAAAGAGTTCTGTAACAAGAGTCTGATCCGTTTTTTTTTTTTTTCACACTTTAAAGGTGCGCTTCATGACCTCAGAGGCTCACCTCAAGGCTATACGACAGAGCACTCCCTGCGGAGTCGACAATCACAACAACAACAACAACAGGAAAAAGGGAAAACACTGCAGAACGCAGAGAGGCTAGTCATTGCTGATTTCCTTTTCCTCTCTAACGCTCTTCCACCTTCACTCACGCTTAACTTACACGCCGTTGCATAAAGATGGAGGAAAGTATTAAACATTAGACATCTGGAATTAGAGTGGGTTTTTTTTCGTCCTCATGCCTCCATCACTCCCGACTATCTCATTCCTCCTCCCTTCTCCTCCATCTCGTCCTCCCTCCTCTGTCCATTGGCAGCGCACACAGCCGTGAGCAGAGCTAATTAAATGCTTCTAAGTGAGTCGCCTCGCCTGCCATTCCAGCCTCAGCAAAAGGTCATCCTACTCACAGGCATGAGGCAGACATTTCTCATGACTGTTTTCCTTTTGAGAAATTTAGCAGATTGTTAATTATCAGATTACAAGTTTGCCTTTTTAAAGGCCAGCACGCCGCCCCGAGTCGCATGGCTGGAAAAGAGAGGGGGAGAGAGAGACAGAGGAGGAGGAAAAAGAGAGGCGAGGGTATAAGCAATGAAGATGGCTGAGGGGGTCCAGCTTTTCTCCTCCATGCTTGAGTTGAGTCAGGGCTATGATTCGTGATCAGACAGAGAGAGAATTTGAGATAAGCAGAGGAGAGAGGCTCTGTGTCTGACAGTAACCTCCCCTGTACTCTCTGTCTGCTCCCATCAGCCCCTAGCAGCCACTGCCTCCACCTCTCTTTTACTCCACCCAAAATTCTATTAGAGCCAGTTAAAAGGACTAAAGCTGGGGGAGAAAACACAGACCTGGCCTCTGGTGAAGATCGTACTTTGACCATGGGCAAAAATCACTGCTTATGGGGGGAAAAAAAACCCACCAAGAACACTTGTTCACTTTTGCCTCACCTTTCATCGCTCGACGCGCTCCCTCCTGCCGCGTTCAAAGAGACACAAGGCCGTGGTGAAGTCAGCCAGGTGACATTTTGTACCTTGCTGGTGGAGGCAGAACTCTTTGTGAGAGAGACCGTGAAATTTCTGTTGTAGCTGTGCTATTGTAGTGATCAGAAAGGGTGGGGGTTAAACATGTCATTGTTGGCTACTCATGAATAACTGCTAGGAGCCTTGTTAGTGTTATTGTATGTCTGCTGGATGTAGTGCTGTTTGATGAATTGCCTGACTTTGAAACCTGCACTCAGTGACTATTTCACACATAAAACCACAAAGAGAACATTTATCTTTGCGAAAGAAATGTCCCTCTGATCAATGCCATCTGTTTCACTGTATAGCTGCAGATAAGCCACAAGGCACCTTAAGCTTCCATTTACAAGAAATGATCCACTATCAACAAAATTGCTCATGTTTAACACTGTTTCTTTAGCCTGATCCCTCAGTGCCTCTGGGTTCACTGCTTTTCACGGCCATCAATCTATAAATTGATATGGTGTGTTAATGGGCCAATAATTGAGTCGTGAATCAGCTGTGGAAATGGGCGATGGCAAGTCATTGATGAAAGATCTGTGCTCTGTGCCCTGCGGCAAAAAAACAGGGGAAAGCATAAACAGAGGACCAAATTTGAATAAGAGCAAAATTTAGCCTATTTAGAGACCGCAAAGTAAAAATGTTGACAGTTGTTTCCTTAATTAAATCGGAAAAACTGACAGAAACAACTAATATAACTTTTAGAGAAGCATTTGAAGGCATTACCAGGGGTTTTGCATGTGTCAGCCCATTAGCTTTAGTCATATAACGTATATTTGTTTTGTTAAAAGACAGTCACATTTTTTAAGAGATTTTTAAACAACTTTTGAATGCATAATGAAATGAATAAAATGAAAACTGATCAAAACTTTTGACACAACTATTCATTGTTTGTCTCCCAGGTTACATAGGATACCTGTTAGGTAACTTCCATTTTATGGAAACTTACGTCATACCTCCACTCCACTGCACTTCAAGTGGTGCTGCGGTCTGCTAAAAGGTGTTATTAGCCACTTTGTAGATTAAGATTTTACATGCAAAGCATATAATGAGCTTATATAATTTTATGCTTAGCTACTTAACAGTAAGTAGCAGTTGAAATTATCTTCACTTCAACCAGCCACAGCATTAAAATATTGTTTGATTTGTTGTAATAGTTATCGGATGATTTCTTTACTCCATTGTCTAATGTGATCTCACTCTTTTACCTTTGATACTTTTTGTTGTTAATACCTTTTAACTTCTGCTTTGAAGACTCTTCACCTGTGACAGAATATTTTTTATAGGGTATTACTATTCATTCTTCTATGAAATACTTCTTCCACCACCGGCCCTTTCCTCTGCTCATGAATGCAACGTTTTTTCTGTAGCTGACTCTAAAAGGATGGATAACCAATCTTCACAACTGAAATATCACACGAGATGATATCGTTAGCCAAAATGATTGCAAGGATTACATCCAACAGCGTCAAGTAATAAAATTAAACTGCTGGGGGAATCAGCAGCATGTAATATAAAGAAAATGCAAAACATGGATAGTTATGGGGTTGAATAATCATGTTGTATTTCTCCAGTAAGATTGCACAATGTTGTTTTGCTCCTGCTGACTGCATTTTACATCCCCTCGTACTCTCACCTATTTCCCTCCTCTGACCTTCACCTCGCCTTGGTGATTTGTAACTAATGTGCATAAGACGTTATTTGTGTCCCTGCCTGAGGCGACCAATGGTCTCTGTCCAAACAACCCACTGCCAAGCCAACTAAGTAAATAAATGGGACAAGAAGAACAAATGAATAAGGAGATGGATGTTCCCTTCTTGGAGACACACAGGCCTAATTTGAGCTAATAAAGGACCACATCAAGCGTGACCCCTTGCTGAGAATGGAGGGTCGATGGAGTGTCTGAGAAGCCCATGCAATCTCAAGTCAATTGCTCTCAGGCCTGAAGATTTCATCAGCTTCTTTTCTCTTTACAGAAAGAAGGCGATGGGAGAGGGGATGAGAAAAAGAGAGACAGAAACAGGAGGGGAAAGGTGACTGACAGCTAAAAACAGAATAGATCTTCATCATCATTCACCCTGTCAAAGCTTTGTCCCATCAGCTAATTTGAAAAAGAGCTACTTAAGAATGAGCTGTTGTTTGTAATGGGCCCACCTTCGATCGATGGATGAACACTAACACTGTGGTGAAATGGTGGGAGGAGGGGGGGCTGACAAGAGGAGAAAACCACAGTAGATGAACAAAATTAGTGTCTAACCCTTTCCCTCTTGCCTGTCTTCCAGTCTCACTGGAGTTAGCCCCTGATCTGTGGGGTGGGGGGGGTTATGGGTAATCGCCAGAGCACTCCCAGCGCCAGCTGTGATCTGATTTGTGGCAGAGGGCAGCCAATTACAACCATCGCGTCACTTTGTGCAAGACGGTTACTGCCTGCAGGGGGAGAGAGGGAGGGGATGAGGGAGAAAGACCGAGAGAAGGGGGACAAATCGTGAGTAGGGAGAGGATGGATGGATGGATGGATGGATGGAGAGAGTGAAGATGCAGAAAGACAGGGAGAAGGAGGAGCTGACAAAGAGTTGAGAAAGAGAAGAAAAGATGGACAGAGGGAGATGAGAAAGGACAGGCATTCTTAAAAGAGGGAGAATTGAGATGCAAATACATAAATAATAACTCTATAACTTGGGTATTTTTACTCTAAAAAGAACTATACTTTTTATAGGTTGTGATGTTTATGCCATAATTACGAGGCACACATACATCAAGGAAATCTTTGCAGGTGCTGAGTAAGAAGAATCTATACAAAAAGACAAAAATACTCACACAATATTTGTCAGATAGGAAAGACCGCAGGTGGACAAAATAATGTCGTACACAGCCTATACAGAATAAAAGAAGCATTGGTAATATTAAGTAGTGTATGGGTATCTTTTTTTATCTTTTATAATAATGTTGTACTCAGAGATCACTAAAAGGACAGCACTTGCTTATTCATGCACAGATGTTTCGGACATACGCCCTGCAAGCTGGCAACAGAGACTGTCTCTGAAACGTGCGTGAACATGCTAAGCAGTTGAACTGGGTGGCTGCCCTGTTTTTGCTTTAAAGCCATTTACAGCGCCCATTTACACATACTTGGTTTGAGTATATTGATTGGATTTCTGTGAAAATGTTGTTTTTACCACAGCAATTGTTGAGAGGTGGGAACATGGTGACTAAACAAAATCTGGTCGGGCCAAAAAGTTTCTAGACAGACAAATAATTTGCGTCTGACAGTTTCTATATCACATTATTTGGATGTAAAAACGAAAGTAAGCAGACCCAAGCATCCTACTCAATAATGACTAAAGTGGCTATAAGAAATATTTTATATTTAAAAAATACTTTTAATAGTTGTGGTATAAAATAAGCATTTTGTGCTGATTTGCATCAAGTACCTTACAGCTATATTATATTTAAGAAATGGCAGACATTCCAGACCTGATATCTTTAAAACAAGGTGGCTGACACTGAAACATCTAGAGGTATAAACAGCACTAAAGATGAAGAAAACATTTACCTTTTGACTGTGAGGTAGGTTATAGATGTACACAAGCAACAATTAAGAGGGGTCACTGATAGTAACCAACCCAAGGAGACGTAACCCTAAACTCTGTGGTTTCTTTCATTTCTATGGAGCTTTGTAGCATCTTTCAACTCATTGTTTTGGTTTCACTCACATTCTCATAAGTGTCATTTCTCTCGCATCAACCGCAACAGGCTGCCCTTTTCATTCTAAAAGTTCTTGTAGTTTAAAAACTCCTTTTACACTACCTGTTACAAATCTGTGTAAAAACTTAGCAAAAACACATTCTCCCTCTCTGTTTGTGACAGTGTGGTTGTTATGGCTCTGATTTGTTTTTGTGCTGACTCCTCTCTCCCTTTCCCTTGTCAGCAGGTCAGTGCAGAGAGGCGGGGCTGACAGACTAGGGAGCAAAGGCATGAGGCACACCTGCCTTGCATTGGCAATCAAACCACCTATTTTAACCACGCACATCCTGGCCTTGTTGCGAGACGATTTTCGTCCATGTCCGCGTGCCTGATTACTTCGTTCCTGATGATTCTACCCACTCTCGTGTTATTTACTGTCTTTGTTACTTGCTCCAATCTCTTGCCAATCTGCCAGTGAGTTTTTGTGATCCTGGTCTTTTTCTGTTCTAGCTATTTTGTAAGTCTAGTCACCAGTGAGTTTTTGTAGTCCTGGTCATTTTCCGTTCTAGCAGTTTTGTAAGTCAGTTTTTCCCCTGTTGGGTGATTTTTTGTTGTTCGTTTTGCCATTGTGGCTTTTTGAGTTATTTATAGTTTTGTTTTCCAATATTTTCCCCGTCAGGGTGTTTTTTGTTATTTATTCTTGTACAATAAAACTTGTGACTTTGAACCACTTTGCATCTGGGTCCTGGTTCCTTAGACCACACCGTAACAGTGGTGTTCTTTAAATCCTTTGTTTATCAGATTTTTAATGGTAAACTGTTTTACCAATATAATTAACATTATTTTATACATGTTTAACATTGTGACTAGCACAACTTAGTATGGTTTAGCGACACAAGTGCATTGACAGGTTTAGGAAAAGATTACTGACTTGTGCAGCTCTTCTAAATTAAAGTCAAAGTACCTCCATGGGTACCTTCCGCTTTGAATAGTATGCCAAGTTAGGTTGTTAGAAACTAGTGCAATGTTTTTAGCATCTAAAGAACAAGATATCTTCCTCAGCAGTTGGTTGAGACCAAAACGGACCCAAAAGGAAAGTAAAAATTGGACTTAAAAGGGTGACAGACACACCACTGAAATAAAAACTATGTTGCTTGACATGTTAATAGGCCACTTGGTGTTTGTTGAAAGCCTGCCAGGTGACTTAAAAGGTGGCAATATGTCAGTCTTGTGTTGACAGCTCGTTTGTACTGCTGCCAAGTCACCATGAAGTTTGCGTGTATGCCATCACAACCTTGACAGAAAACATGTAGAATTTACATAATACTCAGAGAATACCCACATCAAGACTGCAATGCTCAGACGAAAAAAACTAGAAAACACACACCTCGCAGTGGCAGAGCAAACTACATCAACATGATGATGGTGTTATGGGTAAATTAAAGGGAAGTGGTGTATTTGTAAAAGAGGAGAAGAATGTGATAGGCCTTGATATCAGATAAGTACACTTAGAAAATGACTTTTTTTTTTTTTAACTCTCCAAAAGATGCCAGGACAGCACAGTGTTTCACATCTACAAGTTAATTCACCCAAACTGACATCCAATACAGCAGGAGTCTTATTGCTTTAGCCTGAAATATGCCAGCGAACATTTCAAAAGATATCAACAACTTATAACTTTTGACCCCATCGAAAATGAGGAGGAGCCCTGCAATGCAGTGCCCCAGTTTCCTATTTCCTACTATTAGGTTCATTTCCTCTCCATACTTCCTTCATTAGCGCCCATGTTAAGCTCTGTAGAATTGCTAATAAGTTAATTGAGGGCTTCTTAAGACTTTGTAGGTGACATTGAGAGGGATGATTGGCTTCAGTATGTGTCGGAATAAGCTTTGCATAATATTTGATGGCTCAGGCTCCACATTGTGAAGCTGTAGCAACCACTGGGCTCATACTGTCTCATATGCACATATAGATATAGAAAAACACACTAACGTGCACAGTTTCCCGCTATGAGTATGGTGTCAGCATTAATTAAACACATTGCCTCCTCGTAGGGGAGAAGCAATGTGTGTGTGTGAGAGAGAGATCAGTTATCATGTGTCTCATTGGCCAAGCAGAGGGTTGTATGTAATAATTAAAATCAACTCATTCTGAGCCATGCACTGCACTTTCCTCTATCAAACACACACACTTACTGCAGTGTGTGTTTTGGTTGTAAAGTCAGTGTGTGTGTGTGCGGGCAGACAGGTTGACAGTGCATGCAGAGAGTCAGAGAGAAAGAGTCAAGCAGGCAGGCAGCAGCTGTATTGGGACTTCCCATTGGGGCCAAAGGTTTCGTGCCTTTCTCTGTCTCTTTGCCTCTCTCTCTTCTATCCCCCGAGGCTTTGTGCAGACAGAAGAGACCTCCATCCACACACTCACACTCACACATATACATACTCTTCCTCCAGTGGAGACCAATACTTATACGCCCACCAACAAGCCACAGATGGTTGTCTGAGTGTCAGAAGAAATATACTGTAAAGTGAAATATTGAAATGGAAGTCTAGTATGGTAATTCTGTCTCTTGAGTTTCTTCTTTGCTCCTGCTGTGTGTGTGTGTGTGTGTATGCATGCTTTCTGGGTATCTCCAGAACAGCTTGATTAGCTGGCCTGTCTGATGTCAGAATTGCCCACAACAGATCAACCTTGAACAACCTTTCCGTCCACTTGATAAGGTCCACATACCTGCAAAAGCTCTTATCTCATTCATTTCTTCACTGCAGTGAAGAAAGTGAGTGGAGAGAAATTGCAAAATGACAAGTTTGAAAGTTTGGGATTTTATTATTATTGGGCTTGATTTGTGGAAAAAAAACCCCTCAGAGAATCTATCCAATAAAAAAAAGTATATATAAAAAGAAACTTCAGAGTACTTTGCATGTTTTTATTTCATATTTCCTTGTTCTGCTTTTGCAAAACAGTTTAGAATGTTTTTAAGTTTGCAAAGTACATAAAGGTCCAGTGTGTTGGATTTAGAGAGATCTATTCGGAAAACGTAGTAGACATTAAATATAATTTTCATAAATTAGTTTTCATTGGGGTGTAATCCCCTGAAAATACATTTTTTTCATTACAATAGAAAGAGTCTCTCATATCCACAGGTGTTGGTTCTTCTACATGCTTGGATGAGGAGAGTAAGGGGAATTTAGTCAGATCACCAACAGGTGACTTGAAATCCTGCACACTGGATCTTTGAAGTAGCTTTAAACATTTAGCTGTTATTATCTCTAGAAAGACAGATCTTTGTTGTCCTGGTAAGATGGATTTTCTCACATTAAAAGTTAAGATAAACTGTAACTTGACCTCTCAGTGTTGACATGCATTATATCAAGGTTCTGGTGGCAGAAGAGATCCCAACTATTCTTTAGATTTTTCGACTATGATTGTTGGTGGAAATGATAGATATGAAGACTGCTCATTTTCAGTTACACACACCTTGTAAACCCAGCTCTCAATTGCAGTGAAAGGAAGAATGTAAACACAGCAAGTGCTCAACAATGGCCTCCTAATCAAGGCCATTGTCATTCTTATTGAGACCACGCAAAGACGTTACCTTGAGACTACATAACTCAACCTGTGTAATTATTTGTTTAACCCCTCGTCACACTACACTACAAACTGAATAAACAAATACAAACAGTTGTGGGGAATACAAATCAAGCACTTTATGGCCCATTCAAGTCATAAATCTGTCTAGTTTGACGGCAGTGGTATCAATGGGTGAAATATGATGCTGAACTATAATTCAAAATCTGTGGAATCGGTACCTCTGGAAGGACTGCTTTTAATTCCTTGCACCATTTACTGACCCAGCATCAGCAAAGGAAGACACATGATTATCTAGATAGAGACGATTACTGCCATTTCTCTTCTCTGAGAACCAGCAAGTTTATATCGGGGAGCACAGTGGGATAGTTGGCGGTAAGAAATGAGCAAGTATTGAAAACGGCGTTTAAATAAATAAACCTAGAATTGGAAACTGGAAAAGAAACACTGCATTTTTAGCAGGCAAAGCTGATATTAGTTTAGAATGAGTTTAGAGTAAATCAATAAAAAAAGGCAGCTTTCTATCCCTGAATAACACTTGTACCTCATGTAACTTGCTGAGCCAATCATTTTCACCCCATGCAACCAGCAAGAAACACCAGAAAAAAGAGAGCATTTAGAAATGATGGCAGGATTGATATGCTGCACAGTCCCTGGCTGCCACACTATGTCCTACCTTGAAGTCAGGCTACCTTAAAGTTCTTGATATGACATCATCTATCAGTGTGGACTCAGCTTTGCAGCAGCAGTTGTATTCACAACTAAAGGAACTATTTATATGTAGTGCATATGAATAATGGATGCTTTTTTATTTTGATGAAATGAGAGCTGTAAATTTTGCTAATAGTAGTTCTTTGCTTTTCTTAAGCTAGAAAGTTTCCTTAGAAAACCGCAAGGATAGCAGCAAAGATAAACAACACAAAAAAACCAGGAATTTAGTCATTTCATTCGTTGCCTACTTGTTGTTGTACAATTGTAATATTTGGGTGGCAATTAATCGGCCAATTTTTCTGTTCAAAATTAGACCAAATCTTTGTATGGATATCAGTTTTTTAGCCTGTAAGATAATAATAGTGTGGATTTTACAAGTGTTGATTGAAATGCCCTCTGCTGCATCACAAAACTTGCTGAGGATGACGGTTTCAGGTTTATGATATGCTTATATTTTATCTTTACAAGATGATGCGATTCTTTAAACCTTTAAATATACTTAATGTCCCCTGTGGAGACAAGGCTCCAAACTGCTGGAGTTGTTGATCACTTGCAGATCCTACTGGCCAGGAAATAAAAGGAGTTGTATAAACAATATAAAGCAGCAATATAAATAAAACAGATAATAAAATAGGTTTTTCAAAAATTCTGAAACTCTGCTGCCACGAGAGCTCCTTGAGCACACAGTTATAAATGTACACAGAAAATATTTAGCTGTCGGGTCCGGTGGGATGTGAGATTAGCTGTGGACGGATACACACACAGACACCAAACCAAGCAAACGATCTCCTTTAGGCTTACGCCCACTGGGGGTTATAAAGGATCTGAGCACTTTCTCCACCACTGATCTTGTATATTAAAAACAATGCAACTATTGCTATCAGGCAGGGATCTCTGGCACAGATATCAGAGCAGTAATTTGAAGCGATAAGACCCAATTTGTATGAATTTGTTCTAGTTGGAAATGAAGCTCATTGCGCTTGAGGTCTCGTTAAACCCTGAGTGAGGGAAGGAACATGAATTCGAAATGCCTTTGAAATACAGATGGGTCGCTTCATTTTTTTGCTAAATGAAAATGTGAAAGCCTTGCAAATCAAATCACAAATACTCTGGTGGAATCATTTCAACACCGCGTCATAACTCATCTCTCCAGGAAATATCGATTAAGTCTGACATTTTTGTTGACATTGTTTTTTATTTTTTTATTTATTTATTTATCCTAAAGCATCATGTATCTCCCACAAGGGTGATGTACATACGGGCTATATCAGGCAAGATTCATGTGTGAGGAGCTGCTGGAGAGCTTTGTCGTGGAAAAAAAGCGAGCACAATGCGGGGTTACCAATCCCACACACAGCTGGAATGCCCCTGGTGAATGATATCTGCTGCACATACAGAGATTTTGTTAAGTAAATCTTAGCCATTCCTACAAGACCCATCTCTGCTGGTCTGTCATGCTGGACATGTAGTTATTGAGCAAAAGATTGAAAGTGAGAAAGAAGAGATTGGGTGAGGAGGCAGGTGAAGGAGAGGGAAAGGAATGGAGGCGATAGACAGTAGGAAAAGGGAGACGAGGGCGGAGGATGAATGAGGAGAGATGAGACAGTGGAAGAAAAGAAGGGAGAGATAGAAGGTGTAGAGCTTAGAGGAACCAGAGAGAGAGAGAGAGAGATGGAGAGATGGATTTGACTGAATAAACGAGAAATGCTGTTCTGACGGAGACAGCCGAGCCAAAGTGAGAGGCTGCCCTGGGAGGCAGAAGACGTAGTGGAAGAAGAGGAGAGGACAGCTCAGCTCTGCTGCTTGCTATTCCAGGTGTCATCTTTTCCAGTCGCTGCTGATTAGTGCCTGAACATATCTTCTGGGGAGAAAATTAAATATTGATTTATTTTTCTCTCTTCATTCTAACCTCATCCTCTTTTTTTTACTTAGCTTCTTTTTTTTTATATATTGAAAAGACCACTACAGATGGAATTTCAAATGTGGCCGGTCTGGGGTAAGCTGTGTTAGAGAAGCTTTCACATATGACAAGAAAACGTGCCCACAGTGCCCTGAAGTCCATTCATCTAATGGTTTGTGCTTTTGACTGCATTCTGTTCAGTGCAGTAAAAAGCTGCAGCACCTGGTGTGCCTGCAAGAGCACGGTAACACTCTCTGTGACCACTGTTTGTCTGATGAGATGAAAGAGACCATTAAAATATGTATAACAAAGACAAACCCATAGATTCACATACATTTGGCATGTACCAATTTACAGTACAGCTTTCAGTTTTGTTGCAGCTTTTAATAAAAAATTCAAGCATTTGGTGAACTGCACTTCCTGTTTGCAAGTCCTGGCACACATCGCATTCATTACAGTCATTTTGGTGATTTTTTTACGTTTGCTGCTGAGACTGACCTGAATTGAGAGAAGAACAACCTTATGTTCTCAATGTTTTAACCAAAAACAAACATCTCGTGCACTTTGTTTGAATTAAAGCAGAGACACTTTTGACTTGAACCGGACAATACTGAAAAATGTTACAGTTTAAGATAAATGGTGAATATTTTGCAATTAAAACATGCAAACTATTCATTTGCCTAGGTTATATAATAATCTTAACATGATATATGGTAGCTTGTTTTGTGCAAACAGTCCAACTAGCTGTCACACAACAGTCATGAAAACACAACTAAGACTATCGTTTTATACATTTGTAAAGGTGAATATGTTAGTGGTGTGGTCTGGTGTGCTTCAGTGTTTACACTGTCACTGACCTCATGAAGTACAGGCATTCAGACATATGATGGGATAGTTCAAAAGACTGAATTTGTGTTATAGCAGTGAAACCTCGAGAGCAATTGACTTTAAGCAACACGACAATATACCAGCTGAGCACGCTTATAGTTGTGGACATACTGCATATTTTATTTTTAAAAGGAAAATTATAATATAGGTTTATAAATTGATATTATATTAAGTTGTGATTGAGTTTTAAAAAAAAAAACTTTTCTCATGGAACGTATACGAACAATATTATCATGTGTTTTTCATAGTTCCTTTGATAATAGTCACATCACCTGAGCCCAGTGTTGGGAGTAATGCATTCCAAAAGTAATGTGATTACTGTAGTGTATTGCTTTTTGCTGTAACGCGATAATGTAAGGCATTACAAAAAAAAAGGTAATATTTTACTCGGTACAAATGTCAGTAACGCGCGTTACAATGCATTTTTAATTTGTGGTGTTTTTTTAAATACAAATTCGCCAAATTCACTGTGAGATCAGCCGAGGAGAAAAGTCCGCCCAAAATGTTTAGACCTACTTCCTGTTAGCTTCTACTACAGAAGAGATGGGTGCAGCAGCA
>JAQNCA010000019.1:3779446-3790078 GCA_029783725.1 Acanthurus tractus | reverse complement strand
GTAGTGTAATGCCTTACATTTCAAATACAGTAATATTATAATGTAACGAATTACTTTGAAATGACAGTAACAAGTAACAAATAATGCATTACATTTTTGAAGTAACTTGCCCAACACTGCCTGAGCCTGAGCCTGAGATTATTACATAAAGAAAAGCAAAAACTGACAAAATGTTATTATATCGACAATATTGTTCTAAATATGAAAAAGTAAACAGCTGACCTTTAGAATAATAAAAATAAATAACAAAAATATGTGATGCAAAAATGGCTGCATTTTAAAGCATTGAAGTTTTATATGTAAAATGATATTCTGTACGGCATCCAGAATGTGTGTACTGAGACATTTTATATTTTGAAGGACTAGTGACTGCAATTGCGGGTTAATAGTCTGAAATGATGGGTGTAGAGCGGTGCATATAACCCACAACCATGTTTGTAGTCAGAGAGACAGTAGTAAAGTATGTGGCCTTGGCCTTCCACTGCTTCCAGCCACGGTGGCAGCAGGGTGGGGTCGGGAGCAAGAAAAAATGTGGAGCTTTAATTTCTGTTTTTCTGTAATTTGTGGTCACATCTCTTGAGCCGGTGTTCATTAAAAAAAATATAAATACAAAATTCTTTCCTGAAACGGCGTTATTATGTGTCCGGAGCATTTTAAAATAGGTGTTAAGGAGTCCTGGAGCTTTTCAGGAGCCAGACTTATATACCTGTTTGACTACACCTCTGGTTACATAATGAGTTTTCTTCTTGCACAACCAACAGCTACAGAGACAAATTACCATCCATTTAGAGTTATATCTCCTAAGTGCAGTATACACTTTCCTTTTAGCTCCAGCAACTCTTGAGGGAAATATGTAGCCACCGCTTTGTAGCGCAGTATAATATGGGATTTTTAAAATATTGATTAGCGCAGCTTTAAATTTGTAATATGCATCGATTTTATGTTATGTTCAATCATGTAACAGGTAATACAACTTCAACTTGCTGATCTCTCAGTTGGAACCCAGATGCTGCTGTGGGTTCAGCTGAAGCCTGACTGTACTATGAACAAGAGACTTTGTTTAATTTGAGTGAAACAAGTGGAACAAAGTGGAACCATGTCAGTAGTTATATCACACGGAGCAAACACCCTTCTACGGTAAGGCCTCCTAACTACTATTAATTACTTCTGAAAGTATTCTGAGAAGGGCATAAGAAGACCATATGACCAGAAGGCGTATCCCACATAAAAGTCAAAATAATAAACTATTAATATCCTTCACACCCACTGCCCCTCCTACCCTCTCAGGTAGTATCATAAATCCTCCTGCTCTACCTGAGTCCTCTGGGTGGCATAAAAAGAACAGCCACGCATGTAAATTCTCTCCTTTCTACCTCTTGTCCCCCTCCTCTCCCCCGTGTCCTGTTCTTCTCTGCGGAGCGCTGGCTTTCAGTGTGACGGCCTCAGCTGTGAGGGCCCAGAGTAGTTGTGACAGACCGGGATAGCAGCCGTTCTCCGCTGTCTGGGAGGATTAACTCTCTTTTTTCAGGATGACTGGGGCTGCCTTCTGGCCCCCATACCTGGCTTCCATAGGGTCTTGTCCCCATATCTGAGCATATTGTGCCACTATGGACTTTTTTACAACATGACACATAAAGGAAACAAGACACTAAGGATGATTTTAAATTGTGTTTATATTAAAAATGTATGTGATTACTCACAGTTGCAAAGCAGTAGCATTCATTTATGTAACTTTTGCAGCCAGAGAATGGTATGCCATTATGAAAATGCTATATCTGCTTGTTATAAAATACAAAACCACGGTAATGTAAGAGATGAGTGTAATTACTCAACAAAAAAGGAAGTTTTCAGAGAAAACTACCAGCCTCTACCACCCTCACACTGCATTATGCTGTATACTGTGGGCTGTTACACAACACAAAACAGCTAACAGAGCAGGAAGAGACATTTCACTGACAAGTAATTTCACTTTTGTTGGCTTGCGGCTTCACTCGTACTGTATTTTTAGACTGAATAGGAAGCTTTTTTTTTCCAGCTTAATGTATATCTCACATTTAGCTTTTCTTCTGTGAAAAGGTTATTTTATTTTTTTCAAAACAATGCAACATTTGCCTTTGTTTTTGTTTTTTTTACAGATTTCATTTTGAAAATGCTCATAAAGGTAATGTGGATATTTAAGACAACACGTTTTATGAGATGAATTTCTATCCAAAGTCGTATAGTGTTCTCTGACTTGTGGGCAAAAAGCAACATCTGGTTGGTAAGACAGATAACCTCATGGTTTATGTTCCATGTAGACTTAAACTCTGACAAACAGCAGAACTGATAGTATCATGAGACAGAACAGCTTTCATAAAAACAGACCAGCAGGAAGAATATGGAATCAGATGAGTCCTGATATTAGTCAATGCACACAGAAGGACCCACAGATGTAACACTGTGATCGAATTAAATTCCACCCTCGATCTCATGTGATTGGCTGAAAAGAAAGTAGACCTCTGATAGGTTACAGATAATGTCACTTTGAAAAAAAAGCATTGCAGCAGGAGGCTTATTCATGTCAGTTTATACATGACGAGAAGTTTTCACATGCTAGTTTAGCAATTTGCATATACATGTAACAACATTTAAATGTTTAAATGAAGACTGATGTCATAATTTGTAGTTTGAGTTGTAGTTTTGAGTTAATTCATCTCTCGTTTTGTTTTGTTAACCCTTGTCTCGTGTCTTGTAAAACAAGAATACTGGTGCATTAGAAAAACATTTGTAAACTTTTGTGGATTCTATTAGCATTCATATTGAGAATAAATACTTCAGTGTTTTTGAAAATATGTATGTGGAGAGAGTCACCCACATCTTAGTCGTGACATACATCTGTGAAACCTTGTGGGTGCCTTGTGTTTTTGCATAGATGGCTCATATTCGTGGTGTAGCTTAAGTAGTGGAGGAGGAGGATGTAGTCTTGATGTTCAGTGCTACTATTAATCTGCCATTACTGTTCATTCAGGTCACAGTGTCTGAAAAACTGCCTGTGGGGGTGAAACTGTAAAGGTTCTGCAAAAAAGAAATGCACAAGTCAAAACACAAGTTAAATAAAACAACAAAAAGAATAAGTAAGATTATACAGATAATCCTCACTGCACTTTTAAAGATTGGATTTTAATTACACAACATTATTTGTAAAGTTTTCTTTTGGATCCAGTGTTTAATTACTCAGCATTTCATTATCATGCATGCTGCCTGGTCCTTGTTAATAATTTTTGAAACATTTGAAGAAAAAAAAAGACACTTAATTATCATTGTTACATATGTTATTCGTTCAAGTAACACCTCGGCAACAAAGCTAATGAAGCTAGTTGACACACCAAAGTCTGTGGGTAAAAAAAACTGCAGATGTTTGTAGCACCATCAAACTCAGGTGGCAACTCAGAGCTGCAAGTGATAATGGCTTCAGCATCGAGGCATTTTAAGAGTCAGATAACACTGTAAATGAGGGGAGTGTTAGTCTTTTACATTGCAAACTCATCTTCAGCTTAAGCAAAAAAAGCAGTGTGTGTAATTATGAATATATAATTATGAAGAATTTCAAAGTGTTAATTTCATTCTACCGACATAATTAGACAGCTGGTTTTTAAGTGGTTGGAAGTCGTGTGATTATTCATGCTTTTCTCTCATGTTTACCCCTTACAGCCATTAAGACTTATTGTCCCTGACATGGTAACTGGGAAGCAGAAGCCTGCAAACCAATTCCCACTTTTTTTTTCCAATCAGTGTCTCTTTTCCACATTGGTGAGCAATTGCTATGTGAAAAAAAAGCCTGACCTTTGGTTTTATGGACCATTTGCAACATTAAAACAAAAAATGACAGTGTGATTCTTCTTCCTACTGCAGCTATTGAAGAAAAATTCAACAGCACTCAGAATCATTGGCTACAAAAAGCCTCCTTAGTGCCTGTGTGTGTGTGTGAGTGTGTACCTTCATCCACACGTTGGATTTGAACTTTCACGCACCATAAATAGCCGTCAAGCGGACATTGTAAACTTGTGAGATTGGGGAAAAGACAGCTCTTGCATTAAAAGGATGACCCCATAACAGATGGGATGCTTTGCTCTGCTGACGAAGCCCAAGGCCTGAGACCGGACTCCATCACCATGACCAGTCCACCGTGGAGTCCACAAGAGAAACGGCAAGTAAATCTTGACTGGCTCACATCCAAACATCCAATTATTCAACATCAGGGAAAGCCTCTCCTCATCCCAGCCTGACTTTATTTGAAAGATTTGAACAAGCCAAACAGGAAATGTGCTTTCATTTCCAGAAGCAGCCGAGAGCCAAGTTTGAACGCCATTTTAATGAGCTTTCCCAATGAGGTGCCACCTGTTTTATCCAGATAATTGGATGATTGGCCACCCTTAAACGACCCCTGCTTGGCAAGCAGTCTCTTTCTTTCTTTCTTTCCTTCCTTCCTTTTCCTCCCTCTCTGACAGATATACAGTCTACAACCACTCTTAAGAATAACCACAACCAATGCTGTAGAAAGCATATTGCAATTGAAAAGACTCAATAGATGATGAGAAAACTGAAAGCAGCCAGCAGACTAATCATTCAGCTTTCATGTGCACAGCGTCTTGCCTGCTACTGTAAATCTTTCCAGCACCATGCAAACTGCTCAGCTGGAGAACTTGGATTTTGTCTTTTCGCAACATCAAATAAAACCCCTTTTGAACAAAAAAAAATACAAAGAAATTGAGTCTCTCTGTCAGCTCTGCATACGGTGTAAGGTTGCTCGAGTTGTGGTGCTCGAATGTATGAACACTGTTGTAGCCATCAAACCTATTTCATTGGTACAATGGTACAATGCTATACTTGGTCTCAATTAGACCACATTTAGATGCCAGGGCTCACTAATGGCTTTAACAATAACCTCACCGTTTTCTGTGTCATTATGAATCCATTTGCTTCAGAGCGGGCACTGGACTCCCCACTGATGCAATTCACATGATTATATCCTATTCACAGTGTAGTATTAGACACCATGGACAATAATTGAACCCGATGATGACAACACGGCTGGTAAACATACAGCAGACATAACCAGTTGACGCGCTGCCCGTGAGTGTGTAGGAAGTCAGTCGCAACTTGCTGGTGTCTCTCTAGGAAAATTATTAAAATTGCAGAGAGAGATGTCTTTAATTTGCATAAGAAAAAGTACCACCATCATTGTAGCATAGGAGCTGAAAGGGAGAGTTGTGCATTTTTTAAACAAATGCAAGAGTTTTATATTAACTGACTTGAGAGAATTACTTTCTTCACTATAACGGAGCTGGAATAAAGATCAGGGTGGGAAAGACTGATTCGCTCACCTTTATCTTTGCAACCAACATTAAAATGCTGAGTTCATGGGGACAATAAATGTTGTTTTTTTGGGTGTCCACCAGATCTGACTCTTTTAGCAGAAGAATAAAGAGAAGCAGTTTCTTGCTGCGGCGGATTAAGTTAAAACTGCTTTTTATCAGCTTTTCTCACTTTGAGGCCTAATTTAATGCATATAAATTAGACCAAGTGGACATGAAAAAAGTTTTATTTCAACTTAAATCTTTATCTTTATTGTATTATGTTAAAACCATTACATCAATAGCTTTACATTTATAGTGAATCTAAAGTCTACTTATGCCAAGAGGGTCAATTAGAGCAATGACCCACAGAGATTTGTCATTCGACCCTGCAGGTATTTTTAACTCTACAAAGCTTTATAGTGACTTTTGGCACTTTGTTATCTTTTTAGTTTTCTTCTTTATTTATCACAGTCTGCAACTTTACTGTTTTGTTTCATTCTTGCTGCTCTCATAGTGTTGCTTCTTAGCTGCAATAGCCAGCTGCTTTGGTTGGTGAGAAACACTATTGAGTTAAAAATGGCAATATTATTGGATTAAATTTCACCATAGTGCAAGTTACAAAACTGTATATAAATGCTACCAATGCTCTATATCTACTTGCTGTGTAAAATACTGGAGACTTGCATGAAAATATATTAAATTCAATTACCATTGGGGCAGACTAATTACTGTACAGTCTCTCATTAGGATAGCATTTTTATTCATAGCACCATTTAGTCCTGTCTGATCCCAGATGCTTACCATTTGCAGTGCAGCTAAAGGTACATTACTGCTTGGCGCACGCCAATAAGGTGAAGGAGATGCTTAACTTCAAAACATACTTTGACAAGGCATACATAAGGCACACCTGATGATTTATCAGAAGAGAAAAGACTTCATGGATGAGGATTAACCTATGCATTTAGCCAATATAACTCAGGATAACACCATCTTCCAACCAGTAGACAGTCATTAATCTCTGCAACGTACAAAGGTAGATTTGCCACACAAGACAAGGCCGTATACACAGTGTGCAACACCTTGTGAAAGAAAATAGTGATTTTTTTAGTATATAAACAGTTGAAAGCTGGGGCAGAACACAGTCCTTTTCAGTACAGCAGCTCTGAATAAAATCCAACCATCATAGGAACAGGAGAGTGTTTGATACGCCCAACATGAGATGGAGTGACTGTCTCACAGATGGATTGATTTGGTTTGGATAAAAAAAGATGAAGATATGTTATGCTATGTGTGTATGAAGCATGTATTTAGTTACTGGTAAAGAAATCCAAATCTTCTGTTTGTGTGTATTTGCGTCCCCCAAAAGGTGTTTGTTCAAATTGCTTACGCATGCGTTTGAAATGTTTGAACCTGAGAGTTGGGGGTGGGTTTAGCTGGGTAATTGAGTGCTTAATCCCATCAAAGACTGCTTCATTCCGTCCGCTTCTCCCATAATCTGCCCATAATTACACACTCCCAGCATCCAGCACGCACACACAAAGTTGTGCTAGTACACATCTACGGAGCCACACACATACCGCCTTGTTCAGTCTTCAAAACAGTTCATCTTATGGTTATTAATGATGTTTTGTCCCCATGGTAACTGAAAACACGAGTGTTTCTGGACAGTTTTACAACATTAGTGTCCAACTATAAAGAATTTCATGTATTTAATGCAGCCTGTTAAGTCCTGAAGATAATAAAAGCAACAATCTGCACTTATCTTTTCAACACATCAGATGTCATGTTAAAAATTTGGTGTTACAGCTATGGCCCCTTGAATTTATATCTTTAAGATATTAAAGTGGATCAGAGAAGCAGTTTTTTCTTGTAAATATGCAAATTTATGCATCAAGACACTTTCAACATCTTATCAGATGATCTCCTGTGTAGGTGAACCAGTGTGCAAGTCGTATCGTATCTTTTTAATGACACCTTGTCTGCCAGTGTTTACATGACATAAGCCTGACCTCAAGGTTAATAGCTTATCTTAAGGGATTCTTCATATTATCATTCAGTCACTCAGTTGTTACGACACACGCGCTGACTGCAGAGAGGAATCCGCGAGTGTCCGTGTTTGGTTTCAGGTTGTCCGAGGAGATACAAAACCATTTGTCTGTCACAGTATGATATATATACTACACAGTGCTCGAAAGACACTCTTAACCTGTGGGTCAGTGCAGTGAATCCCGGCCCTGACACATCTTTGATCAAGCTACTAAATGACTCCAACAGGATAGTTGTCCCACATAAATCCTATATGCTCCAGGTAAACCAAGGAGGAGGAAAAGGAGGTGTTTCTTCTTAGGCTAGTCGGCCAAAGGGGTTGGCACTGATGCCAGTAAATAATATGGTAAATACTGACGCTTTTATTCCTGTACACTCCCATCTGTCTGGCCTAGGGAGGGAAAATAAATACTGGTAGAGTGGAAGAGGGAGAGGGAGAGGGAGGGGGATGAGCCAGCACGGCAGCAGATTAGAAATGCAGACTTGTGACTAGAGGCGGCCTGGTTTAAATCCCAAGCCATCGTGAGAAAATTTGGTTGGGGAGGGCGAGTGTAAGAGGCTATCTGCATACCCAACTATCAAGCCCATGAGCAAAGCATTTCTTCCCACAAACTGCTCGCTATTAATGGCTAATAATAGATGAGTATTGCTGTTCTCAGCACATCCTACAAATTAATGAGTTTTAGCATGTGACTATGTAGCAGGATACAGCAGCAAGCCTTTCACATGTTCTTCTACAAAAGTAAGCCCAAGCTGCATTTATTTTACAGGTATTCTTTTATCAGCTAGCCCTTTTTAAACAAAAAAATTATAGTTTTTACAGAAGAGTTTTAAAATCTATGGAACTGCCTGTCATGAACTTGGGTGGACACTGTGTAACCAAATAATAACCACCATTAATCATCAAACTTTGTTCATTCCTGATTTTCCATTTCATGAGAGGAATATGTAGGAGAGAGAATGAGAAAACTTAGCTACATTTTATTTTCTTTACATAAAAAGAGTAGGTGCTTAAATACTGGCTTGATGTAGACCCAAATAGAAAGCAGTCCGATGAATCAGGTGAGTTCCAGTAAAAAAGAAAGTTTCCCCAGAGCTTAGACACTGCTGGAGGTGGTGCAGAGAGAACACTGAGGTTTGGACAAATTCCTCTGAAGGGAAACGGTGGCGTTTGGAGATGACCAGGCATCCATGGTTAAGGTGTTTAAAGGGTGGAGGTGGCTTTCTATTAAATGACTGCAGAAAGAGAGAGAACACTACAGTCTGACACCCAGCGAGTAATTTGCTAAAGGTGAGCATGCAAGTTAGATGTTGACAAGAATGAATGAGTGCCTGGCTTTTGGCTAATTCAAAAATGGCTACAGAGGTGAAACAGACTTCCTGTAGAGGCTGTAAGTATAATAAATCACACAGTCAGTCTTTTTATTTGTAAAGTATTACTACATGTCTCAAAGTAGCCGTATGTTAAATGTACATAACTGTAGCCATATTATGATTTGAATAATTGAGTTTTATAAAAATTAACCCCCTATACATTTGTCATGATTAGAAAATTATTCCTAATTGGTAAAAATTAATCATAGAAACCAAAATCTTTCCTTATGAACAGGCCAGTCGGGATCGAGTAGCCTTTTGAGTCAGTTTTTGGCGCTGCACATCACAGCATTTGTTGTTCAGCCCCACTGGTTGTGACAAGCTAGGATGCAAAGATGTTGAAGAATTTAAATATATATATAATACTTGTCAAACTTGTCAAACATCACAGTATTTGCATTTTCATGTGCTCTTATGTGCTACCTGTGAGCAGAGTCTAACAAAGATGCTAAAACAGATGCAGAGTCTTAGTCTTGTTATGAATGATTATGCATCCTCTGGTCCATGAATAAAACATTTTTTTTTATCTACTATCTTATTGATTGAGAAACTAGTGATGTGAAACAAGGGAGTCTGTACAATAAACAGAGACAAAAAAATTGTGAATCACAACTAGTGAAACTGGATGAAAAATGGTAGGACTGAAGAAAAGACCCAAACTTTAGACTTAAAAAAAGGAAAGAACGACAAAAAGGTACAAAAAAGAAAGAGTTAACCAATACATCAACCACACACACACACACACACACACACACACACACACACACTATTTTGCAATGACCCCCTTTTTTCATGGCTGACTTGATCCTCACACATGTGCAACACCTTTTTGGAGACCTCGAGTGCTCCTGTATTAGCTCATCAACTTTGTGTCAAGCACAGTCACATTTTTTTGTGAGTCACACTTTTAAAAGTTCTCAAAAATCAATGCAGACAACACACAGTGGCCTCCTGTCTTGCCTCCTTGCTGGTATTTCCAAACAAGCCCAACTAAGTTGCAGATAATATTCATAAGAGGTATCATAGAAATAACACTAGCTTTCGCATTTGGCAACAATCTTTGACATAAAATCGGAGACAATGGAGTCTGAGCTTGACACAAAACACATTTTATAACATTATTTACAGTAAACCATTTTTACATTCACATATGTGGATCAAAGCTCTGTGCTCTGACCCACCATAGGGTCCCTTCTTAAACAATGTCAGTGTTAAAAAAAATGGCACAAAACCAGAAAGAGGAATTTGAAAATTCTGCAGTCTTGCGAATACATGAGAATAACCAACAATCCACAACAGAACAAAACACAAACATGATAAGCATAAATAAACAGGATGATTGGAAAAATACTCAACCCCTCGGGCTTAAGGACCTTTGTGATGACACTTTATTACTCTTTAACCCTGTGACCCTGTGTGATTTGAGCTCTTTTGTTGTCTCTCTCACCCATCTCTCTCACTTTTTCCTCTTTTTTTCATAGCAGATACTCATTTCTTCCATACAGAAAATCCTGAAGAAATGTTTAATATGTTCTTCCTTCCTAAATAACAACCAGATCCAGTCCATTCCAACTTTATTTAGCTGTAACCTTCTGTTTGCTCACCAACTGCAGCCTGTAATATAGAGTCTAAAAATTGTCCAGAATGGTAATGAATAAAATGTATGAAATTTCCATCAGACTCCAATGATACAAACACACACACACACATTCACGCATGCACACAGCAGGCATACACACTATCCATCAAACGATGGAGGTGGGCCAAGTGGCAAAACTGACCTCTTGTCTTGCTCAGGTGTCCATCAGCCGAGACAGGAGAGAGAGAGAGAGAGAGAGAGAGAGAGAGAGAGAGAGAGAGGGAGGGAAGGCGGAGA
>JAQNCA010000019.1:3757013-3775407 GCA_029783725.1 Acanthurus tractus | reverse complement strand
TATCCTGGGTCACATACAGGAAAAACTCCCTAAAACACATGCCCAGACACACACCCAGACACACACACACACACACAAACACACACACAGTGATTATCACAGAAGTGGAAATCATTTGGCTTAATTAAATGCCATAATCACAATTAGACTGATGGATGCAGACATTTCTGCGTACCTAACCCTGCACATTACATCAATACACACCCCACATACGCACTCTGCATCACCTTATCCATCTGCCCGGAATAGGTTCATTTAGTATCGACATTAAATATATATATCTGCAATCTGATTGAACAGCCAGATATTTATATATATATATACAGAGAGAGAGAGCTACACATTCATATACACCAAAAAAAAAGAATAACAATACTGCCAACAGAAAGGAGAAGAGAAAAATAACATTATGCATTTTTTTTACATTATATAATTTATAATATTTATTATATTTACTCATTAATGATGTATTGACTGTTTCTGTAAACCAGTGGTGACATAGGGAGTGTTTTATGCGGAAGTAATGCCATGGTGTTTTTGTGTGTGATGCCACAAAGAGCTCTCGTTCACATTTTGATGGGTTGGTTTTGGAGGACATGAGGACAGGCTTTGGAGAATGTTCAGTGATTCATCACTGATACTTGTTGGCACAGCCATGTTTGAAAGGGCGTCCCATAAGATCACAGTGTGATGCAAACATAATGTAATCATCACTGTGATGCCTCGACTTTTGTCAGTCATTGCACATTGAAGTAAAACTTTGACTGCCTAACCTGACCATTTCAGGGGGGGGGGGTTTATTCTATGGTGGCAAGTCAAGTTCAGTTCCTTTTTTCCCCACCAGCTGCATGTTTGCAGGCAGCTGTCTCACAGCCCCTTATCATAACCCCAAACACAACAGTCAGTGGTGTGTGCATCTGTGTATGCAGCTGACTGGAAAGGCTGTGTGAGTTGTGGCTGTGAGCCTGCAGCTATAATTGAAGTGCTGTTGGAGCCATTGGAAATATAAAATACATCTCTTATGTGCGCCAGAGGAACTTCTCCTAGAGCAACCGTGAAAGGTTTTATGAAGCGGAGTCAGAATTTGAATAGCTATCATGTTCAACACAGAGAGAGGATGAGTAAGAAAATGGCCAATTATTTGAAAAATGTTGTAGATTGGTCTATTACTTTGAAAATGCAAAGAGATATGGAAACCACATGTTAGCAGATGAGCTGCGAGCAGTGTCGTGTACGGGTAAGACACATCATTACTTGGATTGATCAAACATCTTTTTAATTACAGCATTCATGGGTATGTCGGAGCCTTTTAGCCATTTTGGTGTAGCACTGATGCTAAGCTTTGGTGTTAACCACAGCATCCGTGTTTTTCTCCAGTCATCTCCCGTCTGATTGCGAGCAGTGACACAGTATCTGTTAAACCTGAGATATGGTGCATATTCTGTGGGGTTTGAGAATTATTGCAAGTGTAAATTTATTCCTTCCATCAGCTTAATGCCTATAGAGTCAGAGGTAATGTAAGGGAAAAAAAAACCATATAACCCAGCATTTTTTTATTTAAAAAATGCCGGGTTATATTTGCCTGGGCAGCAGAAAATATGTGTGTGAAGTATTTTATTTCTGTGAAGTACTTTATTATTTATTTTTTTTAAGATTTCCTGAGAATAAATTAGTAATCACTAATCAGTTCTGAATGTGAGCCAAGGCTGCACTTAAAACAGAATCCCAGACACGGCTCCTCTGGTGCGTTTGTGCCCTGTCTGCTCTGACGGCACACTTGCCACACTCTGGCATGTGTTTGCACACATGCACGTGTTGGTCCGCCCGTCCATCGCTGTCTTCTGCGTGTTGGCATGGCTACCTCCATTACACTGTGACTGTTCATCAAAGCCAGGCTCCCAGGCAACCTTGTCGCCTGGCAACATGAGTGAGGTTCACCAAGGGGAGACTTCAACCAGGCGCAAAGGGAGAGAAAACAGAGGGGAAAAGAAAGGGCAGGATATATTAGTTCCACCTTTAGCTTTCCACTTTTTGGTTTTTGCCTCCGTAAGCCTCCACAGATTTTTTACAATGCCTGCCTTCACTTTCTTAAAAGCTAGCAACTTCTTTTTTAACACCTTCAGTTTGGCAGCACTCTGAAAACAGCCCGCAATTGTATTCTGGAACATATAAACACCAAGCCAGACAGGTAAGTGTTGCTGTCATTTTGTTTGTGGCCTGCTGCTCAATATCACTCTGCCAATGGCTAAATCTGGCTCCACCGGTTAGATAAAGGACTTGGTGCACACCCTAACCCTCCATCACCCAGCGCCACATGCACGTGCATCCGTACTGGCGGCTCAGTGATCGAAAGTGAAATGCGTCTTCATTTTAGAGCTGCTACACCGTAGAGCTGCAATTACAAACTGATGCCTGCTTACCGCCAGGCAATCAACACTCCATTAGCCCCTCCACACTCAGTCCTCAGACACACATCGGTGCTGACACCCACAGACACACAAATGGGCAGGCAGACACTCGTACACACAAATGCACACTCCTCTCTCTCTCTCCCTCCCTCCCCTCCCCTCCCCTCCCTCCCTCCCAGCAACTGCGATTCTGGAGGGGACGCAAATTATTACTGACTGCTGTGGCTGTTTTTTTTTTTTTTTCCTTTTTCTGTTGATCTTCCCTGTTTTTTTTTTTTTTGTTGGTTTTTTTCTTGTCTCTTCCAGCATTTTTTCTCAATCCCTAAAATTGTGCTGCTTCCCTAGCTTCTGCTTCCTGAAGGAACACCGGCTTTTTCCATTTTTAACATATTCTAGCGGAGGAAACCGATCATGTAATGCTTTGCCTGAGGTACAGTGGAGAGTAAATGTGTTATTCATGGCCAAAGGCATTTCTATCATGTTAAGTGGAAAATCTGCCGCAGAGAGGTGACTGGGATGCAGGTGGTGCTGAAATAAACACTGACACACATGCTCACACGCGCACAAACTGAAACATGTTTATGAATGTGTGCACCGCACCGCAGACACATACAGCACTAAGAGACAAACATAGTTGAAAATAGTCCGATAAATGTGTAAATCTGCTTTCTTGGTTAAAATAGCAAGTCACTGCATGAGGCAGCGTTGTGCATTCCAGCTCACAGCTCTAGACTGATATTTATTCCTTTTTTTGCTTGTGTTTTTCTCTCTTAACTTTCTAATCCAGTTGAGCACACATGCATCCTCCAAGTATATTTTCCACCCACAGCACATATTACTTCCCTGATCAGCCCTCCACTCTCGGCATGTGTGTATTGTGTTGCGTGTCACCCTTCAAACACTCTCGGCAAGAAGCAGGCCGTCCTTCACTTTGCCTTTTTTTTTTTTTAAATTGGCATTCTTTCGGGGGAACTGTGAACAAACATTCAGCCCAAGGTGTCATTATTCATACTGATGACTCACAGACAAGGAGATGTTTTCCCATCTGAACAGTGTGTAGAAAGCAACTGACAAACCATACAGGCAGAACTGTATGTCTGTGTTATAAATTATGACAAAAACACAAACATGAACAGTGAGGCTTAGGCAAAGAAATTGGCAACAACATGAGTGCTCCAAAAAAAAACAAAATAACGACACCTGCAAGGACATTTATTTACCTTATGTAAAGTGCTGCATAGAATGAAATCACCCTGTTACCATGAGTCACTGCGTTACCCCCGTCCATGCAAGCCTCAAATGCTCTTTGTTGTTATAACTAGGTTTCCATTTGTTGGATGTAAATGACTTGTATAGTTCTTTAAAGGTTGAAATGTTCCTTTTTTTTAAACTTAAACCCTTCTGTGCCAAAGTAACCATTGTAACTTGGAAAAAAAAAATAGGCCGGTGTATCTGCTTTTTGAAAAACAGCTTGCTGCAGCTTTCATGGCAAATTCTTCTCCTAACAATACATAATAAAAGCAGGCAAAGCAGAAAAATAACACCATATATGGTATTTAGTATTGTATAAAATGTCACTTTAAAGCACCACTGAAGATTATTTACACCCATCCACTTACAGATACAGTGTGAGACTGCTTACAATGTATCTGCAAGTACTGAAAACATAATGATGTTTTATTTTCTGTGCGAGACATATATCTGAGGTTTAGTTACTTCGGGGAGCTCTGTCAGACCCTTAAGAATGGTGCACAGCAAATCACAATCCGTCGGTGTCTTCACAGTGCATTAATGCAAATATCTGAAATATGGCCTTAAGCGTGCTGCACTGTATGTTAATGCAGACATGAGAGACAGTAGCTGAAGCAGTAACTTCACAGAGGAAAAGCACACAGGTTAATTTGGATGAATGCTGCAGCTCCGTGTTAAATATAGGGCAGAGTGATTCTGCTGGAGAGCAAACAGGTTGACTGCAGTGTTCAGAAGGCAGACACATATTAAATTCATATAAGATAATTGGCAAAGGAGTTAATCATCTGCCTTTAACAAGCTTGAGACGGGCGTTCAGGGGTCAGCCACTGACAAAAGATTTGACTTGAGTTCGACTAATCTCATTAACTCTGTTTCGTTAGCTGCACATTCTTCTGTATGTGTACAGAAAATGATTAAACATTTAACGAGTCTAACAACTCAGGTCAGTGCTTTCGTTTAAGGAATGAGGAAGTCAATTCATGTAACTCTGATGTTCGGAATTAGTCTTTAAATCAGCACTGAAGGTCAAAAGCAGGGGCTTTGATAGTAAGGGACATTTTCATAGGAGGATGAATTTCTCCATCTAACCCTATTTTCCTTATACGACTGATAATGGTAATAGACTGAAGGAAAAGTTAGTAATACATTATATGATCTTTTGACTAAAAAAGTCTCTTTCTTGAGCTGCATTTACTTTGGTTTAAAAGTCAAAAGAAAAAGGTTGGTCATTTGTGTAGTGTTATTTCATTATTCATTATGCATTAAATAATTAGCTTTATAATTCTGCTGCTTTGATGTTCCTGTTGCTGATTTTCTGTCTAAGGGTTTTATCATGGACCTGGAGAAGAGCTATTGTTTTATTCCAGACTATTTCCATGGAAGACACAGGTGTTTATGCAGCCCTGTGGTGTTTATGGAGTCCCTGTAAATGCTTTGGTTTTTTTATTTCTAAATGACAGGGACAATAGGCTGCTGCCGTGTCTATTGGTTTGCAATAGAGTGCTAAAAGACAGCCCTGAGAAGTGTGGTCTTTGTCCTCTGTACAATAAAACACAGAGATAGACAACAGGAGAGAGGAGAAAAGCGTGCTTATCCGGTCATAGTGAGGAATATTTAAATAAAAAAATTGCAATTATGATAAGTGCCTTTGTCCACTGTACCAGCAAGATGAGCTTTCCTAACAGCGGTCTTATTTTTTTAGAGGTTTTTAGATGTTCTGCTGTCTTTAGCCAGACATTCTATTTAAAAAGCCAAGCTATTCAGCAGCTGGGGTTAGAGGGTTTAATTTCCATAACTGCATTATCTTTTCTTTCCACAATATTGTTTGTATGTTCTCGTCCCTCTGGTTCACAATAAATCATTTGTTTTTGTTCTGTGTGTTTAACTGATAGCTACAAGTCCTTTCATTTAATTCTGGCTTGCCGGAGTGTTTAAGTTGCTCCATTTAGGACCACAAAGACTCATTTGATGATACCAGTGGAGCACCTTTTAGCCATTTGGAGCCAGTAAGCAAGAAATTCGACCAATCCTTCACATTGATTTTTTTTCCCGTTCTCACTTTCAGCTGTCCTGCACGTTTTAGGCTGGTTAAAAAATTACGCCTGTTTGGATGAGCATCTCTTGCAACTGGTGGAGAGCAGCAGAGTCAACAAAAGTTGCGTTGGGAGAATTTCTGATTAAAACAGCCATCCTGAGGCGTTGCTCGGTTTGGTACCCAGAAGTACACTTCAAAACTTTTCCTCTGCAGCTGATATAGTGAATTTAATGTTGTATTTCACTGTGCCTTTGTGCTTTGCTTTGAAAAACTCCAAACTAAACCCCGTGTTTACTGCGATGACAGTTCTACCACCTCTCACTGCTTTGGTAACACGACGAGTCGGTAAATCTGTGAACGAAAAACTGAAGTATAAAGGGATGGAAAATAGATACAGGAATGAATGTTTCAAAAATAATAAAGTCACAACTATTGCAGGACTTGCTGGAACATTCTGGAGTCCTTTTTTTTATTTTACTGTCCAATTTCAGTTTATTCTACCTAATTATCCCGAAATTACTAGCTATTTTACCTCATCAAAATTACATAATGTTATCAGAGGAACATCTGCCACCATGACTGAGAACAGATCAGCTAAGTCTCTTTGAGTTACTCACTTGCAGTCAGAAAGAGACAGTCTGCTTTTTCATGTTCCCCACAAATTTCTCCACATATCTTCTCTTCAAAATCCTTCACTTCCATTTTCTCTTTGACACCAGTAATGTAAATAGCTATCCATAGTACTAAGAATGAAAAACAAAAAACAGAAGAGAGAGAGAGAGAGAGAAAATCTTCCCCTACACAAACATCTCATAAACCACCACCCTGTCAAAAATAAGCCGCATTCGCGAGTGCAGTTTTCGATCCGTATGTCAGTGTATTGCTGAAAGTAGTAATTAGGTTGTCAGAGAGAGAGCATGCAGGAGAAACATAATAAGCACCACACACATATACAGACAGAAAGCCTGTTTGGAAGGGACAGTTGGGGGACAGAGAAGCCATTATGAGTAAGCTGATGGCAGTGACAACTGTGTGCTGTATGCCTCTACTCCTCCCAACTTAAGACATATCGACTACATATCGACTTTCCTTTTTCTTTTGGTTTTTTTTGATCTGCCAGGTTATCTAGATCCAAATTTGTAGTCACTGTAGCAGAGCTGCTTCGACAGACTTTCTACTGTACACTGATTTATCTGTTTTTTTGCAAAAAAAACCTGAAAGAATTTATATTTTGGACATCCTTTTGTTTTAAAATTGCAATGTGATCCAAAAACTCTTGTGATGCAGCATACCAATCACTCATCGTGAGTGTACAAGAAGATATTCAGACTGATAAAAGACCTCCAGTGAGATTGAGGGAAAGCGGTGCCTGAGCAGAAATCACGGTTTAGGTGTGCATCCTAAACAGCTGTTACTGAATATCTGCTTTTTTAGGAGGTCCAGTAAAATCCTCAGACATTTTTTTTTTTTACCTGCTGCTCAACCTGTGAGGTGATTCACGATTCTGAATGACCGGGCCAAAAAGAGGTGGGGGAGCATCTCTGTGCTGGGAGTTATATGCAGCAGGGAAGGAGCTCTGGTCAGTCATCTTTTTGGCCTTTGGAGGTTCACCTTGGTTACTGTTGGCAGAAACTCCACAGCTTTACTCTAGAGGAGGAAAAAATGAAAGAAACAAAGAGAGTGAAAGAGATGCTGAGAATAAAAAGAGACCAGTGACAAGCAACAAGTGAAGAGAGAAATCTCAATTAGGAGGCACTGGCATGCCCTAACAAGTAGGAATGAACCACAACAGTAAAGAGATTTGAAGCTCCATCCTCTCGCCATCAATCTTGATCACCCACCATGCTTGTTAAGCCATCAGCCCCACACAGAGTGGCTAACTAGCATCCCACAGCTCCACTTTTAAAATGACAGTGTCCTCAAAAGCATCGGCATGGTGGGACAGAGAGAAACAAGGGCCTTACACACCAGAGCAGAAAAGGGTGAGCTCAGAAAAATTCTTGAAGAAGGCAAAAAAAATTTTAAAAATCAGGTGTTAATGCAATGAAACTTTGCTTTACTATCTTTACTTTTTATCAAATTTGGTCATTTTGTTTTTCCTCAAAGGCAAATTCAGACATCAAAATATACCATCTCACGGGCTGTGACCTGCGGAGTTAAAAAAATTCAGTTAAAACTGCAGTGTGCCTAAATCTTATTGGTCCTTACACAGCAACAGCATTCCTCAGTTTCTATACAAACAATTTCAATGTCAAACTCTGAGACCGAGAAACTATTCAATGTGGATAACCTTGTACTTTTGTATCATGCAGACCTTCAAGCAGCCCGTTCGACCTATATTTATGTTTACGCTCAGCAGTGACAGTGACCTCTAGTTGCTGTGGTAAATATATGTATCTGTTATTTTCAAATCATTCCTGCAACTTATGGAAACAGACAGACCTTCAGACAGTCCCATATTTCCATCCACCGCATGCTGTGGAGCTGAGAAAGTCAGCAAGCTGTGAGCTTCTCTCACAAGCTTTCTTTTTTCCACTCTCCACACAACCAAGTGAAACACTATGAATGTCTCCCAGGACAAACTGGCCATTATCCGAATATTGGAACGATTATTGCCTCTCACCGTCTTTATGATGGCTGGCTTTTCATTTCGCTACCAAGTGTGGCCGTTGGGAACAACTATAAACACTTCCTGACATGGTCTGTCGTTGTACAAAAACTTGCTCTTTTTCTGGCATAATCTGGCCCTAAAAGCTCTGTTTTGGTTTGGTTACCACTGATAACGACACTGGAATCACAAAGTTAATTGCTGAGGTCTGAGGGGGGTTTTGTAAAACACAGTTACGGACATGAATGGTGAGAGAATCAGAAAGGTTTCAAACAATTTGATAGAAACGAACAGCAAAAGTAGGAAAGATCCGAGTTCCAATGAGCTAGAATCATCCCTGAATGCTGTGCTGTATTTGCCGCAGCAATGCTTTAGTGGCTGACATACACTTTTATAACATATGACTGTATTTTCCATTAAAACCTTTCCTTAAATAAACATCGCGCATATTTAAGTACATGCCCGAAGTCTTTTATCTGCTTTCTTATTTCTCTTTCCACAGGAGTTTGATGCTCAGCAACCAGGAGCTGAAGCTCCTTAGCCGGCCTTTCTCTCCCGATTAGGATCACAGCAGAAGGAGGTGGGAGGGAAGAGCCGAACAGGAACGAGGAGGGGGGGGTGGAGGAGAGAGGAGAGGGCATCAGGGGAGCTCTCTAGGAACACACACCAGTTGACTCTGCTGCACCCTTCACAGTGGGAGCTGTCAATCCAATTATGCCGACAGTCTGGGCAACGGACACACACTCGCGCACACACACATAGAGAGAACACACACGCCACCACATGAGTTGCCCGTCCACATAAGAGTATACACTTGTGGACACCCTCAGACGTTGCAGACATTTATAGGCACATGCACTCCTCGCCGACACACACACACACACACACACCTATGGAGACAGCTCCAGCTGAGTCGCTGACTATCGCCACATCCCCTGCTTGGTGAGAGTATCACAGCAACAACATGTGCAGCAGGGGGTGTGAGAGTCTCTCCAGCTAATCAAGGCATGTAAGCACAGGGATCTCCGCACATAGCCAGACACTTCAAAGCCCTGCTGTTGTGTGTTGCTTGCCTGCCTGTTGTAAATTCCTCTCTCAGATGCTAGAACAAACTCTTTGAACATCCCTCCTGTCCTTTCTTTTTCTTTTCACTCTCTTCCTCTCCGTCTCTCCTTCCTGTCTTGGCAGACTACCTCTTTAATTACAATTTGTTTACTGTGGAGTTAACCCTTATTGTTCCTGATATGAGTGCAGGATTTTCTTTGTGTGTGTGTGTGTGTGTGTCTGTGTGTGTGTGTGTTGCATCCTATTGCTTTGCATGACGGTTGTATTTATGTCCTGGAGAAAGCATCACAATATCTAATTTTTATCATTCTACATGAAATACGGCAGGTTGTTTTCTGTGTCAGTAACAAAAGGAACACACATTAGTAATCTAATGTCATCTAAAGTGGCTTATAGCTATGGAAATGAGTGCAAGCGTTGAGAATTAATCTCTCCACACGCAGTACATGGGTGGCCGTAGCACAGAGGAAAAGCCTTGAAGTAGAACCAGTGCTAAGTCATTAAAGTGCACATTTATTTACATTCGCGCTGTATGTCTTATTTCTGCTGCAGCCTAAAGTTTTTAAAATAAAGTTTTCCCCCCTCTGCATTTACACCGGACAGATGATCCGTGGTAGCTAAATCCTGCAATTCAGAACCGAGCTTAATGACCCACCTGTAGTCAGCAGCCTATCAATTATGCAACCCATCAATTTGGAGTCACGATTCAGGTGTCTGATCCAGTCAGCCCTCGCTAATCTGAGACCTGGTATTCTCTCTCTCTCTCCCTCTCATCCTCCACCCACCTATTTGTCTCAGCTTAGCTCTTTTTCCCATGTTGTCCAAGCAGCTGAGGACGACATGCAGGGGAGACAGGCCTGTCAAAGAGCCGGGACGTCGAGGGGGAGAGGGAGGAAAGTGGGGAGGCCAGAGAGGATCAAGCCACTAGAGTTCAAAAACATGAAGCGATGAATATGTATTTAGCGGCCGCAGAGGACGACAATATCCCTCCCTGGAAAAGCAGTGCCATCTCAGGAAAATTTTACTTTAAGCTGCACAAGGCATGCTGCACTCCTTAAGCCATGTAGTGTGATGTGATTTTGTTAAGCTGCACAGCATCTTCATGTTGAACAACTCTGATCAGACTGTGATCTCTTAATACCACAAGGTGGTAAAGGAAGAGCAGCACTTCCAGAAATTATGCAGTGTTACCATGTTAGTTTCAAACTGGAAAAATCTGCTGGGAGTTTGTAAAAACATGCAACTATTAAATAATGACCCAGCAATCAACCGTGAAAATTGTTAACCTAATAATCTCTGGGTTATATTCATGAGAGAGGTCAAACATTTTATTATTTACTGTGACTTTTTTTCTGAAAAGTGTTTCCTCGAACTTGATGGGAGTATTTTACATAAAAACATATAAAAAAATGAACCAGCCCATTCAAATGTCATTAACTGCTTCCATCAGAAAAGATAAGCAGGAGCCAAGTGCAGGACACAAAAAGAAAAGTTGTGCAAAAACTACGAATGTTCTTTTGTTCTGTTATGCAGTGCAACAGAAGTAGAAATGTTGTAATGCTTCTTTTAATTTGTATTCCATCGTGTTTGTCTCACTCACCGTTTGGCCACGATCGGGTCATTTACCCTCTGTGTGTGTGTGTGTCCAATATAAACTTGAAATTTCAGAAGTAGTTTCCTCTGCCGCAGTGATCAGTCTGCAGCTATTAGGTGCAGCAGACTTTTGAATAAATTTCAGTTTCCTCTTCTATATCTGCTGTACAGCTGAACAGGAATGTTTTGTATACGTCTCTCCTTTCATTAAAAAAAAAGAGCAAATGTAATTTTCTATTATGCACCAAAAAAATTAGCTGAAAATCTTAAGTATGGTATCCTTTTTCTAGAAACTGCTTGATGTCACTGCAACTGCTGTTAAATTATTAATAATGACTTTTTTGGGGAGCCATTATGATTATTTTGATCCATAGTGTATGTAGAAAGTTGAAGAAAGGCAGAATGAAAGAAAAAAATAGGACACAGGAGATAAAGGTTCAACCTGGGTGTTAATGTAGTTGTATTCTTCCTCAAGAATGGGAGGAAACAGCAGGAAGAACGATGTGAAATTAAGGCGAAAAGTGAGAAAAGGGGCAGGGCACGAGGCATTTAGTTGAAAAGGGTGGAATGAGAAAAGCAAACTTTGTGGGTAAGAGGGTATGAGATGCTGAGTGAGGGAGGAGAGAGGTGATACAGAGGTGGTTTATAGTTCCAAAAAAAAAAAAAAAGTCTTCTTAGAGGATGAGACTAATGGATTTCTCTTGTTCGGCTCTCATCCTTTCTGGGACGCACCTCCGTCCACCGCAGATTACACTGAAAGCTGCGGACACTTGTCATGACTCACTGCCTGAAAGTAATGGTGTTTCACTTCTAATTTGAAATGACCATTAATATGAGATGCCCCTGTCGTCGGGATTTCCCATTTTCTGTTGGGTTTCGACCGGCTGTATGGATGTGCGACTCGCAAAGAGCGGTGGGCTTTTCTTTTTTTGACATTTTGAACGCTGCGTTTAAGACATCATACTGTGATTTTTTTTTTCTCTAGATTGAAACTGCACTCACCCTCCATGTCTGGACGTGACGTGACGTATGATAATGAGTTTTATGTGCACCGTTCCCGTGCGTGACATATATCTCTGTCATATAATGATAAATGTGAGACCTCTTCCAGCCAGATTGATTTTTTTTTTTTTTTTATCCAACGATTTCTCAGCTGTAAAAAAAAAAAAAAAAAAATAGCTGTCAATGCCTCTTGTTCTGTGGTTGCTCTGCTAGAAGGTACATGCCCTTGTCAGCAATTAAACAGCTTGAGAATAAACACTGCACCGGCTACAGAGAACCACTTGTTCACCAACAACGCAGCCGTTCATTTTTAACCATTAACATTTAAAAAGGCTTCCACGATTGATTGACCAAGTTTGAATGGCAATTTTAACACACAAGTGATTCCTCTCATCCTCCCCCCCCTATCAGCGCTGATGTTGTCACAACACAGCATCACGGTAGCTTGGGTAATTATGCTTTTCACCGTGCACAATATTCCCTGTCAGACACTCTCTAAGTCCACTGTTTATTTTATAACCATTCAAATTACACAATACGCATAAAAACACACATATAACAATATGGCTTACTATAGACTGCAGCACAGTAGTTGTCTATCTGCTGGCATCACTGAGTAGGGATTTATCTCTGTTTATTTTATATCCAAGAGTTAAAAAAAAAAAATCATCGGTGCCAGTATGAATCCTAGTGTGAAGAAACAGGCTTTAAGACTTAAAAGTGGCCTGAATACCTTAGTTCCAATAGCCAACTGTGAAAGGATTCAGAGTGTGAATTGAAGTTATTCCTGATTCATCCATGTCTAAAGAAGCCGCTGCATCAGTGAGCAAAGCAGCTGCTCAGATGAGCTCGCTCTGTGTTTTAACATTGAGTGCCGCGGCTGCACTGTGTGAGATTTTTTGGCTCTCTTTGAGTGTAAGCTGAGTATCTTGTGGTTTTTAAAAAAAAAAGCAGGCAGGAGAGCATCACTTAACATTTCAATACATTTAGATAATAATATGCAGAAGCTTATCATTTATCGAGAGAATCATCTTTGACCCTGTCATTGTGATGCATATTTTACAGCAACTGGAGCAATTCCTTTTAGCTTCAAAAGGGGGAAAAAAAAAAAAAAATCAACCGTAAATGAGTTGAATTTGATATCATCAACTTTTTTGGCAAATTACAAGGTTGGGTTGCGGAAAATGTTAAAGCGTGGAGACGGTGGATTAGGTGATACAGCAGGGAGCCTTTGACAATACAACAAACCGAGGTGAGTGAGTTGAAATATGAGTGAAATGGAAAAGACGAAGCCGTCTTTTCTGTCTCTGCCACGAAAAGCCGCAGTCATGCTGTCGAACATTCGCAGCCTTCGCTAAATGAGGGAACCATGTCGGCCGTGCATCAAATGAATCTCTCCTTGCTGTGTGCTGCACCTTGGGGGGGTGGGTGGGGTGGGGGTTCATCAGTGACAAATGGCCTCCAACTAACTCAAGTGTGACACAGGTGAGGGAAGAGAACATCTACACTCAGCACTCTGATGGCTCCTCACATGGCAGTTGTGTGTGTGTGTGTGTGTGTATGTGTGTGAGTTGCGAGTGAGACTGATATAAAGAGCCTGAGCTCATGAAAAGCATGCTATGTTGGATCTGTGGTGAAGTGGACGCTTGGTTGCCACACACCTGATTGCTGTCTGTGTTTCGATGACATGTGGCCACTCGAACATGAAGCTACATTAAATTGATTTATGTATAGTGTTGAGAATATGTGTTTTTACAGGAAATACTGTTGGGAAATGTACTGTGTTATATGTGTGTTAGTGTGTGTGTTGGGGACTGTACGTGCATGCATGTTCAAAATGTTCAGATTATATTTCAACTGCCTTTCTGTCAAACGATAAAATGCAGGCTTATGGAAATATGGAGTGTGTGTGTCCTCAGTTTTCTTAGAAACACCTGCGTATTTCTGCTGCATGTGTTAAGAATACACAACTCAGTTGCCTCAGAGCTTAAAAATCTATCTTGCACTCACCTACTTCTGTTTATCTACATCTGCTGCTTTATGAATGGTTTGTACTGAATGAGCATTCACTGAGGAATACGACCAGATTCATCTTAATCACCCAATCAGGAAGCCTCTAATACTTTGCACGTTAACAAAACCATCAAAGCAACTGGCATAACCCTGTAGGTCTAAAAGATAAAAGCTAATTTTGAGCAAATATTTGTTGCTATGTCTGTTCTTTAAAACACATAAAGCAAATGTATTTTGCGAATTTCAAATAACGCGATTTTAGAATCAAATTTTCCACTCAGGCAGCAAATTCTGAACCTGATTTCTTAAAGTCTCCACAACTCACCACAAAGTTCCTACCCGCCTGATTTAAAGCAAACGAATACCGTCCTGACAGACACATGAACACTTCAGCTATTTGCTTTCATGCAGCCAGAGCACAGACAGTACTTTTGAGTGCCGGCAAAGAACAGGAAGAGGAATAAGTAGCTCTGTGAGAAAGACAATGACAAGAAGCAATTAGAAGAGGCCAGCATTATTGGAAAACAGTGGGGACATTTTCCTGTCATGGCACGCCACAGATGCCGTTTCTTATGTTCTCTTCATTTAAAAAAAAAAATGTCGTTACCACCACTTTTCTTCTCCCTCTTGCAAGAGGAATGCTATAAAGGAGGAACAGAATTAACCTGTGTCTGGCAGCTCTGAGTGCACAGATTGATTATGATCACAACCAGTTCCAGTGACTCACACCACATGCCGCTGCCTTCAATAACACAAAGGCAGAGTGACTGAAATAGCATTCGTTTATGGATTCTCACTTTTGCTTCTGCTTTTAATTGGGTGTCTGCACACTTAAAAGTATGCACTGTATGCACACACACACACGCACACACACATACACATACACACACACACACACACACACACACAGACAGTAAGTCCTTTTCTATTGATTTCTGCCTTTCATTATGCTGGTGCGGGCATCAGGGGGTATTTCACAAAGCGCTCTTTATCACCTGCGTTCTTTTTTATGAGATGGAAATTATAACCATGGGAGAAAAAAAAAAAAACAAAAACTTCCATCAGTCTGAGCAAGTCCAGCTAAGTCCGTTGGGATTCATTTACTGACACGCTGTGGGAAAACCTGAGCTTGTTCTCACCTGTAAACTGTCTCCAAAAAGTCTCTTGAGTGCTTGGCAGCTCATCCTTAATACTGATTATTTAATGAAAGAAGTAATCAAAAGGTTGTTTGTGTTGTCTGGCATTACAGCTCACACCTTGATGCCCTTTAAAGTCCTCCTCTGTTGGAGGATTCATGATAGCAGGTGCTGATAGACAAGCTGGCTAAAAAATTAAAATGAAGGGAAAGCAAGAGAGAAGGTGTGAAATTTCGTCTCTCCTCTCGCTGCCTGGTATTTCGGTCCACATATCTCTGCGTCCACCTGTTGTTTTTTCTCCATCCTTACTGTCCCTCCTTCACCTGCTTGTGCCTTTCTCTTGAGGACATTAAATGCAGACTCGAAACCTCAGCTTACCCCACTTACACCCACGGATGTTCTGACTCTGCCTCTTCTCTCTTCCACATCTTTAGTTTCCTTATCTCGGCCTTCGCAAACACACACACACACTCACACACACACACCATGTGGTGTCCAGAGCATGTGTTGGGTCTAACAAAGCTGATACCTGACCGTTCAATATGTCGGCTTTGCACTTTACTGTGCCCCAACTATTTTATTTATCTATTTATTTATGTATTTATATATTTTAATTTAATTGAATCATCTCTTTTGCAGCAATCTACTATCCATTGTTTGGGTGAATTTACCACTTCAACCTTACAGTACACATCTGTTTGAACCAACGCATTTTGCACTATAATAATTACTGTGATTTTGAACTGTACCTCCATGGTTGCTGTGAATCATTCCCCCTGAACAGAACTCACAGCAGGAAGTTTCCATTATCCCTGGTACATTGCAAAGCCCTCTTCAAGGTCTGGTTTATGCTCTTATCATGCTGTTTTGACTGCTAACTTGTCGACTGCCACGCAAAACATGTTTTGCGCCATCTTTATGGTCAGTGAGTCCTGGTTATTGACTTCAGATGTTTCTATCAAGCATTAGTAGTGTTGTTATAATATATTATCTATGTTATGTATATATATACTGGCTAATAACATTTTCATTTTGAATATTTTTTTAATGACAGTGGTCTGTGTCGCTAAGGATGGGTCACAGTAAAAATAGCATATTTGTTAACAATAAAGTTGAATTCAATTGAACTTCCTCTCTTTCAGGGTCCTGTAATTATGGTGCAACCTTTCTGACACACTGTCAAGGTTTTTTGAGACATTTAAATAGGACAGAGCAATTGCTAATGTTATTCAGTCATATTAAACCACAAGATGAATAAAAGAAGAGGGAGGGAATTTAAAGTGAGATTAACTTAATTGTGGACAGAAAAAATAGACTTTGGAGCTTAGACCATTGCAGGATGTGGACCCCGATGGGAGGCCGACCTCTGAATAAGATGATTCCAACATGAAGGAAACTACCTCCGCAGTCTAGAGACACTGGTGGAGGAGATTAGAGAAGGAACTTGAGGTCAGGACTACCTCATGAAAGAGAAACTTGAGAGCGATGGGTTTAATTGGGGATGGCCTGGCATTTACAGTTAAGGTGGTGAAAGGGTTTGGAGGTGGGTCGCAAATTCTCCACAGTGATGAAATGACAACTGAATGACAGCAGGGAGAGAGAACCTTGTTTAAGTTTGACAGCTTGCGAGTGATGGGCTAAAAGCCAGCTTGTTATTGGATGAAGACGAGAATGAGTCGGTGGAGTTTAAAGACAGCAGGGAAGTGTGCTTGTGACTTAAGGAGGCATGTAAAAGGAGGAAGTTTTTTCCTGACCTTTTACTAAACTTGATTAATACACCTGTGCTCTCCTTCCTATACCTATTCTAAGTGTCTACTGCTAAAAGGTAAATTGCAGTTCAGTACAGAAGAAGTGTATAAAGTTAGTGGAAGTAGCATAAAGTGGAAATACCCGAGTAAAGCACTGGTACCTTAAGTAGTAAAGTATGTGTAGCTGAGTATATTCCACTACCCAAGCTGCTGTTTTTAGAAGGCCTTGAAGACCTGAACTGTAACTGAAGCATACCTTAGTTTCCACATGTTAATATTGCTCGTGATTATTGGCTATTTTAATATTGAAAACTATCAACAAACATTTTGCATTTATGTCTAAAATCTCATTTTTCATGCAAAATAGTTTTATATTCATGCAGTTTTTATGTGATGTGTGATGCAAGTAAATAAGTGAAAGATAAACTGCATAGGCTTTTTAGTGTATTGAGAACTATACTTAAATGTGCTAGAGAGTTATTTCTTGTTATTTTGCAACTATAGTGGCTCAGTGTTTGTTAAAGTTATTACTCATTATCACTATCGCTGACTAGAATATAGAGTGGCTTGATTTGTTACAGTCAGTAAACTTGTTTACTCAGACAATAAAGTATTAGCATCCAAAACATCTTCACATATCCCAAACAAAACTATCGCAGGACGACACTCGCATGCTCTCTCTCCAGGTAAAGAGCTCCTGTATCAAGGAAATTACAGGTCACCTGAATGCAGCATCCCTTTTCTTTTAATTCCCTCCAACTTCCTCTTAAATTACTCGACATGTTCCTTTGTGGCCAACATGATGAACAGGGGTTAATTAGCCCTTTTAATGACCTCTGCAGTGTGCTTACAAATCACAGAACCACAGTAACATTCTGCAGAGACACTATCTAGAAAGATCTGATGCTGTTTACCTGCTAAGTCATTTATATGCTCTCTGTAAATTCATAAATAAGTAAGGGCAGTTGTTCCTCAGAGTCCAAAGAGTTACTAGCACACCCATCAGTGCAGTGTGTCTCAGTATGTCTTGAGACATGTCTTATAATGTCAATATATCAGCGAAAACAACATCAGAATGTTGAATTATTTAAAACCAGCCATCCGAGGAACTGACACAATCTCAACATTTCTCGAAGAGGTGGATGATGAAGGGGTGTTTACATGAAAGTGCAGCTAATGGCAGCACATCAGTGCCAGGAGTGTGTGTGTAAGTAGGTAGGTGGGTGGTTGAAGTGGGGTTGTGGTTGTGGTGGTGGTGAAAGGGATATGTAAGTGCCTAACCCCATTCTTGTGTTCGTGGATGTGGGTGGGCCTGTGCATTCATGTTTTTTATTTGCATGTTCAGAGGTACATGTGTGCGAGCATGTATTGTCTATAAATATGTGTGTCGTATACATGCGTGCTCATGTATAGGGTAGAGAAAATCCGTGAAGAATCTGTTGCTCTATATTCTTTCTGATGCACCACACACACACACACACACACACACACACACACACACACACACACACACACACACACACACACACACACAC
>JAQNCA010000019.1:3744226-3756790 GCA_029783725.1 Acanthurus tractus | reverse complement strand
CACACACACACACACACACACACACACACACACACACACACACACACACACACACACACACACACACACATAAACACTTCTCAGCATCCTCCCCTATCCATCCTTCTCTCTCCATCATACTTCTCTCCGTGGAGCTGCCAGAAAAATGGCTGTCTTTTAAATGGCCCACTCAGCATGGTAAGATAACTCGCTTATCATCAAGGTCTGCTCTCTGCACAGACATCACTCTTACGCACAAAAACACCGACGCACAACTTCACATTTCTACAAGGTTTTGCATTTTAATACCACATGCACACGGACATATCAACATACTACAAAGCATGCATGCATGGCGCTCAGATTAATTAATGTAAACACACTAATACTACACAGACACACACACACACACACACACACACACCTGCTTGCTCTGAAGCTCATTCCTCATCATCACTTCTAGCTTCTTCCACCACCGGTACACCATCCCACTCCCTCCCACCCTCCCTGCTTTACTCTGTCTGCCCCATAGGGGAGATTTCACACAGAGTGAAATACAGCGTTGCCAACATATGTCTCTAGCAATCAATTTATGCCACAGGGCTATCTCTCTTGGCTCCCTCTGCTTAATACACTACCACTGAGGGCTGCATGCAGACCGGCTCGGCTCTGTTCTCGTCATGTTTACAGGCAGAATTAGTCTGAAAAAAAAGAGCCATTTGCTTTGCACTGTGTAACTTTGTGCTTTATTTATGATTGTATTGACAAATGACAATAAGCAGCCAGCTTCAGCCCTTTTTGTTTACACAGTTAGCAGTGTTACTGAAGCAGACACTTTTGTTTGGTGTGCTGCCTTTCATTTATGACTGCCGTAATGTGGATGTTGTAATCACTGATGCGGAGCGGGTAAGTAAAAGTAAAGATTTGAGGTTTTTTGATGTGAGGATGTGGCAGCGAAGGGCCATCTGAATTGCTTCTGGCGTCTTCTACTAAGTGTCTTGTTTTCAAGGTAAGAATGTTTCATTGAAATCGTAATGATGATCAGTTCGGTGTAATGTTTGTGCTCTCTGTAAACACCTTGTCGCCCTGCAGCCTGCCAGTAATTCCTGTCTTTCAGCACCAGTGGAGTGGACAGTTCCTTGTGAATTTCCTCCCCTCTCTCTGGTTTCTTTCCACCGACAAAACAGCATTTTTCAGGGTGAGGACAGCAATGCATCAGAGAAAAGGAGCAAGGAGGAAGAAGAGAAGGAGTGATTTAGTGAAAGTGGGGGGAAATAATCTCGCACAGGTGGCTGTTGTATTTTTTGGTTGGTTTTTTTTTTCGTTTTGAGGCAGAAAATATGTCTTGCCTCTTATCCGAGTGGTAATGTAGGATCATTAATTTGCCTGCTTCTTCTCTCCGCGCTCCTGCTGAAGCCTGCCGTTTCGGTCGATTGCCTGTGGTCGTTAAGACAAGAGGCAGGATGAAAGGAGGAAAAAACGGCGAGGAGATGGAGAGATGAAGCACAGATTTATGTAGACATGCAAAGAAAGCATACAATAGGTTGTAGACAGACACAAACACAGCTACACACCTACACAGGCACAAAGAAATTCATTCCTTTCATGTTTTCACATGCACGTACACGCGGCCACACACCAGCCTAATCGCAGCTACTGTGTAAAATGGAAAGCTTAAAGAGCTGGATGGACTGATGGACTGTCTTCATTACGTTCCAGTCCGCCTCTGAAAACCACTGGGAGGAGATGTGGAGGTAGGAGAGGTTTTAAATCACCATAATCCCTTCCCAGTGCCTTTTCACTCCTGCTTTTAAGTCGCCTCTCTTGCTCTTTTTTCCTTGTATCTCTTCCTATTTGTCCATGTCAAACTACCCATGTGAGGAAAATAGGTGCCCTTCACTGTGAAATAACGGCAGGCTTTCTCTTCAAATAAAGAAAGAAGGGGGAAAAAAGACACTGTCGGGGTCCTTGAGGGTTTCCAAACTCACAATCAGAATATTCCATACAGTGCCATGCATTTATTTATATACGCCATGGATCCCTGCCGCTACCTCCCCAAATTCAGATTATCGTATTCTAAGCTTTGAACACTCCTATCAATTAGTGGCGGGCTGAGGATTGCTTAGGGCAGCAGAACTACACCTCAGTGATTCAACCTGTCATCTTTTATAGATGTTGGTGAGTCTAAGGCCCATCTGCCCTCAGAGGGACCAGTGTGCGGAGTGGTCAGCCGGGAAATCCATTCTCCAGAAGTGGTCCAATAAAGTAGGGGAATAATGAGCAATGGAGTGTGAAACTGTGAGGCTTGGCTGAATAACAAGGTCAGTATTATTGCATGTGCTTGGTTTATATTGATGATGGTACGGAGAAATCTTGGTAAAAGAAGTGTGCCTTTTCAAAAACACTTAAACATACTGTAGAGTCTTTTTCAGGACCAATTATGCAGACTAACATTGATTCTGTTATAACCAGAACTGACAACAAACCAGGGCAGCATTTAATGAGCCTCAACGCTATTAAAACCTGAATTTTTTCCCGTCATCTCTGCAAATAAAAACACTCCAAATTAACCCAGTCTTTTTCAGAGGAGCAACAGCTTTCCTGTAGCTGTGGATTTGACATATCTGTTCATTAAATACAAGTGGGAGTATCAGAAATAAGGTCTAATTACAAAAATGAAAAGATCAGTTATGGGAGGTTCGCTCGAATAGTACATCAAGGAATTTATCAAATGGGAACAAGTAAATAAGCCCAAATTAGGAACAATTATTCAGAACATAACCATAAATGAAACAAAAGACACAGGGCAAAAAGCCAAAAACATATCACAACAAAACAGAGTGGCAGTGAATGTGGCATTTAAGGGTTATGATCTGGAGGGGGAAAAAAATTACAAAACGATGAATAAATTGAATAGGGCATTGCCGGGTGTGACTCAAACCTGAAGGGTTTATCAACAGGGCATTTATCCCTCCAACCTACTGACCATTGTTCTCCACGCCCAGCTTGACATCCCCGCAGAAGCCATTGTCATGAAGGTCACTTCACGGAAAAGAAATGAAAAGGGTTTCATTGCAGAAAGTTCAGGCTGAGGACCTGGACTTCATTCAGCTACTGCTGCATTATGCTCCAGTGGATGACTTACACTATTCACTTAGCACAATGCAACGTGGCCTCTGCAGCTCCCAGTTGGACCACATGAATGAGGAGACTTGGAGCCAGGCCATGGGTACTTTGTCAAAAAGTTAGCCCAAGTTGGATGACAGCCTCCTGGGAGGCTACACACATTCAGGAAGGTCAGGTCCAAGTGAGGATGAGACTGTGTCTAGATAGGAAGAGGGTTTTTTTTGTCCAATATAAGAAAAATGTTTGTGAAATCGCACTAAATTATTTGTAGGACTTCTGGCTCACTTGTGTTTCACATTTTGAAGTTCATTTTTTGTATTCTTTAATTTGATGTTACAAAAAGAATCAATTGTGTCTGCTGTCATCTGACATGATTTTGCTTCTATCGACATTATAATAATTATCACCTCCATTAAAAGAACTGACACCTGCTGGATAATCTCACAATCACAGTTTATGTAAGTGTGCATAACAACAAAGGTGTTACCAACTACCTGATTTCATTCTTAAAAGTGCACATATATAGCAGCTATGCACAAAAATGCTAGATAAAAAGTAATCTGCATCTATTCTTACACGCAAATAGAATAGTAATCTTTAAAAAGCCAAAAACAGGATCTTGTTTATAACATTTTGTAGCTACCTTAAATATTCTAAATAAATATTTTACAATACCTTAGTTTGTTTAAAGTAAATGCACAATGTACTGTAGCTCTAGGTGCAATCTTTTTATTACAATTTGCAGCAATTTCAACCTCCAGTCCCACACACACACACACACACACTGAGGACGTTAATGAGGAAGCTTCAAACCTCCCACCATAGAACGAGGAGAAATAGTTGTGTGAATGAGAATGTGAGTGAGTGTGTGTATGTGTGTGTTCGTGCATGGCAGAAAACCTTGTTCACATGTCATAAAAGTTGTGCATGGTCATGCAATTCGACTCTGTCTTTCAATTAAGCAGATAATGAGCTGACTTTAAGGTCAGACATGGACTGTGGTGCAGGAGAGCGATGTACATTAATGAAGAAACTTCCCTGAGTGGCCACTAAAAATTTTTTAAAACAGAATTAAGACTTCTCCAGGTCCTTTACCTAAACAGCCTGGTCCTGCAGAGTGAGGCCTCTCATTAAGTAAAGACTGGTTTAAATAGAAATTTGAAGATACAAAGTGCCTCAAAATTAGTAAATTAATTACATGTGGAGATTTTTTTATTTGTCATTTGCATCCATATACGCTGGAAATTACTGGAAGTTTAGTAGTCCACATTACTGTGTGGCGTCGCCCTAAAGTATGCATGTGCTTAAGTGCAGATTCTCCCATAAAGTGAATTTTTTTCTGCTTTTTAATTTACTCTCTTTGCAACATCAGCTTTGACAACAGTAAGTTGGAAATCGGTAAGGACCTGCACAGTTCTCAGGTGCTGTGCACAGCAGTAGAAACATCAACTTTGGAAATGAACTGGATGAGAAACATACAAGGCCATACTGAATGAAGAGTGTCTATATATGAGATCATACAAAGATTTCTGGGGCGAGCAGAAGACCAAGATGTTCGCCAGAGGTGGATCAAAAATATAACAACAAAAGACTTCCAATAACAGTAGTTAGTACACATGTGTACTGAATAAGTTAAAAGTCGCTAATGTTAATAAAAATATGTAGCTTAATGACTTAACTTCTCTTGAAATGTGGCCTATGATCATGTCTGTTATTCCTCTGTTCTTCCAGTCTATCCTGCCTTTTGCTTTTTTACAAATATCTAATAACTCAAATAAGTTAAATTAAGATCACCATTCATTTAAAATGCCTTCGTAAATAACTGGAGGCCACTGTCTAGTGTTGTCAGTCCAACTGTCCATGTAGCTGTCACTGTAAGGAGACACTTACTCACTAAAGACCTGCCATCACAGTTATGGCGCCGCGACAGGATGGTGACCTAAACAAACCGGTCCCCAGGTTGACTGTACTTTTAATGTAGAATGCACTAATGCAACTAATAATTTCTTTCTAAATGCTTAACTGATGTGTAATAATTTCACCGTCTCATAATATGACATTTATCTCTGTCAAGTGGTTCTGACTTGATTTTAAATGCGGTTTTACTACCTCTTTTTAAGAACAAAACCAAAGCTAAAATCAGAGCTCCGGCCCTTGAGGGTATATACACTGTGCTATACTGTCACATATTATTTCAGCATGGGGGTAAAGAGAAGCCTGTGGAGAAGTAGTTGGCGGTGGTGCCAGCCACCCCGGCACTCTGACAAGATTAGCTCTCCACCCAATTCGATTAGGAAGTCCACTTCCCCCCTTCAGGATCTCCATAATCATAATAGATGGCTCTCTTTGAGACACCCACCATCTTTCACCTTCAAGAGGCCTGAAGAGGAGCAGGAGCAGGAGCACTCATCATGCACAGCAGAAAGATCACCATGATTCGTTTTCACTGTGTGTATGCCAGAGTGAAACTTCATCTGCAGCTGATGATGTGTGTGGTGAGTGGAGGCATATTCAGAAAAAACAACAACAAAAAAAGTCCTGAAACAAAAAGTGTAGCAGATTTTCTTTTATGTGTTTGAGAATCGAACAAATGAGCAACATTTCTTCTTCATGGAGACTTTTTGTTGTGCACTTGATTGTTTTGACTGATTGGCACTTCATATTGTTTTATGTTTTGTTGAAACTGGTTTGTGTTTGGGCTGTTGAAACATTTACTCTTTCCTTCTGTTATCCAGCTGTCAAAATAACACACCAAAGCTATTTGGTGTTTGTAAAAGAACAGAAGATGAGAACAGACGACTTTCAATCATTTAAGTCCACTGAGTCTTGTAATATCAGGCTTTTGCCTGGGGGGTCCGTGGAGCAAGTGGGAAGTCAAAAGCTTCTTTCGTCTTTCTCCTAGCAGCTCAGAATTTTTAGCAACAGTGTTTTTACATTGGCACATAGCTTTTACTTGGCTGTGTAAATGACATATGTCTGAGCATTGCAGTGTAGTAAATTCTGCATGTAAACATTTGCCTTGTGGGGTCCTCAACAATCAGCTTAAGGGTTAGTTTCTCTGGTCAGAAGTTCTCAATGAATAACATAACCAGTCCACCCAATGTTACCCATTTTGACTCTCCATTGTACCCCTCAGAGTTTTCCAACTGTCTGGTCTGAATGAGAGCTCGTCAGTCACAGCCGTTGGGGTCAATAAAGCAGAAAAATGTGTACATCTACTTAAGATAAAAGCTGGGAAAATGTAAAATCCTCTGCTCAAAGATCCATCATGAGTATATTAGCTGTTGATATCACACACACCTGCCGACTTTAGGCTCTAAAAATGAACCCAGAAGCTTCTTCCCTATGAGGAAACAGTGCTAGCTACTGCAGAGCTATGATGGGCCTAAACATATTACAGCAAACCAAATGATCAAACTCTGGAAAAAAAATACAAAGTATTTAGCCGTATTTGCTGACATTATATTAAACTATCAATAGGGGTCGGTTTCAACATTAGCTCTCATCTGACCATACTGATAGTGTCATAAAGATTTTCTTGGCCTTTATAAGAGTGGTACTGTTTGGACGTGAACTTAAAATGTCATGAAGTCTTATTATACTGTCAAGTGCTTTTGTTACTGCGTGATGACTAATTTCCTCGACCCCACAGTGGTACAATTAGCCGGCCATTAGATGGCCAGTCTGAGTGCTATTTGGGTCAGATGTATAATGTCTATCACAAGCAGTCACACAAGTGAATCATGGCCATCTCTTCATTGAATCTGAATTTAAATTCAAGGCCTTTTTTCCACTCAGATACTCCACAATATCTTTAAAGTGGCAAGTGCAGGGAGGAGTTACCATGGTAGTATAGTGATGGTAGCGTCGTGATGTTAGCATTTTGCTCAAAGCACCAACATACTGTCACTAGGGAGACGCAAGGCTTTGGGCACTTTTCTCATTTTCCACTTTCACTGAGTTTTTCTTATGACAACAAGAAGAGAGGCAGCATTAAACTGTAGCCTTAAGCCAGATCTGAATATTCACTTAATTGTCTTACTTAGTAATTCCATGTTTTGTTAATGTTCCGTGTTGTTATCAACATTTTATCATTGTTTGCTTACTCTCAGAATGCACTTGTATGCCTGATACAACTATTAATCTTTGTGATGCCTGAAGATCTGAGGGTTTATTCATTGTGTGTTTGATATTCTGTGTTAATGCAAGTGCTGAAGAAATATCGTTAATAATTTAATGTCTTCATTGCCTTTGCATCTTTACATACAACGGAATTTGCTGTCTCTCTCAAAAGAAACTGTCCACCATTCAGTCTTTGCATCCATACACTTATTTCTATTTCTTGAGAGAGGAGGCTAGAAAGTAAATTCAGAAATCCAAGGAGAACGTGTGGAATACACTGATAGCAGTGTATCATCAGACCATAGCTAAGTATCCTACTTGGACATCAAACTCCCTGTGAGACTCGTCCTGGGGTGGTTTCTTTCTTCTTCAGTCTGCAACAGGTCACTCTATTTTTCGTTTAAAATATAAAATTCTTCACTGCATGTGGCTCATACAGAATGAATAAGGCCCCAATTGTATCACCTTACGATACAATTTAAATTCCCAACACATCTGCTCCATTCCGGCCCCTCCAGGCTCAGGCACAACCATGTCCTCATGTCAATAAGAGTTTGGTTCTGGCTCCAGACCCCTGTCTAACACCATCACTGATTTCTTCTTAACCTCCTCTACTTATTTTCCTCCACAGAACATGACCTGAAAAGCACCAGATGTGCCACATATCTGGTGCTGTTTTAAAATTGTGACTATTTGCATGTGACAGGAATCAAGTTTCTCCCACTGAGCGGGACATCGGCACAAAAGCGCCTCTCGGTGTACACAAAACAGTGGATCAAAGGCACAAACAAGTCTTTTTGTTTTAGTAAGATGAGAATGTTCAGAGAATAAAAAGCAAGTATAGAAAAAAACAGGCAGTGCAGTGAAATGCTCAAGATTTTGGGAGTTTTTGAACTGCTTCACTTTAGTTTTTCTTGAACATAGATAATGAAGATGATATACTATCGTACCCTCATCCATGCTGTTAAGATACATTTTAAATTGAGACAGTTATATTTACATACAACTTAGTTGCATTTATAATTATGATGTAGAGACAGCCTGCCTACAATATGTTCAGAGACAATGTGTCTTGGAGCAAATGAACACTATATTTATGTACTGAGCTGAAAATGCAGAAAAATGGTAGGGGTAGATGATGGACATATAAAGTGCAGAACTGTGACATAAGTAAGGGTTTGTGTCCAGACTCCTGTCTGAGATTCATTTCAGGCAACAAAAGCTGTTAGTTTTAAAGAATAATTGTGATTCCTGTTAAATTATCGCTAAAAAAAAAATCTAACTTATCTTACCCAACTCCTTATCTTGACCTTATAACTCCTGACTCCTTATATGACCAAGAAAAAGTTGAAGTATGCTCTTGTTATTGAATCATGTATTGCAGGATTTATGATTAACATACCAAACAATAATACATTTAGATGTGTAAAAATATTTAAATCATATTCATAAGCATGTTTTCATTCAGGCGTACTAAATGTAAATGTCTAACTAATGATCTTAAAGTTATGTTTTAATTTGCTAAAACATGTGTTTCTGTCACTTTATAAGTGTTTTTATTGTATTTCTCATAGATGCACTTTTTTAATGTTTTTTTTACCATGTTAGGGCAGGGAACCGTTTTTGGTCATTTCATTGAGCTTGTTTTTTTCCATGTAAATAAATATTTTTTAAAAAATGTCAAAATAGTAATGAAGTCTTATTATGTCCTCCAATAACACTCTAGGGTTGAAATTTTGGATTTCAAAGTATTTCCATGAGTGCCCTATAAAGGGTTAACAATACTAATTGTTGTTTTTGTTTTTTTTTAGCTTAGAAATAAGCCCCTTGTATCTATAGAAGGAGCTGGTCGTCTTCAGCGGGGTCCACTCTCTTCCACCACCATGTTTGTACAGTAGCCCAGAATGTACAACCCTACCACCGGCTCTAACTATACACTTATTTACGTTCATGAGTTTTTTGGCCGTCCTGCCTGCTCCCTCCTGTATACTTGGAAAGGTTGGGTGAGAAGAGGTATTTTCACTGCAATCTGAGACCAGAGTTTGGACTATCAATAAAAAACAGAACTTAGTCAGCAATGCTTTTCCCTCAAAACACATTTGCTGCTGCATATTTGTTGTATATAAATGTATTTTCTAGGACATGGTGTTCGTATATGTGTTGTTTTAACAAGTTATTCACAACCTGGAATGAACTGAACAAGAGGAGTGAGGCAGCAGTCATCGCATTCCTTTCCTCCGTTTATGTGTGTGTGTGCGGGTGTGCGTGTGTGTTTGTGTGTGTGTATGATCAAAGCGTCTTTACCCCACCATGTGCTGATCCAGCCTGGGCCAGATAGAGCTACTTAGTCCCCATAATGTCCTGGGGTCTCCTCTCATCGCTGCCTTTGAATCCTGTCACAGATAACAGTGCAGATTATATGCCTCTCCTGAGTCGCTTTCAAGTTGACTGTACTCCAAAATCGCAAATCTCTCAATCTGACTGTGTACACATCTGCAGTGGAGAGCGGAGCTATCCGAGCTTCCATCTGAGTTTGTTGTTTCCATAAGTGATCATCAAGAAGGGAGATTTTGCGCGCAGCATTCTCGAGGAGGAGAAACAACATGCACAGCACACGGTAAAGAGGGCTGGTGATGCTACTGCCAGGTCACGGTGAAAAATACTCATCCAGGTTCTTTTGTAACCCCTTATTACAATCATCAATAGCTGAGCCAAATTCAAAAACCTGAAAGTCAAACTTGTGTTTGCAGCCTCCCACACAAAACCTTTTATACAGGCAACAGTACAAATTTCAGTAGGTAGAAAATGAAAATCCAGAGTAGAAATCAAAAACCACTTGTGCCATCCGTGCAAGTTCCTCATTCAGCCACATCATGCACAACATATTGGACACATGAGCACGCATGCATCTCTGCTTGAGTGTGTGCACTTCTTTATGTGCAGGGCGTGTATGAGGGGGAGAAGGTGAAATGTTTGTGTGTAATGTGATCATATTTTTTTTGGGTTTTTCAAATTTTTATTCAGGTCATTTTGACACCAAGAACCTCGATGAGTATATTTCAGCAGAAATGTGTAAAAAGGTAGTTATAGTGTGGTCCTGAATAGATAGTAATACTTTTGAAAGGTGTAACAGCCTTGAAAGATGTTCAAATTCATGCTTTGGTGGTCATTTTAGAAAAAAAATCAGCAAAGTGATGTAAGTATTATGTTCCGCCATGTGTAAGGTCCTTTTGACATACCTGACTTCTTTATCTATTTAAGCTTCATAAGTTGGCGCAGCGAGATTTAGTTCATACATCTGCCAGTTTCTATGGCCAGGAAATGCATTGTCTATGGTTTCTTGGTGTTTTAGTCCCTGAACATGTGTGACAACGAGAAGTGTAAAAGGGACAGATGGTGGTATTCTGAGTTGGAAAACTGTCCTATATCTGTATGCTCATGAGACAAGTAGACCATAATAGCAACCAGTCTGTTAATATGTCTTTGCGAAAAAAAATGCAAATCAAGGATGATGGGAGTAGGATGGCCAGGAGCAACCGGAACTCACCCCCAACTCTGACATGATAGCTGAATCAAAGCGGACAAACAATTGTAATCTGATCACAGAGAACATTGTCACATGAATCAAACACATACATTAGTTTCATTGATTACATGTAATTTTTGGGTTTGTTTTTGAGCCATCATTCGAGCTGACCGAAACCTCAGTCATAAATGCTGCCATAGACTGCAGACCTCTGCAAATATCTCAAGATAATCAAAGTAAAAGCAAGAAAAATACAAATGAAGTTGAACTTATGAACTAATGTTAATTATGTTACATCCCTGATGTCCACCAATTCATTGTAGTCTGAACCTTTAACCATAAAACCACCCCGACATGCAAGAAAACCCAAAGCAGCAGCAGCAGCAGCAGATTTTTATTCTCCCTCTGACTCTGGTCTTGGTGGCCTTTGCAGCATATTTTATCTGCTGCTGTTCTGTTTTGTTTCTTAAACTGCTGCGGTCTGGGAAGACAAGTGTGCCGTTTTTGGACTATTAAGTAAAATGTGCAGTTTTCTATAATATTCAGTGGGGTTTTTTTATAGGCGGTGTTTGTGTGTTTGTTTTTGTGATACCAAATATGCAATGCATGGGGTCTGTAGTTAGCAGATAGCACTTGTTTAAACTTACAAGTTGACCACTATGATTTCCAGTGTTGTGTGGAAAACACAGAGTCAGAACACTCACTTAACCACCTGATGGGTGGTAATTCCAGCTCATCAAAAGCTGTTATTTGTGTGTGTCAGTCTTGTTTCTGTTACTTTCATGTGCCGCATGCTTTTGCCAGTGATCCTGCAATGTGATCCTCAGACTTAAATGTTGTCCTCACACAGGGATGATTGACTTTGAAGATGGTGAAAAAAAAAAGTTCAACCACAGTGCAGCAGGTTCAACCAACGGTGACTCCAACTTTATATGTGGAAGACTTGCTGCTCTCTTTACATAATAATCGTGCCTCAAAATGCATTTCAAAGTGTAAGAAATCTGCAGGTGTCACAGTTCAAGAATAAAAAACCTCTTTGGGTGCATTAGGTTTCTGCCTGGAGGAACCATTCCAGACACTATCGCTGGAGCAAATTACACCTCACTATGCCACGTCGGTGACTGAATTAAATCCCTTGACGCTACACATCACAAAGCCAAGGACATTACTATCTATCAGCATCCCACCCACTGCCAAACTATAACTATCCTTTTCCCATTCTGGCTCATCTTATTAATGAAGACTAAGTAGCACACATGCAGTGTTTCCTTATGCTAATGGCCTTGCTGTCTGGCCTAGTAGGGAAGAAGCCTGATGTCTGTCAAATTTAATCTCTTAATAAGGTTTAACACTAAAGAGAGAGCCACCGCCTCCATCGTCCCAACTCCTTACCCATTTTCTTATCCAGGCTGGGCTGCTGTTTCCTCATGCAAACAGCAGAGCACTTAGCTTCGCCCGGGAAACGTCAGCGCTCAGTGGATGTGACGACTGAGAGGCGAAGACGATGAGGAGGAGGTGGTGGTGGGGGGGGGGGGGGATCGGAGAGTTTGTCGGGAGGGGTGCACATAGGGCGTTGTTGATGGGTACACAATGTGCCGACAGACAAGAAGCACTACACTCCAGCAGACAGCGCTGTCATCGCGGAGGGAGAGACAAAGAAGCAGGGTGAGGAAGAGAAGGAGAGAGAGGGATGGAGGGTTATTATTCTCCCTCACTGTTTATCAGTTATCACTGGCAAGCAAGCAAGCAAGCAAGCAAGGGACACGCTAGGACCGAAGCATTAAACACACACGCTAGGACCACACAGCCAC
>JAQNCA010000019.1:3696774-3732210 GCA_029783725.1 Acanthurus tractus | reverse complement strand
ACCGCGGCCAATGGAACGTAAAATTCGCCCCGGGTTCTTTCTTGGTTGTTTACTTTTGGTTTAAAAGGGCCTTGTAAATTTTTCGCCAAAAACAAAAAAAAAAAAAAAAAAAAAAAAAAAAAGGGACAGGAGTAGGGACCAGTGTCTATCTCTGCGGTACCAGTGATTATCTGGAAATTGCCTTGTCATTCAGCTATAATTTGCTTTGTAATGACTGAAAATAGCTGGGGATGAGTCCTCCCAGATTACTATGTTATCAAAAATTGCGCTCGTGAAAAACAACGTTTTCACATTTGCAAACAGCAGGGGGAACCACTTCATCAGACTACCCCGCACACCCCCTACCCCTCCAATTTAGCTGTAGTTCCTATTCTGATTCCACTTTTTTTTTCCTGTTTTTTTATTTATCTTTTTTTTTTTTTTTCCAGCGAGACCAAATCTGTCAGTGTTTACTGTTATAATGTTCAGTGTTTGCTCATCTGCTTAGACATAATCCCTCAGCACACACTCCCTCTCCTCCTTGGCCTCTATATTAAGGCTCTGTCGTCATTGACGGATTAACTCCTCTGAACTTCTCGGGGATGATACAGAGCTAAAACATACTACTGAACTATGCTTGGCTGTCATACCCACCACAATGGCTCTTTGCAGCGTGTGTGTGTGTGTGTGTGTGTGTGTCTCTGTGTCTGTGTGTGTGTGTGTGTTTCTGGCTTGCTCTCAAGGGAATTCTAAATCAGAAGTCCTTGTAAACGAGGAAGGAAAAGCTTTTATAAGGACAGCGAAACACATTTACTGATAACAACATCTGTTTTTCGTCAAAGTCACGCTGCCCGCTGACTTTCTAACCTTTTCAATCCAACAAGTGAGTTACATTAGGTTGTAAAGCAGATGCTATTCGTCAGATGCTGTGAGGATACTACGCGGAAGTTTCCGCCGACTGTACCCCCCAAACAAAACAGACAAAAACAAAAACTTTTTATGGTTGCTCTCTTATGTGTGTATCTCCTAATTATATTGGAAGGAGTGCTCCTTCTCAGTAAGTCCGTGCCTGATAGGTTGTCATGTGGGTTTCTGCTTCCATTTGAAAATGTCCCTTTATCAGTGAATCCACACAGATACTGCTCGGAGCCTCTTGCCAGCTTATCTCCGTTAGACCGTTAATTAGCACCAAGTGCAGCAATTACACTCGAATATCCTGAGCAACAAAGACACAAAAGATGGCCCCCTACCTACCCCCACCCCGCCTCACCCTGGCCTTAAAACTAGACCAGCTCCCACAAACGACGGGAAGGAGAGAGAGAGAGAGAGAAGGGTGAGGAGGAGGAAATGAGGAAGGGAGATTTTTGAGCAACACAAAGACATAACTCGGATAAGGCTCCGCTGTCTTTTTTAATTGGTTTGTTTCTCCTGAGAGGAGCCCCAAATCTGAAAAGGTTTTTGGAATTGTAAGCCTTCTCTTGTACAGACCTGCAAGTTTGCAAGCATGCGCACATCCATGAGCGCAGTTTTTACATAAGCGTGAAAACATCCCGATGATTGAATCGTCAGCTGAAATTAGCTGGAGATTGACACCGCTGTCGTCTTCAGCGATGGCAGATAACCTCATGATGAACTCAGTTTAGTGAGCGTTTACGAGACTGCAGAATAAAACTTGTTCGTCTGGGAGCGTCTGAGAGGCTCAGTTACAGAGGCTCTCTGTGTTCTTGGCATTTGATGATCTAATGGCACTGACATGAGCTTGAGGACAGAGTCCTTTTTTGAAATTATTGAGCTTGCGTTCAACCTGTGTTCCTTTTATTGCACATGTGGTGACTGCAGGTACAGGGAGGGAGTACACCTGTTCGTTTAGTCTAAATCATAAATGCAATTCTAAGGAGCATATCATTTATCTGTATGAATATTTTTTTCCATTTCTAACTCTCAATGGGAGAGTGAAGATTTGCTACAGTCGATCCCATCTCCCACTGTTCAAACCTGATGTTACGATATGAGGATTAATAAAGTCAGACGGTTTCATAAAGTACAACTTTACATACTTATTAACAAATATTAATTCTGTGTGAGCTGGGGGAATGAACTTAAACAGCTGCGGCTGCTCTGCTGCAGAGGAATACTGTAAAAAGAAATCTGCCATTTCAGATCTTTTTGCTTTGGTAGACATGGGAGTTTACAGACATCACATCTGAAGCTCCCTCAGCATCAAGATCAAACAATTCTCTTAGTGCTGTTTATAGAAGAGCAGAAGACAAACATGGCATTATCTGACTCACTGAGAAGTATCTATTAGCTTCCATTAACGCTGTCCATCAGCTGCAGACAGCAGCTTGTGTCCTTATAGCTGTGAAAAACTGCTTTTAAATACAGTCTGTGCGTGGTGTCCCTATGGGATATGTCAAGTTTAATAGCATTGAGGGATTGCTGTATGTGAAAAAACCAAGTATGTGCTATGGTACATTCATCACCATACAGGGAAAAAAAGCATATTCTCCTCATGTCATATGCAAAGAGCATAAAAATAACGAGATAGAGACATTGAATGATGAATGTCATCAATTAAAATCGTAGAGATATGGTGAGATATGATGCTGGGTGCAAATTGCTCAGATCAAGCTCTGTTGCGTCTGCCAGTGTTTCAAAAGCTCTCAGGTGTTAGCGGTGTTTCCCCCTTCGCTCGCAATCCACTGCTCTGAGACCAGCTGACGAGACAGCCACAAGGAAACTGGAAACCATCTGGCGCCATCAGGGCTCCAGGTTTCCCCACTATAGCGTTCATTATGAACAGCGAAACTCTAGGGGAAAGTAAAAGCACAAATTAGGATGTAGCACATAATCCTAATGGTTCTTGCACTGTTTCAGAATTACTTTTAATCCTAGAGGGAGTTGCTAATCTACATCAAACAACATCTGCGGCTACGGACTGTTTGTCTATCAGTTAGCGAGACGTTTTAACAGGCAGTCATGAAGAGCTTTTTTGCTTCACATTATAAGTGGCAGGCTACAGTAAACATCTGGGTTCTCATGGCAGCAGTCATCATCTTGACATAAGAGCACTGCAGTGCCTTTTGAAATCACTCGCGTCCGCTCGTTAACTTCTTTTCTCATATTATCTGTGTCTGTTGTTGTGTCTACCTTGGAACCAGTAAAAGCTTGAGTGTTCGTCTGAGCCTGAGTGTTTTGTTGTTGTTGTTGTTTTTTTTATTTACCCAGCATGGACCCCCCGCACCCCCCACAGAGAAGAAAGAGGCTATGGTGTGCTAAGAAATGTTAAGGAGCTTTGAGTTGTGCAAGGTTGTGGTAAACTTATGAAAGGTAATGTGAGGTCGGCGCACTGCCACCGCTGACAGACAATGAGAACACTGGGTTTACGACACCTACCAACCAGTGACTGTGTGATCATGATGTTGCTGAGGGCTCACTGTCACATTTCATCAATTATTTGTGATTGAGGCAATTTATTGAAGAATTACTTTCAACAACCCCCGGAGGAGAGTTAAGTGGTTATTCTGGCATTTGCTGATGATACAGAAGCACTTTTTTTTTTTTTTTTTTGCAGTTTTCATGGCAGATTGTTTAAAATACATCAGCATCAGCAGGGACAAATATTAAATTAGTGGCTGCCATATTTATCAAAATGTTATGAATGAGTAAAAGCTGCCTTCAACCAATATGTAGAAGGTGTTTTATTAACATAACTGGGACTTTTAAAAATGTATGGTTACAATAGTACAACCAATAGTCATCAAGTAGAACCTTGCATAACTGTTCTTTAGAGCAAATGGCCAATCTCAGTAAATGTTCTGTATGACTAAGAGACCTTCATGATCAGTGCAGGCGTTGGCTTCAGCTATGCAGTGTTGGTTGGGCTCCTCTGTTCTCTTCTGTTCATTCTTCTGTTCATTGTATTTTAAGTTACTCGCAGGGTGCCATGGGTAATGCTCTGCCAAGTGGTGCAAAATCTCAATTTGGCCAGGGAGCAGATGGACTAAAGCACTGACAGAGTGGAGTTTTTAACTGGGTTAGCACGCTCAGCGGAAAGATAGAGGTGCAGAGAAGAAAGAAGACACAGCCGAAAAGAAAGCCTCACCAGTCTGCTTTACATAGATGATACTTGATGTACTCCGGTGGTGCATTCATGAGCTGCAGGAACTTCCAATGGTTGACATTTTGTGGATGAGTCACAGCCTTCTCCTGGCACCAACTTTGGGTTTTAGAGGGAAATAAAACTAGACAACCACTTTCCTGAACACCATAATTATGGCGGTTGCTGTTTCAACAAATGCACAAAACAAAACATTTCAAATAAAATGGCTGGATCATGCAATTCACCCACAGCACCGACAAAAGCAGCCTGACCTGCTCATTTCCTATCGGAGAGCTGTTTCACAACAGAAAACCAGTGATTTAATTCATTTCCTCTGTCTGGTAGGTTTCCTTAATGACTGTAATCATGACCTTTTAAGGAGTCTACACCTTCCACACAGTGCTCTTCATCCTCTTGTCTGCACATTCATTTGCTCTTATAAGAATCAAACCTTATTATACTTGAAGGTCACACCATTATCCACTGCAGTCAGAATCCAAATATTCACATACTGTAACTTCTGCAGACTGTGAAAGCAGGAGAGAGATGTATGACTTTATCGTTTTTTTGCCGTTGATGAAAGCTAAATGCTGGGAACCAGGCATTGATATCAAAGACAGAGGTTCCCATCTCTATAAAGGCTGTAGGTTAAAGATTGAAAATAGATCTTCCCAGCAGCAGCACTTAGAGATACCCACTGTATTTCTGGCAATGTCGCAGCACGAGAGGTAGGCGAGCAAAGAGAGAAGGCAGTAAGAAAAAAGGAACGAGATTGTCACATCTATTTGTAACTCCCGCTGTAATGTCAGGATGCTGGCGGGGGCTCACCAACTGTGCACTGTGACGTTGATGGATGCAGGTGAGCGCCCTGACTTTCCCCCCCGAATACTCATCTGTGAAGATCTGTCTGTTGTCGTTCCTTTATGAACCCGTAACCGAAAGCTTTAGATGGCAAAAGATGAGAAATTGCGCCAGCGGGACAGAATGAGGGTGAGAGAGATAAGAATAAAGGTGAGAGTGGAGAGAGAGGAGTGATGTGGCGGAGAATGTGAGATGTAAGAAAAAAAGGGGTGAAATTAGAGGAGATGGGGAGTCTTAATTAATCCTTTTATTTGATTTTTTATGTCTTTTCTAAGTTTTAACTAATGTGTCTCAGTACTTTTTATTACTGGTTGTTTTATTGTCTTAATTATTTATCCTTTCAAGTCTTCCTTATTTAATGTTTTTAACAATTATAATGTATGTATGTGTTTAAATTGTGTTTACAGATGTCTGCTGATTTATTTTTACAACATCCGCATTGATTTTACGGTGCAAATGCTCACACTCTTTGTAACACACTGAGTTGCCACCTGGAATGAAATGTGCAACATAAAAAGAGTACATTAAAAAAGTTTCTGTTTCTTTCTGCCTAGACTTGAACTTTTTTTCCCTCAATTCTGTTTAAATATTAAAGGGTTGTAATTAAAAGGTGACGGAGTGGGACGCCACAGGGGGCTCTGGCTTTATTGACCAAGGAGTGACAAAGTATCAGTCGCTGCGCCTAGCTGCCTGCAACGCAGGGAGGAGCTCGGAAATCTTGAGGGAAGTATGTCTGGATGCTGAGACGTTTTCATCCGTTTATGTCCCACCAAGAGCTCTGCTGGCCTCCTGGGGCGCACAGACAGATTTGAGGCAAGAGGCCACCGTGGTAGATATGTATTTCTGAGCGTTTATGTATTGCTTAATTTGTTTCTCTCCTCTGCGTGGGATTGAACTCTTGCTGAGAGATGCCTGGCAGACAAGAAAGAGCAGGAAAAAAGTCAGTTTTCAGCACTTTAGAGTAGCGTGTAGAGCATCGGCAATTCCCCCGCTGCTGCAGAGAGCTCTGCTGCTGTGGAAACACACAGGGACATTATACACTGTGTTTGGCCCTCTGTATGTTGTCTGAATGCTAAAGGTGTTTATCGTTGTCTTAACACTGAATGCACACTTTTTTTTAAAAAAAAGAAGATTTTGCTGTTGTTTTCATGGTTAAATGCACATCAGTTCTTCCACGGTGGCAGACAGAGCCAGACGGTGGCCTGTCAGGTGGTCAGCATGCTAACCACCGCTGGATAGAAAGCAGTAATTGATACTGTAGGTGCGATCACGCTCTGGAATGGAATGATTCACGGATGACTCTGCATGAACAGAGGAGGCCGCTGTATGTGGAAATGCTCTCAAAACCTTTAGAAAAACGTCTATCCTCGCCATCCGAGCAAATCCGCGGCTTCTCAAGTTGTGAAACAGGCAGTGATATTGTATTGGATCCTTACCTTCATCAATCATACATGCCTTTGAGTAAATTCACAGCTCCGCAGATTTAATAAAAGATGTGCTGGTAGGCCTAGGCAGTCTATGCGCTTCATATATACCCGTGTAAGAGAGATCATTATGGAAATTCTCGGAGGGAGGTGAACTTTAATAACTGCTTAAAATAAATCAAGAAGCAATATGAAAATTGACAGGTGTTTCTTCCCCTCCAGTCTTCAGCTAGCGTCTAGAATTGAAACAACACCAAGCATCAGAAAATCTCAAGTAATATTGCTTCTTGAGGGAAATTGTGATTATGCAGGTTAGAATATTATGTGCCACTGCTTTGGGTAATCATGTCATGCTGTTGCCGTACTGCTATTTCAATAAATCACAGTTTATGATAATGACTCAGGAGGAAATCATCGACACCTATGCATCCGGAACACAATGTGCGACATTCATGCATATTCAGCGCGGACACTTCAGTTCCACACTCTGATCATCAGACAATTCTGAAATATGTGATCATGTGAGACGATATAAATCTTAAACAAGACGACCAAAAAAAAAAAAAAAAACAGATGACCTTTCCAAACAATTTTGAGATGACTTGAGTGTGATTGGAAATGGGAGTACTGACTTACACAGTTAAAAAGAGTGAGTGTAGCCACAGATAAAGGGGCTCTTATCCAGGAGGATTTCCATGGTACATGTTCAGGCACATGGCTCAGGGGTCTCTTCTCTGAAGTTATGTTAAAATCGTTTCTTCATCAAGGAAATTCTACCATTTAATGCGATAGTATTTTACATAATGGTTTTTCTAATTCAAACAAGCAGTTTGTTTAACTTTCAAATAGTGTGATCAATATGTTTCTTCGTTCATTGGCAGTTTACTTCCCAACTCATGCAGAGGTGTTTTCTATGATCAGGCTACGAAGAACGTCTCTCGCAATGCAGATACCTAAAACAATTCAACTCTACAAACACTGCAGTCAATCATGCTGCCAACTGAAATCCATTTCATTTTTCATGGTCCTGCAGTCTTGTTGCAAAAATAATGCACATCAGAGCAAACATTTAGGATTAAATACATTCCAGGAGTAGTTTAAATGTATATTTTTATATTCAAATACAGCATATACACAATAGAGTTTGCATACACTGTGCCACAGCGTTTGACACTTTTCAGTTTATTATTGTTCATTAGTCTGAACTTTGTCCTCCATGCTACTTGTATATATATAAGATTCAAAAGCTTTGGCTCGTCACACGTTCAAAAAGATGTGTCGTGAATCCAGGTTGGCACAGCAGTGCGGCTGGTAAGCAAATATAAATTAAGTATTAGAATGGAGGCAGAGTGTTTTATAAATAGCATGAATACATGAGGGAAAATGACATTTTTCTTTTCATAAACATATAAAAAAGGAAAACGTCTCTGTGTGAGTTTCGCAACCAAATCTCCAAGCTGTGTCCATGTGCTTTTAACTATAAGCAAGATATAAACATAACATAAGCATTCTGAAGGGCTGAGGGACAAAGCCTTGTTTTCCAGTCTCTCTGTGTTGGACTTGTATAAATAGACATTTGCAAGAGTGGAGAAGCTGGACAAGTCCATTGCCAGAGTGGTTCATAATCCTATTAGTTGCGGTTCTGTACCTTGTGATGTATATATCCTCTGTAGGGCTCTACAGTCCTGAGCAAAGCAGTTCCCAGACCAGTTGTTGAAACCACCAACCCCCCTTGGGATGCTTTTCTCACCACCAAAGTAGAAGATCATAAAGACCCTCAGAGAGACTTTGAATTTCTTAAACGGTCTGATGTGTTAAAGGCGTTGCCTCGCCTTTCTGAACAAGATATCTACTAGAGAGTATGTGTGTATGTGTGCCTGTGTTAACCGTGTCAGATTTTAGATGATCGATACTCCCGGGTACCTACAGGTGCTCATCCTCTCTTTGAGTGTAGTGTTGATTCTCGCAGGTGTGTAGTTCCACTGCTGCTTTCTTCCAAAATCCAATTGTTTAACAGTAGGCCTGTGTTGTACTTCATCTCTCTCCCTACTGTTTCCAAAAAATAATCTCTAAAGTAAAAAAAAAAAAAAGAGGCTGAAAAACTAGTCTGATGGATTCATTCTGGCTGTAGACTTACTGCACGCTGAGGTGGCTACTTAGGTTTTCACAGAACAAGACAAGAAAATGTCTTGTTTTACAGAACAAGACAATCTTCAGAGACAAGACAAGAACAAGCTTTTTGAGTTTTTTCAAGTTTGCGGGTTATATTAGGAACTTTAGATACAAAATACATTAATTTCAAAGTCTGAGAATTACAGTAAATCATGAGGAGTTTGATTTTTTTAATGATGTGTAATCTTTCTGCTGTTCTGAATTGTTCTTGCCTGAACACTAAATACAAATAATACATGAAATTGTTATTTTACTGGGACTTTTTCTAAGAAAATCTTATGCTAATGAAGTATGTTGTTTGTTTTGTGCAGCAGAAAACCTAGAATAGATGCTATTCCATGGGTGAGATTTGCCATTTTGAAACTTGTCCCCGAATATTTGCTAAAAGAATACTTGTCATTTATTTACACCAGCTAACTACCACCTGCGGAGGCTGAGTCAGAAAAATACTGGAGGAACAGTGAAGAGACGGCAACATCGCTGAGATTAGTAAATCAAACCGCTTTCTGCAGCAGCGCATAAACAAACCACTCAAGTGAAGGCCGAGAGTTTTTCTTCCGTCTGCTGCATTTCATTCTCAATCATGGATAAAATGCAAAGCGGATGATAGGGCCAGTGTGATTGTGTGTGTATGTGTGGGTGTGCATGTGCGTGTGTGTGTGTGCATGTGCGTGTGTCTGTGTGTCTGTGTGTTCTCTGTTTTCCTGTCCTTACATCACAAGCCTGCAAACGGGGAACTGCGAAAAAAAATATGATAAAACACCAGACTGAAGAACCCAAATAACTTAGATAATGATTGTGTTTACATGCGCACAAGTATCCTGATTTTAAGTCTCATCCTGTTTTTTTGCTCCTATTCAGGATAAAATGTTTACGGGGAACATGAAAAACCTGGTTGTTTGCATCCTTACATACACAATCACGATGGTACCCAGGTTACTAAACTGCTGCCTGCAGGTGTGTCTTCATCTCTCCCCTCATCTCAACAAATCTGTATGTTTAGAAGCCAGAAGATGTTTACCCACCTGTACTGCAGTTTGCATGTACAGGTTCTTTCACAACCAGCATATCAGGTTTACATGAGCAAAACATAACCAGGACGCTTTTAAAAAATCAAATCATAACCAGGATGCTATTGCAAATGCAAACACACTCAATGAATCATTTCCGCTTTTATCATATACCCGTCACAAATAATGCCTTTTGTTTTGTCCTGGCACTGCTCTGAGAGAATGTTTGCCGTAATTCAATCGATCACACACACAGGGTCAATGCAGTGTCACTCATAAAATAAGTCTTCTCCTCGGCCCCCTTCAACGAGAAAGTGCAGCCAATAAAAAAGCGCCCTGACCTGTCATGCTCTCTTATCATCACAGACTTACAATAGGGTTTAAAAAGGAAAAGAAATATAGTTTTAGCTTGTGACTGCCGAGCCCTCTGGGGATTTGATGGAAGACCTGACAAGCGATGACAAACTTCCAAGACCGTCCCTGAAGGTGCGAGGGTGAGCATTAAGCAGGCAGCAAGGTAGACCCTATTTTAGGCTCCGGGAGCTGATAAGACTGGGAATCTGAATCAAGCATTTACAGTCACGGTTATTGAATAAGCAGGGTCACTTCACTCAGACGAGTTCTTCAGATGGAGATGGAGCTTAAAAAAAGAAGAAAAAAAAAAAGAAATGAATTAAGAATGGCCCGTCTTTGTCTCTACTCGAATGGAATTTCAAGGAGTTTTTCCGCTGATCCTGTTCAAGGAATAGACTCTTAATAAAATCTGTCACACTGTCGCGCTGTTATGAACTTACATGCTTGTGTCGTAAATGTAAGTGTTTTATTCTAAAGAGACAGAGAGTTGTGATTTACTGCTGCAATTACATTCTTTTATTATTGCTTACTATTGCCTCTCCTTTTTCTGTTCGGCAAAATATAGTTGCTATAAAGAAACAGGGTTTTCAATGCAATATCCCAAAGGATAGGAAGCCTGTATTGAACTGCAGGAATCAAGAAAAACTGGCTGTGTGCTGTTTTCACATCTCAGAATCATTTGGAGGAATTACATATTCTGATCCCACAACCCCAACATTTATTTTTTCCTCCGTTCATTGTAAGTTTTGACATTGAGAATAAAAATTGGGCTTGTTTTAGCAGAAAATATTTAGAGATTAGTCATACCAATTATGTGCTCTCTCCAGAAACGCTTCAAAATCTCAGCAGCCTCAATTAATCACATGCAAAAGATCAGGCCTGTTTGTGGGCTTAATTTTTTGATACATGATGAGTGATTCTTGAATGAGCCGCGGGATAAAAAAAAGTCATGTTTCAAGTCAACGCATCACTTTTGAAACGACAAATTGTTGCTTTCATTTTCCAAAGAAACTGGTAGAAGAAAGTGCTCAGAGTCAGAGATGCTTGGAGTTTGTGAAGTCGGCTCAAAACTCCGCTTGATAGCATATCTTCTTTTTTTCTTTGTGACAAGTTATTCCATTTTGGTTCAGTTCCATTCTGACTGTTGAATCAAGAGACCTGAAATTGCTTCAGAATTCACACATATTGGATGTTTGCAGTGTTTTTTTATACCAAAAGTAGACACCCAGATATACTGCAAAGAGAAGTATTAGTCACAGATTTCAGACTTTGAGTATATTTGACTGTTTAATGATAAATGCAGACAATTACTGAATTATAAAAATTGCTTGTAAAACACCAGGCACTGATCAAAACACCTCTGGAAGCAACTGGGTGCTGTCCTAATTTTGTTTTTTGGAAACAGAAGTGACCACATTTGGACACCTTCAGTCAGCTGGAGGCTGCAGTCATTCAATGCCACCACACCCTTATTCATGCATTACACTGAGAAATTTAAAGAAGGGAATAAATGTATATTTATAAAAACTGACCCTCTGTACAGTTGTCAAGAATGGGCCAGTGAGCTTTTAAAAAAAGTCTGTTTCCAGACTGTGGAGCACTATTTTTTCCTGTCATAAAGTTCAGAAGGTTTTGACACTTGACACTTCACTTGCTGCTTGGCTCTGATATGCAACTTTCAGAATTTGCACCAGTAATGTGTCTCTGTCAGTCACTGCATCAGACTCACACCCTGATAGATAAAATGTCACGATTGGCTGAGGTGGTTGGAAATCTATCTGAATGAGCAGGTATGGAGGACACCCCCCAACCCCCCCACCCCATTCTGCCAGAGTGAAAAACACGAGCTCGGCAGATTCGTCTGGTTCCCAAGGTAGTTAAGTGCTGTGTTCTGTAAGATTGAGCCAAGAAAAAAAAAAAAAATAAAAATGCCCTATGGTCATAATGTGGAGCTTAATATAAAGCTTAAGGCAAGCAGCCACCTATACAGAGCTAAAATGTAGCTTGCTGTCTCTCTCAGCGGAGCACAAAGTACATACTCATTTTCCCTGTTTCAACCTTGACCCAAGCAGCTTCATCATGAATCATGAGCATATAATATTCAAGAAAGAATATACAAGAGAAACACACAAGGTATATTGCTGTTACATAACATTTTTAAGGACAGAATTACTCATCGCATAAAGCAGTACCACTCTCATCGCCAGTTCCCTTTGGCTTTTCAGAAAGACTGATTCAATGAGTAAACCTTTGGCTTTTAATCTCCCTCTGTAGTTTAATTTTAAGGAGTCAGACCATGACCTTGCCGCCACTGCTTTTCCTTCTCTTTCACAACAGAAATCAATGTAGGTGGTGGCACTCAACCCAATAATCGTGCATGATTCTTTTAATTCAAATAGCATTCTCTGAATTTATTTGTGCAGACACATGCCAGAGGCACCCAAGGTCAGAGAAAGTATCATCTTTCCAACTCAAGAACCCCCCCACCCCCCTCCTTTGATAACAGCAAATGCCATAGCTGGAGAGGCCGCAGACACCAAGCACAACCACAGAGAAACCTCAGTGAACTTTCCCCACACTGAACCAGCCTGTGATTGATTTTCTACACAGATCTCTAAACGGGTGTTACTCTCCTATCTGTAACAGTAATGAATTTCATTATAAAGGCCCTGGAACACACACAGAGAGATGGAAATGCTGGCCGATGGCAAGGAACAGAGAGGAGGAGAGAGAGAGAGAGAGAGAGAGAGAGAGAGAGAGAGAGAGAGAGAGAGAAAAGAAAGACAGGGGGAGAGAGAGGCAGGGCTGTCACTCAGGGTCTGTCTGTCAATAGTGACAACGCATCTTCCCCCACAGCTGGAGCCCGAAATAACAGCCAACCGCGGAGCAATTAGCAACGCTGCCTACTGCTTTAAGCCAACCTACATATTCCTCAGCGTCTTACATTTGTGGAAGTATGTAATGTAACATGCGTGTAAATATGAAAACACATGAGTTTCCAGCCTACTTCCTCCTGCGAGCGCGTCGAAGCCCGTGTGCCCGGTAACCACGGTGACCAAAAACGTTCAGGGCTGCGGATGGATCCAGGCCGCAGTGAGTCAGTGCGGACAATTGGATGACTCATTGCCTTCTTGGGGCTAAAAAAGCGCTTTCATCATTATCTCTCACTCTCTCTAACTCTCTGTCTTCTCCCCCAACACCACCACAACTACCAGCACCCTCTACTCATTTTGCACTTATCTGCACCTCGGCATTTTCCCAGGTAAATAAAAAGCCATTTGGTTTTCTCCCAGACCCCTGGGGAAAGTGCTATCGTCTGACACCACAGAAAGGTGTCGGCGCATTCTGTTGACTCGCCAGTCGCCTTATTTTCATATCTACTCTGCCCTGTTTTGTTGCTAAGGAAGTGAATTGCGCTCCTATCATTTTGTGCTCATTAGTATTCATGGAGGGCCAGGTCAGGTACCCCAGGAGTGATTGGTACTCATGAATAAGCCACTAGAGAACTTGCAGAGGAATTGTTACTCTAGTTTTGTTCAAGATTTCAATCTCAAGTGGACAGTCACCACAGTGTATGGCTTGTAATTTTCAGAAGTTATTCAAAAGGTTACACTGGTTGGTTTTTTAAACTCTATTATTATGGAAATCAATTGCCATATTTCTACCACGGGTCCAGCTATTCCTGCCCACGGCTCCATCATTATTTATGCACCTCTATTTCCTCCTGAGCTAAATTATTTGACTCCATTTTCATCATGTTGCCCCCACAAATGATTTCCCAGATAGGGCAGAATGCCATAGAAAAACATTAGGTTAACACTCTGCATGGCTTTGAAGGGCTTGTTTTGAAATAGCTGCAGATAAATTGGCTTTCTGTTCAGCTATTAAATTCAATTATTTTTCTGAGCGAAATGACTGTCGTGCAAACGGACAACATCAGTTTACACAGATGCTTCTTCACACTGTCACAGAGCTTTTCCTCATCTTTAAAAAGGTATTATAAACAGTAAAGATGAGAATAATAAAAACTGAATTTTGTTAGTGCTTCTGTATATACCATTTGCCCACCACTTCACCACTTGGGAACAAGGAAAGCCAAGTTTTTTTTTAATAGGTTGTCAAGATCTGAAAACATTACACTCAACAGGCCGTTCACACATGGCTCCTCTCCTACATCAAGTGCAGTTTTATTTCAATAGCACCGTCCAACCTCTGAGTATCTATACCAACAAACTGAAAATTACATATGAAAAGGTGCACGATTTTTTTCTTGCAGACACCAGACTCACTAGCATTACGTTGAAGCCCACATCTATGCATTAGAACTGCTCTGTCAGAGCAGTACAAAAGACTGCATCTGCTTCCTGCCTCAGAGGACAGAAGAACTCAGTGGATAAAATTCATTTTTGGCCCCACAATTACCTTCTTGTGAGTGTGCACAAACTTACTCAGGACTGATGTCTTATTATGAATTTGTACAAGTTTGACTCTGACAAAAAAAATTCATTTTCTTTGGGGTACAAGCAAGGTCTCTCTCCTGGTATTCAAGATAGTCATCTTGGTTCTTTCAGAGGTTTAAATCAAGCCCCACAAAGGAGGCAAATTAAACACACTTTTACCCATAATCATACGGAATGATTAAAGCAGAATGATCAAAATAAACCAAAATATGTATCAAATCAAAACTCCACTGCATTCAGAGCAATTTAGAAAAGCCACCAAATACAAAATTTAACTTTGAGCACCAAACAGAAAAAACACAGTGAAATCAAACATCCTGACTCAAAAGTCAGCACAGGTTATTCTTTAGATCAGCGTTCACTTCCGCTCAGTTCAGTTCAGTTCATGTCATTTGATTTTTCCAACGAAAAATGCACAACAGCTCAAAATCAGCTCAGTTTCATTTCATCGAACAAACAAACAAATACGTTCACGGCTCCTCAGGTCAGCAGGTTTACTCACATTCGTCAGGCAGTGAGTCCGTCCGGGTTTTCCGGCTGGTCCTTGAAGTAAACGGCTGGCGGCTCCCGTGCGTAAACTGTGAGTTTGATGAGATGAGAAAAGGGGCTCGGAGACGGTCGGATTGCGAACGATATTAACGAGCAGATTAAATGACTCAACTCTGGATTACAAATACGGCCCATTGGCTGTGCTACGTCCGCTGTCCGTCCACCACACTCCAGAGCGTTTAAACCACGGCGCGAATTAGGAACCCATCAGTGAAGGCCACGTGTCAATAGGTGTTGCAGGGGGGCGTCACAGAGCAGCGTCATGCAGGTAAACATGATAATCACAAGGAGGGATTTCTCTTTCACTTCAGGATCGATGGATCATCTCTCACTTTGAATCTGTGAGTTCTGTTATAAACTTATCTGATATTCTGAATCATGTTTTCAGGTGTGTATGAATCTGATCTTATAATTTAGACCCACAGTAGCTGAAAAGGTGGGTGTCATGATGCCAAGATTTAAACGGATCCACAAGACAATCTCTTTTGTATTGTTAGTCAGTTATGGTTATAATCTTTATGAAAAAACACCTACATTTTGCGAAGGTGTGTTGAATTTCTTTGTCGACTATCATTGTCGTGATGCCTCTGTGCTGACAGTAACACATTTTTTACAGTTTCTGAACAAACTTTCCAAAAGTGACTCACCTTTTGCATTGCAATGTGAATTGGTTATTTGCTCTAAAAAAGAAGATAAGACCAGGAAGAGTAATAATCTTTTATTTTTAATACGAAGGAGCTTTTTCAGTTGTAAGGTGCTACACCTGTTAAAGTAACTCAAAAAACACCAAGCAATAGTGTAAATTAGGGCTGTCGAAGTTAAAAATAAAAATTGAATATTTCCACAAAGGAATCATTATTGTCCTCTCCAATTTTTCTTAGAGTATAAGAAACACAAGCACAAGAAATACAAACAAAAGCACAATAAATATCTTGTTAAGATAGATATAGAACAGGGTAAAAAATTTGCAATTAATTTTTGATTAATCACGAGTTAACTCAGGACACTAATGCGATTAAAAATTTTAATTGACTGACAGCCCTAGTGTGAATAGTAGGTTCTAAAATATGGAAAGGTTTATTTATATTTTGAATGTTTGTTTAAGCTATTTACATTTAAGGTGAATAATATTATCTGAGGAATGAAAAGGTTGCTGCCATGAAATTGCTACTGTAGTTTTTGTCATCAACCTATCATCTTCTCTTTTTTTTTTTCAAATCACCTTATTCGTGCATTTATAAGTGTACTTAAAATAGTATATTTAATCTGAATGTCATTTCAAAAGCATGTCATCAAGACAGGAACATGGTTTTTCAGCGAGGTTAATTACTTTATGTGAATGATGCATAATTGTAAACGCACTGTATTTAACGCCACAAAATAATAAAAAAAAAAACTCTTATCACTGCTAGATAATTGGAATTTTAATTATTTTTTTCTTTACTCTATTTTCAGGTTGTAACCAAGGATAAACCACTGCTTTTAGTTCAACACAGGATGAACATTTGTCCATAGACTCAGGCTCAGGGTGGTATTCGTCCCAGGCTCAGGGAGGAAGCTCCTTCAAATTTCGCTGTTGGTCAGTGGCTCATGTTCCCTCCTCAGCCATAACAAATCCTCCCCTCTATCCTCCTTTTGTCCTACTGTTTTTAATCCATCTACTTCATTGCTGTCCCTATCTCCTGTTCTCACTTAGTCACTCTAATCCCTTCACTCTGCCCTCGCTTTTAGCTGCTCTGGAGTACATTCCATTTCTTTCTTTTTATTCAGCTCTTGTTCTTTTATTCTGGTCTTTGACCTTCTGTTCTGCAAATTTATTCTCTATTTTTCTTCTCTTTTTTTTCATTTAAACTGGAAGCATCCGCACAAGCTCTTTCATGTTTCTCTGACTCAATCCTTTCTCTCTTTTTCACTCTTTTCTCTTGTTTATTTATTACTTCTCTACTGACGCTGCCCTACAATGAGGCGGTTCTTCTCCTTTTATCCACCACCTCCTACTGTTCACTTCTGTTGTGACCTTTCTCCCTTCACCTCAGGCTGCTGCTTCTCCCACAGAGACTGTATGTGCATATACATACATACTGCTACATCGTGCCTTTTTTCATCTCTGCCCCTTTAGCTGATGCATGTTTAATCCCTAGCTTTAATTTCACCCTAACCTGTATCTTCTGAAAATCCCCTGAAACCACAACACTGACTCGTCCTCTCAAGTATAGCAATACAAATAAACACCCACTTGTTTTCTCTCAGTCTCTCTCTCTCTCCCTACCTCTCTTTCTCTCTCTCTCCCCATTCCACGCATACACCCATGCACATGTTGACGGCTTGTCGCCCTGCTGACGTGACTGCACAGAGGTGACACTGCGTCTGTCACTCTGACAGCTGGCATTTCACAGCGATCCACTAACTGCGGTACTCTCAACACAGACAGGAGATAGATAGAAAAAGATGCAAAGAGGGCAGAGAGAGAGAGATAGAGAGAGAGAAAGAGAGAGGCTGTGGAAAGCAAAGATCAGCAAAACAATAAAAATAAAACATTACGACAGATGGACAGTTTTGCTTTAATATTTCTGCCCTTATCTCACCCTTGTCAAGATAGGGGTAAACGGCATCAGCGTAGTTGGCTGCTCAGTGCACAGTAACGGGTTTGAAGGACACATTGTGTCACAATAATGGAATGGTTTAATGAAAATGCTAATAGGCCAGTGTAGTTAATCTAACAGCATAGTGACTTACAAGTTCAGTCAGTCTGTGAGAAATTTGAAGGAGTATTTTGGTGAGGATAAGAATAATAACAAGACAAAACACGCTAAATGTGTTTATGCAAATATAGAAAGAACAATACAGAAATACATTAAAGCTTGAGCACCTCTAAGGCATAACTTCTGATTTTCTTTTTTGCTGAGGAGGGTCAGCATCCTTACCTTTAGCATGGTGGAGCAGATGGACAAACACACTGAGATGATTGTGACCACAGTGCGCTGTGTCATGCCTCCAGATGCTAACCAGCATGCAGCATTTGACAGGCAGACAGGTCTGATCTGGTGAGGGCTCTGCTGACACATGAAGAAACATTTTGGACTCTTATCAATTTGAAGAAACCTGCATGTGAGAGGCTCACAGTGAGAGGATCACACAGTGCAGAAGAACTGTTATGATCTGCATGAAGAGTACGCTGCCTGTATGGCCTGCTTTGTATATAGCATTGTGGATATACGTTGCAAGCAATAGCTTAGCTCTATAGCTCAGAGATGTATGAAAACAAAGAGTAATCAAGAGCCTATATATATATATTATATATATATATAAAATAGCAATAGCTCTGTTTAAGTTTGCGTCCTGTGTAGATGCACAGTTGTATTGCATTCCTGTTTGTCAACACCCTTAACTTAAGCCATGTTTTCATGAAATATGCTATAAATTTTGTTCTGTAGCATCATGAGGATGTGTAGCACCGTTATGGTACTGATGTTGTAAATACAGGCAGAATGACGTAGAAATATTTCACACAAACATTTTTAAAAATCATAAAATTCACTCATGATATATCAATTTAATTTCAGGAATAACAAATATATTCAATCAATAAGTTGTTTAAAATGTTATAAGAAAACACAGAGCAAATGTCTGATCCTGCTTTATTTACTATAATTAAATGTATTTTTAGCAATGCTAGCAGCCTTGCCCAAAGAGATGGTAAGTTTGCCATTCAGTATGTCACTGTATCACTTTAGTTCACAGTGAAACATTTACAAAAAAACTATTCAGTGTTGTTCATGATGCCAAGAAAACCAAACTGAAATAATTTTGATGATCAACTGACTTTTCCTGCAGTTTCAACAGCAGGTCAAACTTTCAAATAAGCTATAAAATATCTTAGATTTAGTGTATTGATTTCCATGAAATTTTGTTGCCCACAGGCATTCTCAGAGGATGGAGCTCACTGACTTTGGTGATTTACCAAGTTTTTCCTGGTGTGTTTTCTTTTATATGCTGCAAATTTCAACCTCCGCATATTTCTGGATGCCTCTTCTATCTGCGGACTAATAACATGACTAAACCTATGCAGTGCTTAAGCCAAAGTTAAATATTGCCTACAGGTGATAAACCAGTCCTTTAATTTACTTCTTGGAAGAGCAGATGCATCTGGGTACCATGCAAAATGTCAAGTTATGTATGTCAAAGGGCTTAAAAGCTTGCATAAGGTGAAAGGTTAGGGTTGACGGATACGACAAGCAAATACAGGAAGAGTTTGTGTCATATGTACATCAGTATGATAACGGATATAATATATTTTGCATCACAAATGCGTAAATGTAGCCTTAACCCAAACCATGACCCTTTTCTAATACCAACCAAGTGTTTTTATTGCCTGAACCCTGGTATGTGTGCTGCGTTCAGTTTTAAAGCCCACTTCTATGTCATTTGTAGGCAGACTAAAGAGACCAGTGTTGTAATAGCCATCTTGCATAATAGTGAAAATAGAACAAGTCAGCCTTCAAGGAAAAGTTGAGAACAATCAAGATAAAACAGGTAATTCCAGACAGATATGAAACAAAAAAGTTTGGAGTCTAATAAGAAACCGAGCAATCTAAGAACTCAGGAAGTTATAGTCATAACAGTAAAAGACAGCTCTAGTGCACTAGAGAATGAAACTCAAAAAAATAATGGAGGAAAGTATCAGAAGATGAGAAAAAGGAAAAGGGGAGCTACAAGAAAACCTGAGTCATTTCATTGCTTTGAAGAAGGAAAAAATGTTCGAAAGAAATGAAAAAGAAAGTGTCAGTTGGGGTAGAGTTCTGCAAGGATCCCTTTAAATTTGTTGAAATTCACTCACTTCACTGGAAAGAATAGTGGTAGACTGACAGCAACAAAGTAGGATACAAATCACTACATGAAGCACACACAGACTGGAAAGTCATTGGAAGTTCAGATGTTTTGTGATGCACCTGAACACAAAAAGGGATTTTAGCCAACCAACATGGAGAAAAGATGCAAAATGCTGTAAAGTACCGAAGAGATTGGCATCTCAAGGATCTGATATTTTCTGCTGGAAGGTTAACAGAAGAGCCCCAGGTGCTGAGAGATTTTTGTAAGGCTAATGAAAGAACAAGATGGTTTCTGGTAATTGTTAAGACCAGGAGCATCTGCCATGCTGAAGGAGAACTGATCTCTTTTAACTTGTATGTTTTCTGTAGGTGCAAATAGTGTGGAGGAGAACTGATAAATAACTTACTTATTTGGAAAAGTGTGATTCACTTTCCTGACATATTGGAACAAAATACAGAACCTTGCTCTTCGGATTATCCAGCCTAAAACATGCTGGGTAATAGACCAGGAAGATGCATTTGGCTCAGCACCATCCAGCTTTCTGTGGTAAATTTTGTGGTTTTGTGTGTGTACCAAATGCTACCCAAAAAAAATGTGTTAAAACCCATTTTCAAGACAAAATGTGCAAAATTTAATATGCCTCAGAACATTGGATTGGTACTTACCAAAGCATGACAGCGCCTGAAAATTGGTATCATGGCAGGGTGCACAATCTGCCCTGTGGCATTCCACAATGACAATGACAATGGAGGTAATCATTAGACCATCCAAGTGGCTTCCTCTCGCAAAAAAGAACGCTTTTTTCAAAACAAGCAGGCAAATATTAGACGCTGACTTTGCTCTAGTAAACAGGAGAAGCCAATTATGAGCTGAGAAAGATGGAACTTGGCCTGACAATTACACTAAATTGAGATTTGATTTTTCATTTAATTATTTAGCCTGACATTGCCTTCATGTTAACTGTTTTCTGTTTTGGATCAGCATAATTTTGTCCTAATGTATCAGCAGTTACTGACCTTCAGTCAGATCCAGTCATTCAGTTGTGGTAATAATAGCTAGAAGCTGTTAACTTCTGTCATGTTGATTAGTCACATTTTCTCTGGCACTGGCACTCATATTTTCACTACAAAGCTCTTATTAACTTTGTTGTTTTGGTTTCCAAAAGGTGACACAGCTGTCAATAAACACAACAGCAGGGCTATTTGAACTGCTGATAATAATTAAGATGTTCAATTCAGAAGCCTGGATCAGGCTACATGGAAATGACAAAAGAAAGCATAGCACTGTAAACAGAGCGTATCACCAGGCAGGATCTGACAGTCATTAATTGGGCCTCATCCTGTTTCTAAAATGTTGTAAAAGAAAAAGTTGCCAAGTCTATTGAAAACTTTCCGGTTGAGCTGAAAAAAATGCCTTTGCTGCCACTGAGAGAGGGCCACTGCATAATCCAGCCATCTCTAGTGAGATGCTGTTGATCTCTGGGAGAAATCTGTTGATGAGGAAGAAGCATAGAGATGAGAACGAGAATTGAGCAAGCAGTGATCTTTGAGACCTCGGGGACAGCCCGGATAAGGCCATCGGAGGGTTAGGATCAATAAATCCTCCAGTCAGGACTAAAAGATGTGGTTGCTGGTGCCTAAAAAACAGAGAGACCTTTTAGTTAGAGAAAAATCCTTTTTGTTTAACATGAAATCCCAGTTTGCTTTACTGTAAATCAAGAGGGGGTCAGAATTTATATCTAAAAGGGTCTGTTTGATAATGTTGTCAGACACAACATTAGATTATAGCCTGTAAGTGGAAAAAATGAGTTTTATTGGATATAGTTACTGCAGCCATTGCAGCCATGACAGTGACCCAGTGGAACAAGTGCAAAACTTTCAGTAAGAACCTGCCATTTGTAGATCAAAACATGTAAAAATAGGGTTCAGGTTTAAAAATACTGGCATTCCCCTTTCATGACGTCTATGGAAGACAAAGCGACTGTATGAATTGTCTCTAAATAAACATTAAACCTTTTGCAGTGGTTCTATTTAAAACTGTTCTTTTATCCAGGGCTATCTTGTGATGTAATCTGAACTCAGACAGTCTGCGTAGATTCTGCTCCTGTAAATTCATTGTCTGTTAATCCACAGAGGATGCTGCTCTTCATGCTAACCATGTCCTTCTTTGTACTCATTTCAGTGTAACAGCTGCCGGCACCAAAGAAACATCTTTAGCCAGATAGAAGATATTCTGTTAAAATTTGTTCTTCTTTATTCTAAGCAAAAGCAATGGATTTTTACCTGAGAGGCACTTGATTACTCTTTGTTTTCATACATCTCTGAGCAAACAAAAACCTCCACTTCAGATTGTATAAACTTTTGTAACACCAGAGGATTTGTTCGACTCGGGAAGAATCAGCGACATTAAGCTTAATTTATCTACAAAAGACAGCAGAGAAATAGACTTTTGTCTTGTTATATACGATTCCCTTCAGGGAGTAAAGACAGACTGCAGAAGGACAGGCTCACCTGATGTGTGAGAGTAACATGAGAGGATATTGTTATCTGTGCTGATGCTTCTGTGCAGCTAAAGAACGCCAACAGGCAACAGCCTGTCTGGAGAGGAGGCGGCAACCTTATCAGAACTTAAACAGACGACTGGCGTTTTCTAAAATTTATTTTCACCTGATTTCCTGATCAAGACTGGCATTTCCATCAGGTGTTGCTGGATACATGCAAGTATGCGAGAGCCTGTGAGTGTGACGTATAGACTTGTGTGTGTGTGTGTGTGTGTGTGAGTAAGTGTATGTGTGTGGGTGAATGTTCATTTTATGGTAATCCAGGTAAAAAAAAAAATCGGGTGGCAGTTTGGGTGTTGTAATAACAGTTATTTTTGAAATACGTTTTGAGTCGTAATTAATAATTTCACAGAGCCTGCTGGCATTTGCTTTGCAGAAGAACATCTGTCTGCGACTCAACCCTGGAGATGCTATTGTTCTGAGTAGTGTGTGTCGCTGGAGTGAGTGAGGATGTGTGTGTGTGTGTGTGTGTGGGTGTGTGTGCACGTTTGGCTCTTTCTAAAATGCCTCAATCTCTCTGCTTCAGTGCTTCCACTTTTCTAATTTTCACTTCCTCTCCCCTGCTCCTTCCTCCATTCCTTCTCTAATTACCTTTTCTTTACCGTCATTTTCCTATTTAGCATATGAATTGGACCCAGTGCGTCATGGGTCGTTCACTTATTATGTTTGCACGTGTATGGATGAAAGAGTGTGGCTCTCATAATGAAATACACTGAGAAATGCATTATATTCAATTATAGCTGTGACTGCAACACGAGTTCAAAGTTGGTAAATATGTCTTATGTTTATACAATGTAATGTATATGACCTTGAATTCTAATTAGATACACAAAGGGATGTTTGCTGAAAACAAATGTAATTGCCGCGCGCTTGTTTCGTGAAAGCTTCCGGGTGCCTTCTCTCTTCCACGCTATCTGCTTTACTGTCTGTTTTCTTTACATGTTCGATGGTTGTTCAAACAAACACACATTTTTAGAAAACACTGTTTATTCCCTTTATATTTATAAATGGCGAAATGAAGGGCAGAGTTTTGTTTCATCTTATTTGCTGCTCGCTCGTAAAAGGAAAACAAAGTGCCCTTCATGATTGGAACGGGTTTATAGGGCTGATCTACTGAAAACTTACTGATAGCATCACAGTGTAACTTATGTAGTGGCGTATTTTTGCCCGATGCTCTATTGCTTAACATTTCTCATTTTAATACAGACTGCAAATGTGGACTGTCATCTCAGCATTTATATAGTAAGAGGGAGAGTCTAACAGCCTCTGCAATAAAACCAAAATAACCAGTGCGAACTGTGCTTCACAGGGTGGTTCACGCTGGACTGGGTTGCATGTCAGTCAGCAGCATTTGTCAATCCCAGTCACCTCACTGTGTTTTATAGCCTCTCTGTCAAAAAAGGAGAAAAATCAGAAAAATCTCCAAATGAGGTGTTTTTTGAATTTTTCATATAAACTGAAGGTAAATGTTAGCAATTCTCCTATTTTTCAACTGAATATTGGAAAAAAAAAAAAAAACCTTCTGGATTAGGGATTTATACTCTCATCTGACCAAGTTATCATTGGCTGGATCATTGATGACATTACTGTGCTCTTTAATAGTTTACACTGGTGATAGGAGGGACAAATTCAGATCTGTTGTAAATTGTTTTGGGAGATAGATATGTTGATTGTCAGTCAAAATACTATTCTTTATACTGCAACTTTGCTATTGTGAAGAAGTCCATAATTCTTTACATAAATCTGTGTATATGTGTCTGTGTGTGTTTGTGGAGTGGGAGCTATTAATAATTTATCTAATTGACATGCCCTGAAGGTCACAATATACTCACTTTTGAAAAGTAATGCAAACTCCAGGAATCCTTGTGCTTGGCATCGTTCAACTTTGGTTAGCATAAAGGCTACAAGGTGGATTTGACCACAACTAAAGATAATGTGCACTTTTTTTTTTTTCCATCCCACATTGTTTGGTTTGAAGAGTAGGTAGAATTTCTGCGGTTTGAGAGAAACTTCTGTCATGACAGATGAAAATAATACTGTATGTGCTTGCAGTAATATTTAGGGATTTTATGTGTCATAAGAACGTAGAACAAGACGGAGAGAAGCAGAGTGAGGTTTTGAAGCTGATATATCACACCGTCTACTCTCTCAGATTACTCCCTTCTCACATCGCATTTCTCACTCATTTCCTAATGAGCTTAATGGACTGAGAGCAGAGTCTCACCTCTTTAAACCTGATGAGGTCGGGCAGAAAATTGATCTGCCTGGAGGGCTGATATGTGCTCGTGCAAAATTAGATAAATGCTATGATCTTTTTCTTTTTCTCAGCCTTTTTTGTTGCTTAAAGAATAGCGGTTACCGCAGTGTTGCAGAGTTAAAAGGCGTTTTCTGTTTTACAACAAAGCAATATCCTAGAATGACATAGAATTATGAAAGAATTACGATAGAAATGTAAAAACACGGGCGTTTGATCCTCAAAGTCCAACATCACTGCTTTAAACCTTACAATAAGTCACTCACTGTTTTTCTTATTCCTCTGAACAACTTGCTGCAGTTTGTGTGGTTAAAACCTGAGCTTTGAATGTTTTTCAACCATGCAGCTCCTCACTTTTGGCCCTGTCAGTGCCTCTGTCTTCTTCTAGTTTTACTCCTGATCGATATTTTGTTTTATTTTTCCTCTGATGCCGTCATTGTTCAGAAGGTCACTTCTTTGAAGAACACAAAATAAAAGCTTTCCTTTTTCCAATTAACACCGACACTTTTTTGAAAGGGGCTTTCCGAGCTAGCTTTTCGGTTGCTAACGTCAAAGTGAAATATTTGACCCATCAATTGAGAGACAGCCTGGAAATTAAGCGTGAAATACGACACAAGTGGCGAAGGAAACTGTTGCTGTCAATCAATAAAATAATCTGTGAGTGACAGCATTGTGATCATCAGCGAACAGCATGTGGCAAAGCAGCCGTTTTAAAAAGAATTTGAACACTTGGGATCTGCTTTTAGAGGCGCTGCTTCTCAAATGGAAGGTTTGGGGTTTTTTTATCAATAAAAAGGTATCTTTGAGTATCATGGCTACAAACACACCATCTCACCACTGAAGACTTGTGGCAATTAGACAAGAAAGAGTGTGTGAGATCAGAGTTGTGAAGTCTCGGCTGCAGTCATGCAGGGGGAGCAGCATGATCACAGCCTCTTGCTGGGGCTCTGTGGGTCTGACTCAAGGGGAGATATCAGATCACAGCGCCGGGGTTCCGCCACCCTCCATGTCTGAGTTAAGTTGTAGACTCGACTTACGATTCCAAATAGAGAGACGCCGTCTTCCATCAAACGCAGCCCCTGCCACTTGCTTTTGATGTAGCTTTCAGAAGCCGTGACACCGCTCACCTGGGTGATTCCTACCAAACCAGACACACAGCGCCCGAGCGATCATGTGAAAAACAATGAAAGAGGATGGACTGACAAAATATACATCTCTTGTTAAACATGTCAGTCATGTACAGAGAAAAGTAGGAGAGGTCAGAAAGCTGCCCTCTCCTGTGCCCGCTGTGTACCCTGATACTATGACACCACTCAAAATGTAAGAGAAGTGTATTATTATATATATAGCGTGTGTGTGTGTGTGTGTGTGTGTTCATGTGAGACAACCCACGGATCACATTTCCCCCACACTTCAAATGGCAGTCATCTTGTTGACATCCGTGCATTGCAGCCCTGGATACCTGAGAGAAGTCTGCATTGAGGACAGAAACAAGTACGCTTGTTTGTTTGTTGCCGGGGTATTGGTGGAGCACTGATTAAAGCTTTTGCCACCACGAGGAATGATCCATCAGGATTGTACATGAGCTATCAAAAACCTCAAAGCCAGCACTCGCTCTTTGCTTTTGTCTTCCATGGGTAGCAAGGCAGCGTATCAAATGGCTGACAAAACCTGCATAAAGGGGAATATTTTATTCACAGCTGTCAGCGGAAGGGAGGAGTGAGGCGGCGGGGATGGGGATGGGAGGAGCTGCTGAATATAGAGACTGAGCCCCCCAAACATGGTGTCTGTTCCATGCAGACCATGTGAGAGTGTTTTTAATGAGGAAACAAAAGCATGGGAGCAGGTGACATCCGAAGTGTCAGGACACACGAGATGGTGATATTTACAATATTCAGAGATCTCACTTCTGCCGTTCTCTCCTTCACATCTAAATCTGTTTCCTCTCATGCTGTTGCCCGGTTGGAGTTCTTACAACATTTAACACATCAGTGATCATATCAGGATTTTACATGTCTGAAGCTGTTCAGCAAAACAGCAGAATTTTCGGTAAAGTTTACGCCGTGATAATTGAAAAACTCTGCGCAGCAAGGTTGGTGGACTGTTTTTCGGGAAACAAAGCTTGTTGAAACAGTATTGACTTGATTAAATTGTATTTTTTTGTGTGTGTTTTTAGCATCACAGATAAATTTCTATTCAGCCTCAGATTCTTTTTGTAGAAGAAGGAACATTTCTTTCATTCCTGACCACAACAAAACATTATCCTGCTGCCTAAACAAGTACATGCACAGAGAGAACAGAGCATGGACACTAGAAACGCTGCAAGATCTCATTAATATAAACAGCATGATAGAAACAAATATTTCTCTTTACTTGAATTGCCTCAGTATCATTTTTGAAAATTAAACAAAAAAAAACTCCATGATTGACATGCCTGTGCTTCAGCAATTAGGTCCCTTTATCTCGATTAGCTCTGGATAAATCCTTAAAGCTTGCAGTGGATCCTTCAACAGTGATTTCTACATTTGCTGCATCAACTTTTGACCTGTGTTAAATGTGTGAGGCCCTCCAGCCATTTGTGAGAATTTCTGCCACACTGGGAATGAAGAGCTTCTTTTACATCAAAATGTGAGAAACCTTTGAAGAATGCAGTAGGACAGAGAGGCTGGGAGAAGCCTGGTGTTTTTTTATTCTTCTGGTTGGTCAAACTGCACTGAGGGTAGTTGATAATCACTGGTAAGCACAGGCTGTTGATACAGCTCTGTTCTATCTCCTCACTTTTTCCAAACAGCAGCAACACTTGGTTATAAAGAAATGATAAAGCCCATGAGTGGACAATGGGCTTATTTAAACTGAACTATTTCTCTATGTATCATTACTCTAATAGTCTCTATTTCCATTTTGATAATGAATCTTCTCATTTTATCATTAATAATATATTTGCAGTTTCTGATTGTTTATGTCCCCCAGTCTAAGTTTGGAGGGCTTGTACAGTCGAGATGTTTAGTTGTGTGGCATGTTATGCTTCTGTCAAGCTCACTCGATTTTTACATTTATATCGTATTGTTTTCTGTGTTTCCTGTGTTATTTTGGTAACATTGTCCTGTCTTGGGTCATATCTGAGGTCCTGTGGAGTTCTCCTGATATTTGCCCCACGCAAATATGTTTCATTCTCCTCCTTTAGTTCTAGCATTTTAGTCCATGTCTTCCTTCCCTTCACAGCCGGTCTGTCTCTGCTTGCCAGTCTTATGTCTATTTCTCCTTGTGTTTTCTTGATTTGTTATTAAGTTCACTGTTTATATATTTTTTCTTGTTAAGTTTTTTTTTTTATTTTGCTACTTTTCTCACTTTTGTTTGCTTGTAATCAGCTTACCTTATTAAAGCTTGTTTTCTGTTTCATTTTCCTCGCATCACTGTGTTTTGCTTTTGGATTCCTTTTTTGTTATCTTGACAAATTATGAGAGTGGAACAATAACAGACAGAAAGATAGAGAGAGAGAAAAGAGAGATGGATGAAAAGTACTGGGTGACGATGTGGACAATACAATTCATTATTAAAAATTAATGTAAAATAAATGAGACATGCTTAGGGAAACAATTGCATTGAGTATTAGGATAGAAAGTACAACATTTACTAAATCTGAAGTGACTTTTGTTATGAACCACAACCACCTCCAGCCTTTTTCGCTTCGAAGATAGAAATACACTTTCAGATGCAGATAATTTTGTTGGTTGAACAGATACAGAAAGGGAAAACAACTTCTGTGCACTTCTTGTTTTTTTCATGACATGTAGCACAAACCCGCGCTATGTTGCAAGGCAATGCAATAGATGTATTTCCACCTGTCTGATTGTCACGCTCTGAGCCTTATGCACGGCAAAGTCGTCAAAAAATCTGCTTCTTTGTCTAAAAATAACCGGTCCTCTCAGCCTGTCTGTCCCACTGCACTGAGTGCTGGACCAAGTTTTCAAACGTCTTGTTTTTAAGAAAGAGCTCTGCCATCCCAGTGTAGCTTTGTCAGAAAAACAGCAGAAGAGCAGTAATTAATCAGTGATTAAAAGAGGTGAATGCACCCTTTTTTCTTCAGTCCACAATAATATAAAGGGGATTAAAGAAACATAAAAGCAAGAAAACTTAAAACTAAGGTACAAACATGTCAATCATAAGGCTGTTTGTCTCCGGAATGATAATAAGAATCTCTAGGTAAAATAAATTGTTTTTCATGCATTATTTGTGCTGTGCTGAATAACGCATTCAGAGCCGGGTGCATCCCTAATGTCCTCTGATGCACAGGAGTGACAGCCGGTACAAGGAACCAGTTTACCACAATATAACAAGCCACCGGGGCTTTAATAAGAATAATTGTGTGTGAAATAAATCATTTAACTCAGACACGAGTTAGCATTGGATTGAAAAATAAGCCAGTCAAACTTATTGGAGTTGAGTAAATTAGGGTGAATTTTAAGCTTCGGCAGCTTGAGCTTTGAATTTTGTTACATTTTGTCAGGTGTAGACTCGAACCAAAGCCAAACTTTCCTTTATTTCATTGCACTGACATCAGAAACTGTGGAGCTTTCTTTTATTCCATTTAGAGAAATGAATTGTGTCTTTAAATATGAGCCGAGCCCATCCCTTTTGTACTAAACCCTTGTTACTGTAAATTACATCCACTAATGTATCGGGTCTCTGTGCTTTGACAACACAGTTTCTTCCTATTCTTTTCATTTCTGCCGTTGCTGCTCCTCCAGTTAGACGTTGCTGCTGAGAAAGAGGAAAAAAAGTTTTGTGCGACAAGCTGCCGGGAGATAAAAGGTGCTTTTATCGTCCATGAGCTGAGGAGCGGACACAGCTTCACTCAAGCAGCATTCACAACTGAGCCGTGTATCATATCAAAAGAAGAAAAGTGCTCAGACGTGTGCGACTGAACGTGTATGCAGGCGTAGCTACGGTGTTTGTATACAAATGCCTGACTCCCTAATCACTTTGAATATAATCGTTGGATTTGAATGGCGGTGGGGGGTGGCTTTTCTTGAGGTGTCAGGCACCTACTGTCTCCCTGTGGACATGGCAGATTTGTTCATCTCACTATTTACAGAAGCTGTGATTGACAGACGGGTGTGGCAACGTGTGTGTGTGTATGGGAGAGAAAGACACAAGAGGTTGTTGGTGAGCCAGCAGTGATTTGTGTGTGTGTATGTGTGTGTGCGTGTGTGTGTGTGTGTGTTTGAGTGTGTGCCCATGTGTGTAAGGGGGATTTATGAGTCAGGGACAAATGCGAGCGTGCCATGCTGACAGTCTCCATCACAGCGACCTGATGTGAAGGGACAGGTCGTGTCAGAACACAGGAGCAGTAGTTTCATCATCCAAAGGCCAGATGGGAGAGAAAAAAAAAAAACACAAAGACACACACTTACACACACTGTCTCACACACTGTCCCTGTGCACCGATTGGCAAATGAATGCATGGAAGGACACAGGTAATCCTGAGCTTTATCACGCAGACACAAAAAATAAAAGCTATCAGATTTACATCAGTCAATCAGAGGAAGCATTCAGACTGAGTAGTCACCAATAGAGGTGGCAGTCGCAGAATAATGTCACCTTTGTCATCAGAACAAGAGCGCTGCTTTTCTCTCCACAGGCAAACACATCCACATGATGCCATGGCTGAGCGGAGGAGCTCCTGCTGTGTGCATACAGGTATGTCCAATGAATACATAAGGCCACAGTGAGGCTTACAGTGTTTTTAAAATGGACAGAGTTATGACATGATCTGACATTTTTCCTTTAAAGGGCGTTAGAAAAAAGTGTTTTGTTATACACCTAGACACAAAGACATATATAACTGGCATGCCACGAATTCATGCGAGTTGTCAATTTTTTGCGTTTTTATCATTACAGAAAGCGAGATAAATGTTGGAATTTATATGCATCTCCTCTGAATGTAAACTCTACGTCATGCTAAGCCATTAGCGACCACTTGAGCCGATCGAGCCAGCAAAGCAGCTGCACTGGAAAAATGCAGGTTAAATGTTTTTCTCAGGGGCATCTGAAAGGTTGCTGTTTTGGGCGAGCGAAGCATTCGTCATCCTTGTTCCTTGCCCAGATTTTACAATCTGCTCAAGCATCTGAACTAACAACTTTCTGACCTGTTTTTCTTGACATTTGGCGCGGCTGTCTCCTCAAGCTCCTTGATGTCGGGTATTTGAACTTTTATGATGCCAATTCTCAGCTGAGAAAAAGAGAAAAAAAAAGCAGAAAAAGACAGAGCTGCATCGGTCAACATGCATACCACTTGTTTGTCTTCAAAGATACCGTCTTGCTACACAGAATAAATATTCCTTGTAGAAAATTGGTGATGTTTAAAATACATCGACTAAAAAAATGCAGGAAGGTTGTTTTACAAAATAAAAGTACTTCTGTAGCTCCAAAAAAAAAATAGATGCCAATCCCTGCCATGTGGTTAATAATACCTGCTTGTTATTTTTTGCCTTCTTGTTAGCAATGCCAGCTCGATAAGGCTGGCTTATTAATGACATTGCCAAAAAACAATGCACAAAGCACATGAGCCAGTCTAGTTTTCTTTCCCTGGTAAATAGCTCCCATTGAGATTTGAAACATATGTTGTGCGAGAAGTGATAGTAAAAGATGTAAATGATTGCTAAGACTATTAGGGGAAACTCACTCATGCCAAGCGCTGTACAGTTAATTCAATCACCGCGGCCGACGTGCCAGCAAAAAGAAGCAGACTCAGACTCCTGAGGGCTTTAATCTTCAAAAAAAAAAATGTTGCTAAATCCGAACAGAACAAAACAAAAGCTATAAATGTGGACTACATACTTTAATGCAAGGTGGAGGCAGCTCTGGAAATACGAGCTGATGTAGAGACAAGAAATCTTGCAGTGAGGATATGTATACCCCTGAGCATGCTCCACTTTCTGCAGACAGTCTTGCCCTTTCCCACCATGTCCTTCTCAAACAGGAAACCCCCGTGGTCATGGGCAAAATGTGAAGAGTGAAGGCTGTGAGACCGCTCTCCCACCTCGCCGCTCCTCATGCAATTAGCACATTCACTGTAAGCAGAGGAGTGAATTTGTCAGGACTCAGTACAGCTAATTATGATGTGCAGATTCCTGTAAAAAGCATGTGAACTTGACAAGTGTATGCATGTGGTCAGGTAGAACTGCAGGCCGTAACATATGCAGACTTGGGTGATTTGAGGATGGAAGGAGTTGTAGGACAATGCTAATGAAATGAATGCTGATGCGGGGGTCTTTTCACGATCACATTGTTGGGCTTCTGTGTGAAAACACCAAATTTAAGGAAAAGTCAAACTGGTCTACAGCGCGCACTTTGCTTTGAGTGCAGTGTCCCGTCTCTCTGTAGCAGTGTGACGAGAAAATCCCTCTCCTCTCCTCTGCCTTCATCATTCTTTATTTCCATCAGCTCCTTCCCCACACTGTAAACACTCCCTCACCTCCTGTCTGCGGCTGTGATCTCTAACCCCAGCGGCCTATAGGGGCTGCAGTCCTACTGATGTGTCCCTTCCCCAGTCACCCCCCCCGGGTGCTTTCTGGCTGAGTGGAGGCAGTCTCAGAGGGATTCCTCGGGTGACTGAGCCTGACCAGACCCAGGTCATTCGCCTGGAGGATGAATCGCTCACCAACACACTTTTGGGAAAACTCAACTGACCATTTTTTCAGAACATTTGTCAGCTTGCATGTCAGCTGCATTGTGGAGCGTAGACAAAATGTTTCTGTCAAGAAAGTAAGCAGACTTTACATAAAGCATGAGCCAACTGTGTTTCATCTGGCGTCAAAATACAAGGAAATCATATTCTCAAATAAAGATATGAGTTAATAAATCACAAACCAAGAATTTTTTTTAACAGAATACTAGAATTTAGCTTGTTGCCTTGAGCAAGCAGAGGGCAAGTACCCTCAAGCTGATCTCAGAAATGGAAGACATTCTTATAATAAGATTCGAGAGCAGTAATAATGACACACTGTTCCTCCTCAAAAACCGTAATTTAGATGTTGTTAAGCTAGATGTCCACAGTCTGAAACAGAGGATTCAAAGTTCACCCTCACCGCTGTTCGGTGTGAGGTGAGCAGCCAGGCATTTTCTGCTGGAGCAGAACACTTCCCACTATCTCGTCTCATTTGGCTTGTTTTTCTGCATTTGGCATCCTTTGGCTGTAACTCAACACTTCTTACTGTAGTTGGTATCGCTAACTAGAAAAATCCTTATCAACTCACGATCAGAGAAATTATTTTGTAGCTTGCAAGCACTTATCAACATCCTGAGGGGATTTAAATAAGTTCTGAAAATGTACATATAGCTGTTTTTTGTTTTCTACCCACTGCTGTCACCGAAATTAATTATTTAGACTTTTTTTTGAAAGTACAAGTTATCGCTTATTCCAACAAGAAGTTCAAAGTGTAATGCAAAATGTGAAATTAAAAAAAGTTTGTCCTCGCTGATTCACAAACACTGAAAACACCCCTTTAAATTTCAGAAAGTAAAGTGCTTGAAAAAGGTTTCTTTGAAAATCTTTTCTCAAAAAAATCTCTTTAAAAATCTCAGCCGTAGTATCCTGCAGACATTTGTACCTCCCTGCATGCTTTTCTTTAGTTTCCCCCCCCTGCCAGTTCTCACCCCATTTCTGCCATTGCACCAGTGCAATTACACCACAGCCCCTAGCTGAGGTTAGAGGGAGTTCAGTGCTCTCAAGCTCAGCCTCTGGGTCCCTAAAGGACATTGATTCCTCTGACCTATGTGTGACTGCTCTTCCTCGGACTGAAGTTCACCGAGCTTCTTGCAGCATGCTTCAGTGCACAGCTAATTTCCCAAGGCTCAATACACCAGGCTAATAGCACTGAGGCTAAACACTAGCTGCCACAAGCTGCCGCCTTGGTGAGATCTATAACCAGGCTGACTGGAGATCATGAGAGCTCTGACATGCTGAAGGCTTTCACTGGCTACTCATGCATGTAGTAGTCTCTTTCTAAACCTGTGTTTTCCCCCTAATAGGCCAATTTCACCAGGTAGATTCTGCTCATTAGTCTGCTGTACCTGCAAGCGTGCGGTGCCTTTTTTACAAAATGTACTGCCACAAGGATTAGTGTTCTTAATACTAATGCTCACCCTGAGATTGTATGCTTTACCAGTTCTAAATGATTAAACTTGAAGCAGATAAGCCGCCTCACGGTCTAAATCCTCAAAATACATCACACAGGTTACACCTTCTTCACTAATGAGGTTGTGATTTACCTGGTTAATGCATTATTTAGCACATTCTAAGAGACATACTTGTCTTCACAGCACCATCGGTGTTGTCTTTTTACAGGATGTCATCTGTTGTTTTCAGGGTGCTAAAGCATTACGTGACAGCAGCTGCAGCATATTTTCACCAACTTTTTTAAAGGCACAAGCACAAAAGAATGTCAGAGTTGTGAAACGTTCTTAACATGTTCTGTGAAGGTGTCTGTGCAGACACGCATCATTGAGTTGATCCAGGATCTTCTTTCTAGTTACAAGAATCACAAACCTGCTGCAGGTGGCCAAGAGATGTGCACACACACTACTATACTACAGTATATTCAATAGTATTGGTGTAAAATAGCCACCAAGCACTGGTCCAGCATCCAGTGTGCTGATGCTGAGTAGCACCATAACAGGTGAGTAACCAGGAAGGACTGTACCATCTTTCTATTACATTCTCTTTGAGAACAATTTGATTTTCTGTTGTTTTGCACCTTTTTTTACTCCCCTAAAGTCATTTAGATAATTACCTACAATCCAATGAGTTTGTATTGATTTGGTTGATGAACAGAAACGTCCATGTTCCAGATATTAACGATGGCCAAGGACATGATGCTTTTAGTATTGATATTGATTTTCATATATAAATTCAGTTTTCTCTTGACCCATCATAGAGTTCAGAGGCCGGTTCAGCCTCGTAACAGCGGCCACAGAGCAGAAGGTCTGAAACTGTGCAAAAAATTGTCTTTTGTTTACACGTTTTTGTGCAACTGTAGATTATTCTGAAGGTTTGAGCAGTTTGGTCACCTGCCAACATGGACACAGGCAGCTTAAGTATCATCAACCTCCACTTTGTACTGAAATGTGCTGTTCAGCATATCTGCAATTTATTTAATCAAAATATTACAATTGTATTACTGTTTTTTGTATCAAATTATGTGTGAGTGGATACTGCGAGTAACCGAATCCACTGCGGTCCTCACCGGGCCCACGAAGCGCTGCAGCTGCTGTCCATCGCTCTGAGGTGTGACACAGCAGGGACGAACACTGCCTCCAAACAAATAACCAATATCCAATCACCATGAAAACATTGACCCTGGCCTGCCCCCCTCACACACACACACACACACACACACACACACTCCTCCACCCCAAACCCCCAAGGCTGGGGACACAACTGCATGATAAGCAGCTTTTCAACCTCGACTCCGGTCTGGACTTTGTGTAACTCCCAGCTCATCCAGTTATGACGCCAGTTGCCAGGGGCCACTGTGAATCTCATATAACAGCAGGCACTATCAGTTGGTCGGTAGGGGCGGCTGGTACTCAGCTATGGCAGAGATAGTCGCAACCGTGAGCTTATTCTGTTGCCGCTCTCTCCTACATGGTGCAACAGAATAATCACACCAATAACACGCTCTGGCTGTATTTCAGCTTTGAGGAAGGAAATTAAAGGAACGAGGAATGAGGCTCTGCTCCGGATCTCACATCTTTTTTTTTTCTTTTTTTTTCTTTTTTTTTTTCTCTTTTTGTTTTTTTTTTTTTTTCCCTTCCCCCTCCCCCCCCCCCCCCCCCCCCCCCCCCCCCCCCCACCCCCCCCCCCCCCCCCCCCCCCCC
>JAQNCA010000019.1:3666516-3689325 GCA_029783725.1 Acanthurus tractus | reverse complement strand
TCTTTTTTCGCATAAGGACTTTTCATGTGACTTTAAAAGTATGAAGTACAATGTTAAAAAAAGTATTGCTGATTTTTGAGTATTTTTTATTACAATGATAATAGAATTCATTATTTCTTGATTCAAGCCCCATTACGATTTGCTTTCTTTTCTATGTCTTCTAAATGAGCCGTCGATTGTCGAGTATCTGCTGAGTTTGCTGAAGAAGGAGTTTTCATTGACAGTTTTAGCATTAGCTTCAGTACATGCTAGCTAGCTATAGCTGATAAAACCTCCCAGCAGCTTTCATCGATTTTCTTTCAAATAAATCGACAGATACTCGCTTAAAATATTAAGACCTTTCTTGGTAACATCTCTTACACACACTCAAAAGCAAAAGCAACAAAGAAGGTAACATTAAGCAAACTTTGCAAAAAATGATTCGTGATTGTCATCTTCTTAGAGGGCAGAAAAGCTTTACAGAAATAGGTGATGTACACAAGCATGATTCACATTTTGGCAGCATTCAGGCGTGCGCTTCATCTAAACTGAGTCATCGCTAATTCCTGTCAGCCACCATTTGTTCTAATATGTCCCCAAAGTGCTTAGTTTTATATGTTGTTGGCTTAAATGTTAATGGTGCAATGATAGTGGACTTCGGGCGAACACGAGTCTAATATTTTTGCTACCACAACTTAGTGAAAGAGACGGAGGGAAGAAGAGATCAAGCGTCATCAAACACTATCTCTTTCTAACACACACACACACAAGTAGGCCAGATGTGTGACGATGTCTCGTTCTAAAAACAAAATACTCAGGGGTTTAGACACTGACCTTGTCTCCTGCTGACGGAGCTAACCCAAGTCAACTTCAAATACAGAGAGCAGCTCCAGCTATTCCCCTATACACTGACTCTACATGTAGGCCATGTCCTGTCTAGTTAAAAAGAGAGGCCAATTACACTGAATAGGGGTTTTCTACCCCCGACTGTTACTGACAGCCATTTTCTTTTTCTCTTTTTCAAACAAAAAACAAATGTGTTGAAAGAGGAAAAATAACTGAGGGCTGTTTCTGAGCATCCAGCTTTCCTCCCTTTGTGCCAAATAAAACAGCATACATTAATTTTAAAAGTAAATATATGTTTTCAGCGGGAGACTTGTTGTTTAGGCTCCTCAGGCCCATCCAAGAAATGTTTTTAAAGTATAGAAGTGAATACGGAGGCATAGACAGGCACACGGCACTACCACTGCAGCTGTGCATGGCAAATTATTTATTTTCTGTACATTGAAACTGGGCTGCAGGAAAAGAGATGAAACTGAATTAAACATCATTTTAAGGATAAGTATACCTGCAAAAGTGGATGCAGAAGTTTCCCGAGATATTGTTAGAGCATTTTCTGACTCAGACATACTGCACCTGTAAGCACATTGGCTGCTCCTGAACTTTTTTAAAGTCCTTTTCATGACACAATGACAGCATCACCTACCTGTATCTCCCGGCTCCGACTCCATCTCTCCTTTTCTTGACGCACCTCCAACTACCTGCAATTAAACTCAAAAAATCCACTTGGCTCAGCTCCCTTACCCACATCTATGCCTTTGGAAATGCTCATGAGAACCTCCCAATTGAAGAATACATACATAAACATGCAAACTGAAAATGCCAGAACTTGTCCCATAAGATGAGTGAGGCTGTAATTTGACTCACAAACTAACACATATGTTGAAATTTTAAGCCGCCTCTCAAAAATGCAAGTATGTTGATGAGTGTCACAGTTAAATTAATACATTTTTAATGCAACTAAAACAAGATTTATATTTTCTTAAATTAAATACAAAAAAAAAATATCTTAATTTCCATTTGCAACTATGAAGTAAATCACTTTGTCAACGGCTCAGGTAGTAAGAAATACTTAGTGGGATGGCTTGGTCGGAGTAAAACCCTACTGGATCTATTAAAAGGCATCCCAGAGGATTTAATATGCCAGTCATGCATGAATATATTCTTGCAAAGACTTGCATCCAGTGAATGCATGGGTAATGTCATTTCATTTATATCTGACAAATCAAGCGATATTGAAAAAGAGAGACACATTATAGAGGCACCATACATGAATTGCATGCAATAATGCAATAACACATTCACCAGCCGGTTTAATATTACCTGATAATTGATTACTTGTACATACAGGGAGTCATGTGGTTATGACTTCCTGTAAAAGAGAACTGGGGAAATGAGACATCTCTGATATAGTGAGGTGATTTGATTGTCTGTGCAGCAGGACAGACTCGGTGCATAATACAAAACACTCCAAAAGATCTTTGAGGTAATTTGTTAGATTTACACGAGACAGAAGGTATATGTTTCTCAAGGCTGAAATGTTAAGGAAAGTGCATAAAAAAAACGAATTTCATGGATGTTTCGTTTAAACAGTCAAGAACTGGATGCTGTCCAAGGACACAAATACAAAGTCTTGTTTAAAATGGCGTAAAACATAGAACATTTTGCACGTTTGTACTGAACATAGGTGGAGAGGCATTAAATCCTGTATCCTGGTGCTCGTCTGCAGCTGCCAGAGGTTGGGTCGTACCCGATGAATGACTTATGATACTACTAACATTCAGAAAAGCTTTATATACAGGGAAAGGCTTCTATAAGAGGTTTAAAGTATAGTTTTCTGAAAACCAATAAGCTATATATATATCACAGGTAAAACGGGCAGAGAGAACAAAAAAGAAAGCTGAAGGGTGTCTTGTGCATGGTTTGCCAGAATATTTCATAGGTTCCACATTATCTTGTGAACTATTTACCTTTATGATGAACTGAAAAACATGTTTGCTGCTTTCATTTGATAATTGGAATTGTGGCTATTAAAAAGCCTTTTGACTTTTGATGAAATCTACAACCTTTTGAATAAGCACTCAAATCCACTTCATCCTATTTCGTAATGCCAACAGTTAAATAGACATTTGGATGATTCCAGCCCATGACAACTTATGAGCTACATCATTTCCATTAACAGAACAGTTTACTCTATGGCTGCTCTACGATTCATTCAAATTCGCATTTGGTATTTGAATAAGGTTTGACAGTATGTTCTGAACAAACAGAGAAATCATAAATAGTAAATACAATCTGTTTTATGTTTATCTGGCTTTATTTAACATTTGAGAGCTACTTTTTAGGCTAGTATGACTGTTTCATGCAGTGCTGTAAAACATACTATGAAAACCTTAACACATTTTGTCTAATTCAATAAGTTATGATAGGCGTTATATGTTTAGCACAACTATGCATAAATTAATGCATACAAGTATGTCGACACTAAGCAAGATAAATGTTTGTTTTTTGTCTGTCTGACTTATGAATAGTTCGATTATAGGAGTTGTGAGTGGCTGCACAGCAATCCAGGCTCCTCATGAAACTGTTGTGGGAAAATTCTGTGATGGATGATCTCCTCTATTGTGCTAAATGTCAGTTCAGAATGACGGCTTTACAAAGAAGCTCTTGCTCTTTGACACTAGAACCTACCATTCACCTGATGATTCTGATATCAGAAGTTTCTCTCAGACTTTGTTATATCTGTCTAGGAAAATATCTCAATATGATGTTTGTAAATTCTACAGTTCCTACAGTTATCAAAGGCAATAAAAATATAAAACCAAGCTGTAATTTTAAATAGAAATTAAATACTTTTGGGTGAATTTTCCTTGGTGATTAGACTACCTGTAATTAAGCCAAAGCTAATTTGCAATAATAATGAGTTTAAATTTTTAATTTCCCATATTTGCTTCATTTCTGGTTTTCAATATTTAAAACATATTAGCATCAGTGTAGGAGTTGAAATGTGTGTGGTTATTTTTCATATTTAATACTGTGACCATAAGAATATCATATTTCATTTTTTTTTAGCAACGTAAATGTTTTCACAGTGATTAATAGGAAACAAAATATAAAAGATATGTTTTTCATCAGGTTCTCTCTGATCTTCTTTAAACTTCACATTAATCCAGTGTGTGCCTGTATTTCCCAAACAAAGCCGTTGGTAGGTTACATGTGCCAAATGATAAAATCTTGTGTTTCCTAGACAATGACATACCATACCTCAATTGGAAAGATATGATGCAATGTACATGCAATGTAGTGTGTCATCTTATTTGATATTTTTACTTAAGAGACCGTATTGTACGTAAATAGTGCATGTATTCCTTTTTCAAAAGGAGTACAGACAAATTGTCATGGCTGTCATGTTGCAGATGAGCTTGAAATGAATTGCACGCAGAGCATCATATCTGGCAGAAGAATCCAAACAGAGGTGGGTAAAAGATGGAAACAGTTGATTAAATTTACAGGTGAGAGCTAATAATAAGCCTGGGTCACAAAAATCACATCTATTCTTTTTTTTTGCTTATCTTATTATTCTAATTAGTACAGATTAATCAAAAATAACAATAATCAGCTCCAAAAAGATCATTATAAAAGATTTTTAGAAAGCCTGGATTGTTGAGAAAACATCCTATCTTTAGCATGTAGTCTGCAACATTTGGAACTAGTGACTAAACCTCATGTAAATAAAACTGTCATACATTAGCTCGTCTTTGAATGTGTCTGACTCAGAGAGATTTTCATCAGCAACAGAGGCTGTTTGACGATGAAATAAGCAAATTTCAGTGATTTTCACACTAATTTAAAACATAATCAAACTGCATCTTTTGTTGTTGTTGTTGTTTTCGTGGCAGATATTAATTGTTGTGCATTTTAAGGTAAATTGAAATGTCATATTTCAAGAATGCAAAGAAAGTGCAAAATATTGACATTAATAAAAGGGATGGGCACAGCCTTAGTTTAGTGTACTCTGCTTGTATAATCCAGCAATCTGGTGCTGATAAGGCATTATGTCCTGCTAGCCACTAGTAGTAAATGTAACTCTTTGATGCTGATGATTTCACAGGGAAACTTTCATGGTGGAAAGCTGGTATGAATCTGTTTATTTGGCACTCAAATTCAATTATGTAGCAATTAGGTTGTTGAATAAAACTGTATTATAAGTGAGAGGTATCGCTGCAACACAGATTTAAAAAAAAATACCTGTATCAAACATTTCAAATTGGATTTCAAATTAAATATTACTTTCTGTGTTTTGGAACACTTACATTCATACAGCTAAATGACTTTGAATACCAGATGGAGAAAGAATCCGACATTCCCACGAGAATAATCATAAAAGGTGTTTTATTTAAAACACAAAATAATTAATCGACATTCATACGTATATCATCTTGTCTGTTTCTTGTTGAAATAGTTTAGATCTATCGATGTATATTTTTCTGATGCAAACACCAGCCAAGCTCTCATAGAAACACTCAGACTATGGCAGTTTGAATCAAAGTCTATTTGACCTTAGAATGATACAACAATTTTGCAGTTTGGTCAAATTTCCTTGTCCTTGGTAATGCTATGATTAAAACTAACCACTGACTTCAATAAATACCTTCCTCGATTTCGGATTCAAAGCATATCCGTGCTTATTATTTGATGAATCTTCAGTTTAGGAAAAGTTGAATAATGTGGTTGAGGAATCATAAATGTTTTATTGATTTATTGACCTGTGGTTAAGATATGTCTATTAGTGAATGAGCCTGTCTACTCACAGCCTAAGAGACAAGGGACAAGACAAATCACTAAATGGCCGTTGGTTAAAGCTTCATATTGAGACGTCACAGATTTTTTCATTGGCGCTGCAACACCAGCGTTTAGTTTATCATGTCATCTCCTCTTTCTTGGACTTTCTTCAGCTGCACTAATGGTAAAAACAGAGGATGTGCATCTATGCATCCCTTCTCTAAATCCAAATAGAGCCATTTTTAGTACATCAGTTGCAGTCATGCATGTTGTACACCCCAATATTCCGCTATTATCCTCTGTATTTTTATAGTGTCCAATGGCAAAACCTCCGAAATTAGAGGATAGTTCATCATTCCACACTTTGATCCAATCCTATTGCGGATAGTGGAGTCATTGGGAGGAAAAAGACAGTCATTTCCCTCCTAGAAAGTCACACGGAGCATTGAGCGTTCCCTTATTTAATGGTTCAATAGCGATACCTACTCCCTCCTGTTTGAGAGCATTGTTTCCCTATGGTTATTGCGCCATCAGTTACCCCTGCGGAAGCCTGGCTGACATAAATGCATACTTTCCATGCCAGCAGAGCAAATTAAACTGAATTGAAGGTGGAGAGAGAGAATTGGAGATTAAGTGAAAGTTGCCTGGAGAAGGGGAGAGAGAGAGAGAGAAGGAGGGAGACAGAGAAAAAGAAAGAAAGAGAGTCAGAGAAAGATTGAGTGAGAGATTGAAGGAATGACTTGCAATCAGGGGTAAAAGAGGCCCTCTCATTCTCTCTTTGCAGACACACACACATACACAAGCACAACCCCAACACCACAACACACACCCCTACACAAATATAAGTTTATCTTCAAACACTTTAAAGGCCAATTTCTCCTTTATCTGCTTCCTTTCTTTCACTGTCTATACATAAAGTTAGCCTAAAACAAAACTAACCTTTGAAAAAAAAAACATTCCAATCTCACTGATAAATTGAAGGTATTATTTGTGATTTTTTTATTTATTTAAATAAACAAAAGATCTGTCAGCACAGTGACACATTTGTGATTGTCTTCATTTCTTAATGATGAAATTAACCATGTTTACCAGCACAAACCTCAGCCTAAACTCATAAAAAAACACCCAGGAAATCAGCTTTTATATCATTTAACTGATAGTAAAATTAAAGGATTAATGCCAATTTTTATTTGTAAAATCATTACAAATTGACTGCTTTAGGTATGTTTACTATCTTGGCATCAAGTTTATTGCGTGGGTTTGGCCAATAGCCCAAGTCAAAAGGTTTCTACAAGCAAACAATCGAGCAAAATTGCCAAAACATTGCAGCATTTGACTTGACCTGATCTCAGCTAAAACCCATTCTGAGCATAATCTTTTGAGATAACTGAAATTACAGAGAGAGGACCAATGAAATGATACCACCAGAAAAAAGGACTAACAGAAGCTGGAGAACTTGAATTGGAAAAGTGCAGCGTGAGATTGCACATGAACATACAAACATGCAAATATGAGCACACATACACATGCAGCCGTACAGGAGGGCGAGTCGAGAGCTCTGCGCTGATTTTCTCTGCCTTGATAGCGAAGCACAAAAGCGGCATTGTTCACCATCGGCAGGCGCTCTCAATCTCAGGGGGACAAAAAGAGGGAATAATTGCTTACCCTCACACTCTGTGTAAAGTGTGTCTCCTATCAGCAGCCACACATGATGATGGCGATAGCCGTCAGCCCTTCTTGCACAGCCCCCCCACCCCCCACTCGCACACACACACACACACACACACATACCAACGCCTTCCTCACTTCCACCAACACAAAGACAACGTGCTGCTGTGAATGTTCACCCCTGCAACACTGATCACTGGAAGGCCTCAGAAAATTGTCCTCCTGTCGTTGTAGGTCTTTGGAAACGCTGTATAAAGGAGCAAACTCAGGGACTTGAGCTCTGCTCATTAAGACAACATGCACACACAGGTACAGGCGTACAGGTTTCAATCTCGCCTGTGATCGTTATGGAATGTTTTCGTCTGTAAACAAATACTGGGGAAATACTAGCATGTGTTTAACATGCAAATAAACAGTTCCTACAAACAGATACACATCTCCAGTGGTGTCTCGCTGCTGTGTATCTTTGTTTCTTCGCTCCTCTTGTGTAGAAGCTGCTATCTGCAAATATGCTGATGTTGTCACTGTTGCATTAAACACACACACAGCATGTCCAAAGGGCTCTGTGGGGTAAATATGTTTGGAGCCATCATGCCTGATCATCTAATCACGACGAGGCCTTCAGGGAACAAAGCATGGCTGCTTTTTCCCTCACCATACATGCTGATAACACAATTTTCCCACAATGCCCTTCAACACCACAGATTCATATCTCAGAGGGGCTTTAGATGGCTACAGTGACTGAGTGTATAAAGTGTTGCTTTGTCAGTTTTCTGTTTTGAAGGACATAATTGATGTGTTTTGAGTTTTTCTATCAACGCTGTCATTTCGTCTGCCACAGGCAGGAAAATTCAGGGGATTGTTTGGCACATACAATTTGCTTGCGGTTGCATGTCAGGCTCTTATCACCCACTGCTTTTCTTAGACTCTCATACCATCTGAAACCTCATTAAACCTTAAATTATCCTGCTGACAGAAATGTTTGTTGATTTTCAGCTACTGTCTATTTGTGCCCAGTCAGAAGTGTGGCTTTTGTGTGGAACAATTGCTTTCTTCGTCTGTTGCAATAATGTTCTTAACACTGCAGGAGAAGCTAAGTTAATACCAATCTTGATTGCTTCAAACTTCTATCTAACAATATTTGTGTTGATTTGTTGGCCAAAACCATTTATTTTGTCATATTTCTCCTTGGCTACAATCTGCAACCTTTAACTCTATCTGTGAAACTAATGTGATCTTTACTCATAAACATTATCAAGCTTTTACTTGATTTTTCCAACAAAAAGCTTTGCAGAGCAAATTTCATTCCTTTATCCAATAGTGATGTAAACAAAAAGAACTTAGGAGATTTTAGCAAAAATCATACATCTTGACAGGTACAGTCAACGCAATTAAGCAATATTCCAGTGCTGCCCAACTTCATAATCCACAAATATCTGTCCAACAAGTTCTCTTTGTGAAAACGCAAAGCACAAAAATCAGAATTCCATTTATGGAAAACATATTTGAGAATCTGACATCACTGCGTTTAAAGGATGGTCATGTCTAGTAATAACAACCTACTGGGTAAGGTCGAGAACGATCAAGGTCATCAAGACGCCAACATTGACCGCCGATGTGTAATAGGAAGCAAAAATTTCAATATCCAAGTTACATTTTTTCCAACCCCATTCATCTCTAATGTCACTGTCCTCCCTATGTACTTTTTTTTGGCCTTATATCAGCAGCGCACTATTTTGTCCTCTGACAGACTAGAGTCATAATTCTGACAGTTGCAAGAGGGCTTGTACATAAACACATGCCGTTAAAGGGCATTTGCTAAAATGATGGTGTCATTTTTCTTAAGATGACAGTCTCCAAATTTGCCTTGGAGGGTAACAACACAGATTTGTAACTCAAATATTAAACTCCTATTTTTCTTCATGGTGTCAGCATGCAAACCTATTCGCTGCTGTTTTTCCATCATTTGCTGACCATTAATAAAACATCCATCCTACACACAATGGAAGGAGATCAATTTCTCTGACAAGCGCTGTGTCCCAGTGGCAAACCCACACAGTTTGCCCTCTTAGTTAATGATCTGGATGGAAGCCTTTAGCTTCCTTACCAGAAGAGCAACACTTTCAGTTTACAGTAAGTACACACTGATCCATAAACCATCCTTCCCTGCCTGCCCTTTTGACCATTACTATATGTGGTTGGTCTATGAGCTGATGAAAGTTTAACCTAATTTATTTGTGATATATGAAATTATTATTTTAAGACTGAGCTTCCATAAGCTGGAGGAAATACTCTCAACTGACTGACTGTGTAAGAGCTACATTTCATATGATTCATTTTAACTGACAACATAATATGCAAGTTGTTTGTGCCCATTCAAGCTTCTTTTCACACATGAATAGCAATGAGATTGTATTTTTAACTTACATATTATTAGGCACAGATATATTAGCTGTGCTACTGTTGGATTAATCCGTAATGACAACTAGAGTTGCTGATGAAATTATGTTGAACCACATCAGAAGTCTATAGGTTCAAATTAAGATCATGCCTCGGATTCAAGGGCTAAAACCATCAGCATCTTGTCATGTGACAAAGGGAATTTTATTTGCTCAGCGACGCTAACATGCAACAGAGCTGGCCACTATATTTGGAATAATCATATGTTGTCCAACTGTGTTGTACAAACAAGATGGCACACAGAGTACTGAGTTTGGCTTTCTTTGGACGAAGACACGCACAGTGTTTTCAGACTAGAAAGCAAAAGAAATAAAAATAAATGATCAGTGATATTATTTGAAAAACCCTGAGTATCATTGAGTAAAGCACATAAGCCAGACAAGTATACTGCTTTGTGTCAACTACTTATTGAAAGTGAGCATTAGCATGCACATAGCATTATAACATAATGTCAAATGAACTTCATGTTCTCTATTTTTTGCCCCCTGTAACTGTTGTTTAATCTCAAGCTTGTACAGAGATTAGATATACCAGGATATTTGCCTGCACAGTTATATGTAGACACCTACGTAGCACAAGTATGATAGATGTTTTTCATCCATCTGCATTTGTCTGCACAGCTGTCGGAGCTACGTTTTATTTTCATATGTTGTTTGGAGAGAAGTGTGTACTTTTACATAAAAGATGGCTTACCCAAACTGAATCTTTAAGTGTAGGGTTATCGATTTGAAGCCAAGACAAAATGCACCCAGGGAGTCCATCCTGGGTAGAACAACCATTGTCACATTCAAGGAAACCAAATTTACTTGTGTTCAAACAACTCTCCGTCTGCTCTTTTATGCCAAGTTATTATTTGTGAATTTGATGGAAATGCGATAATGTGTGCACAACAATAACAACAAACAAGAGAGATGGCTTCATTGGCGTGTTGACTTTTTTTCATGTCTGATTACACGGCACACTTGATTCATCTCATTTCAGGGATGAGCAGGACTGAGATGGTAGCACTGTGATCCGGGGGCTCGGTACCATCAATTCAATTCAATTAGTTTTAATTAGCGCAATGGAGAGAAAGAGGAAAAAACAACAACCTCACAGGGTCCTCCAACAATGAAATGAATTACTCATGAGTGAAAGCTTATCAAATCAGCCAGCTTTATGAAGACAATATTAAATCAAGGCGCTGGAAGACATACGCATGGAATGAGTTATACTGATATTTAAAAGGCATGAAATCTCTATTGGATTCAAATCATGATCATGATAACAGGCTGGCAGTTATTTGATGATATTTTGTGTGCTATACACTGAGTTGACATCTGTCTGCTGTGAGATATTTTCATTTATTTTTAGGTGTCACTTTTGAATGGAAAACTCTTGTTGCAACAAACAGCTTTGACTCACGTTTGATTGAAGTTTACATCTAACAATGACTCCAGAGACCTGCAGTTTTGTGAGAGGGAGTGCTCTGACAAATGTCATACACATAAGAGCAAGATCTGATGATAACTTAGACTTCTTTACAGTATATCAGAAGGGGGAAAAGGGTATAATTGTAAACAAAAACCTACATACGCCCAGCATACTGCCTATAAATAATGTATTAGAGCTGTATTTTTGCTGGTAACTCCCTGTAATTAAGAGGGGTATTTATGATCCCTTGTCAAAAGTAGCACAGGCCTGTGAGTTTAAGCAGTTTGATCAAAGGAGAGATTTCTCACTCTCTGTAATGGTGTGATTAGTAGTTTAGTCTGTTTCCTGTTTTATTTTGTAGTTTTCTCTTGTGTATCATGCTCTGCCCCCCTTCCTCTCTTTGTTATCTTTACCCCCTTTCTTGTATTGATGTTTCATTCAACCTGACACTGGTTATCTTCTCGTATTTGGTCAATGTGTGTTCCTATCCTGAGTTATCAGTTCATCTGCCTCTGTTCATCCCAGTCCCAACCTGTCCCCCATTTTGCCATATGGTTTAAGTATCAATACGGTTTTGAATTTTTCTGTTTCGAATGCTCACTTTTTTGTTACTTTGCTTATCTGAAGTCAGCTTTTTTTAATCCAGATGCTTTAACCTGCCACTAATTGTTTGGACTCCCAAAATTGTTTTTGTTTTTTTTAAAGTATTCCACAAGAGAAAAAGCCTTTATCACTTTTTTGCATTTCTTTATTTTTTTCTATTTTTTATTTTTTGTAGCAGAGCATTCTTTTTCAATTTTTGCTTTTGAAATGATCATAGTAACCCCACACCCCAACATATTTTTCCATGATCCTTTAGACAAGTCCTGACCCCACCATGTAAACCCCTGCATCAGAGGATACACATCCTATACACCTACTAAATTATCCGTATCTTTCATTATATAATGTCGGAAAACAAAACATGCAGTACTCCCAAACTGTCTGATGTTTTTGTTATGTAAACCACATTTGTTTGCTCATGCATTTGGAGCCCTATTGTCTGTCTCAGTAACAGTTCTCTCTTCCTCAGCCTAAAGAGAAAAAAAGTTCAATTTTATAATACTATTATTTTCAGGCAACCATGTATATCTGCCTTAACGAGGATGCAAGTGTTTAAAAGAAAATTTTTACCAGTGTATGTGTATATGCTAATTAAAATTGGTAATTAAATCAAGCAAAAAATCAATAATAGTTAAAAAGTAGAGACTGCTTCCGATAGCAGGGGTTTTAAAAATAATCTATTCTTGACTTTTTCTGCTAAAGAGACTTAGTGCAAAATAGTTTCTTTAAAGAGATGTAGGAGGTTGTTAGAGATCCAACTGATAGAAGATTGTCACTGGTTTAACTTCAGCTAATTGTGTAAATATTTTGTAAATGTTATCGTTGAGAAACCAGCATGCAGTCTTGCAATTTCCTTGTCTGAAAAGCTCAGCTTGTGTACAGCCCACTCTGATATAATAGGAGATACACAGGGGTAACAGATATTAGCAGCAGATATAGCTGTTATCCACTGCTTCTTAAGTCTAATATAGTCATAGCTAGTCAAGTATCAGATCCTCAAGCATCGGATTGTTACATATGGTATTAACTAAGTGTTCAAAAATGTCCGACAGACAAAATAAACAGTCACAATTGAGACAACAAAACATAAAATCAGGCTAAATGTCTGATTATCTAACACAAGCATTGGGTGGTATCTTACCCTCATCTACGATGCAAATGCAGTCATAACTTTAAGAAATTCAGATACAACGATGCAACTTCCTGCATAGACAGTAAGGCCACCTAGCCTCTACCGATGCTGGTTTTCAAGTGTTTCGGCCTGAGAAATTAATGCCTCACGGTGCCCTTATTCTTCCGCCAGGCTTTTCTGCTGCTCAATAAGTCTGTGATTGATGCACCGCCTCCATATTCATTGACTAGGACTGTGATCTCTCTGTCGACACGCCACTCGCCTGACATGGACAGACCTTTAAGGCAAGACTTGCTTATGGTTACACAGTAAACCAAAGACACAGTATTGACTTATATATCAATGGCCTGTGTCTCTTCAATTGTTTCTGATTGATTACCTGCTAAAGCATAAACTAGCCATTCATTTTGTTGACTCTGAATGCTTATCATGCGTGTTGCTTGGAAAATATGATAACCGATCAACCTATAGACTCATAAATGCCATCTCAGCTCCTATAAAAGACCACGGTTCTTAGACCAAAAGACACACATCCTGTAAATGAGCAGAACAGGCTGAAACTACGACTTTTACGGTGACGATTTGCTGACTTGATGTAGGACATGATTAGCAAACCCGGTTGCTCTCACACCGAGGCGAAACAAAGCAACAGACCACAGTGAGGCCACGGAAAGCTCCAAATGAGCCCGGCGTTGGAGATGATGAGAGGAGAAAATGAAGAGAGTGTGAGAGCAGGGAGAGAAATGCAGTTTCAGCTTCAAATGGCCTGCCTGACTCAAATGACCCCCTTCTCTTCCCAGATCAAATGGCCCCACTTGCGCTGGTGACACCTTGTTTTTGCCAGAAGCAATGGCGATGGGCCAGTGTTTAGGGTAACAGGTGATGGTGCAGCAGATAGGAAATGGCATAGCCAGTCAGACCTAATCACACGTGTTGTCTAAAAAATATATACGCTCCAGAAGTGGTTTATTACAGTGACTCTGAGCTTTTCTGGTTTTCATTTAGACTATCGATTAGGGTCTGATTTACACTCAGGATGCAAATGTAATGCATTGAAGCTGGAAGAAACCGGCAGTGCCTTTTGGACAGACAAATATACATAGATGTGAATTCAAGTGGCACGCCAAGAGAGCTGCAGTATACAGCTGTGGATACTCAGATTATCTCACCAACCGATTCAAGTTTCACTTAAAGAAAGTGCTCTGCCTGTCAACTATATTATACATTTGAATGGATCTAATATATGCCTGGCTGAAGTTTGTTATGAATTTGAAAACTATAGCAGTGTTAGAGCATAAGTGGTGTTAATAGAACATTGGTAATGTTTAAGAGATACTTTGATGGACTCTTAATATCTCAGAATAAGATTTATATTAACTGTTAACTCCATCTTGAGAAGCATACAGTCACTAAAACTGCTTAAGAGAATATATCAACATTGGACTGTTCCTATTTTCATTCCAGTCCTTTTAGTACAGAGAAAATGAAAGTATTTACATACTGGCATACTTTGTGTTAAAATTCACCTGGACTCTGTATTCTTCTCTCTATGTACATAATATTGTTTACTCACCTATTAAGGCTATCATGATTTTTTTATGAGGGTAACATATGTGTGTATCCAAGTAAATTAAGTGATAAGGATTATGATGCCTTTGATATAAGATCTGATTTCTTTTAAAGTCTTTTTTTCCCTTTATCATGAGGATCAAATGGAGCTTCTGAACCCAATGTTCTATTTACATAATTGCTGGTAGAAATGTTTGAGGGTGTGGGCAGTCATTAGCAGATACCAGCAGTGCAGCTGATAGTTGTATCGTACAGGAATATGTTGGTAACTCATTAGTCATGGCTCCATTTTGACTCAGACATTGTAGTTTGTATAATTAAGATCATGACAGAGGAGGCTGTCATCGCTGACATCATTCCAGGAGGCGGCTGTGAGCAGCTTCCACATACAGGTGAATTCATGCTCTCTGTGTTGTTCTTTGGTTAGGTCCATCTGTGTTTGAGGACTATTAAGAATGTTTCTCCATGATTTCACTGATTTCTTTGATATCCATTTATCAATGCTATGTTGTTTTCTTGAAATCACTCACTGCTTTTCTGCGTGATGTTTATTAATTTCGTTTAGTTTCATCCTTGACCTGGATTTTGTTTTAACAGTCTTGACTAATCGTCAGGTGCGATCGTATGCACAGAAAAGTGGAACATTATGAACAGTATACCCAGCACTGCCTTACCGTCTCCCTCACCCAGGGTGAAGTAGCCTTCCCCAGCCGGTGCGGGGCGTGTCTCTGTGGGCGGCCTCCTCGGTGCGGTGCCGCCACTGCTGCTGATGCCACTGTGTCTCCTACTCGAGTGGATGCAGGTGGAGGAGATGCGTCAAAGCACCCACAAACACCCAGCAGCATCCACCAGAAACAAGGCGATGGGACCTTCACAATAAAAGCCCCGATGATACACATCATTGTGGGGATTTTTCATTTGAAAAGAAGAATCAGAAGTTGCATTTTCTTCCCTCTGGCTGGCTTGACAGCAGGGATGCAGGTGGAGCGACTCGGCCAGGACCGTTCACATCTGTCTTGAAGGAGAGAGGGGGGGAAAGAATCCCTGCGTTCCGGTCTGCTCTGCGCTCTGGATAAAAAAAAAAGAAAGAAAGAAAGAAAAGAAACATTTAAAGCATCCAAGCTATAACCAGGGATATTAACAAACCTCCCTAAGTCTGGAGAATAATATCGGAGGGATTGCCGCAAAACACAAGTAAGGACTTTTCTCTTCTTTGCTGTGACTACATGCCTCTGTGCCTTTTCTTCTGGCTGTGTGGGTTTGTCACTCTCTGCGAATATTCTCTAATTTATCACAGGTGATGCCGTTTTTTTTAAACAAAACAAAAAATACGTTCACATAGTCCAATAATCAGCAATTGTTGGCTTTGTTTTGTTGAGAGAGAGCCAGTAGCAAACGATGCGTAATGGGTCAATATTTGGAGGAGATTTGGGAGGCGAGTGGATTTGAGGTCTGCTGTTTGTTTTCTGCGGCTCTGGGAGTAGACACGTTGAATCCGGTGTGTGTGTGGGGGGGGAAGACGGGCATGTATGTTGTGATGCCACGCGTGACAGCAGCAGCGGAGTGTGGGAATTCAGAGGGAAAATGTAACTATGTCAGTTTTTTTTTGTGTGTGTGCTGAATGTGTGTATGCGATATCCAGACGACTTGTGGGAGGTTATTGTTCCAGGATCAGACGCTCGTTAAGGTATCTTTCTATTTTTGACAGCTTAGAACAATAAAACAGCGTTACTTGTAGGAAGTGAAACATGCTGTGTATCCCGCTGATATTACATGTGGCCTTATTGTCTCACACACGCAGCCTGCTTACTTGTGCACGCACTTCTCCTTTACTACGAATCCCTGAATTGCACATTTGCTGGAATTTTTATCCATAACAGAGTCGACCCGTGATTTTGGCACAGTCGACTGGGTTTATTATGATTTATCTACTATTTTCCAGAAATTTATCTTCAAACTGCCACTATAAAATTTTTATGACACGGAAAATTAGGCCACCGGAGGGTATACTTTCTTTACTGAACAGCTGCATTACAATTAGCGGCTGAAGGGCAGGATGGCTGTGATCTGACACGCTGTGGTGTTAATGGTTTCTCAGAAGTGTTTCGTTTGGGTAAATGTGACCAGCACAGTGAGTTAGAAAATACATTCGTGTACAGTAAATGAATATATGGGGCTCTACTCGTATATCGTGCCGACTATACTGCGACTGTATGCGACTCCTGCGCCACCGTGTCGCCAAACGCCCACTGGGGTGCGTAACGGTGTCTCTCCACAAAATCCCCGAGCGTGAGGATAAACAGCAAGTACTAAAAGTCAGTAGATCCCCGATTAGGGGATACAGCCGGGGTTATTTCTATCTATAATAATTAAACCGAGCTGAGGCTCCCGTTTCAGCGGCGCAGAGGCGGATGGCAGTGACCACAGAGAGGAGGAGAGCAGACACCACCTACGGAGTGTCCCTGTCAACGCTAGTGGGAAAACTGACCTACTCTGTCTTTTTATACCGAAGCTGTGTCAATTTTTTTTCCCACACTGAATATGAAACCACTGGCTTTTCATTTTTCACAATGTTTTTAATCGATCACTTGTTTGAGACCACTTCCTCCTTTTTTTTGTTGCTGGACATTGTGGCACGGTGGGAATGCTTTTACTCCAGAGGAGAATTGTTTTTAATTTCAAATATTTTTGCTGAATAACAATGACAGATGATACTTTTATGATGCTCACTGAAGTAAAGTTTGATGAATACAGAGAGGTGTACAGGCTCTGATTGACATATCTGAATTTATTGCTTAAAGATGTTTAGAAAGGAAACACAATACAGGAAGGATGATTTGCTGAGGCACACAGTACTTACCAAGCCAGCTGTCCTCTTAATGCAAATTAATGCTAGAAATCAAGCAAGGTCATGTGACTCATTTCCTGGGTTCTCAGGCCAGAAATGTGTGGACTCAGAGCCAGGACCAAGGGCCACCAGAAGGGTTTTTACCGACACCTGACCATTGGTCGAAAATCTATTTTTCTCTCTTTGTCAGCAGGAAGCTTCATCATCATTCAACCAAAGAATTATGCTCCCAAAATTGCTCTTCCAGAGCACAATTTGGCATCCAGCTGTTAATTTCCAATTAGTAAAAAAAAAAACTCTTTCACAAAAATGACTCCACCATCAACTCAGTCTAACGACTTTAGTTTTGACAATGGCTTTGGAAATACCTAAATAGCTTCTCCCCTTTATAATACTACACACTGAGCAGAAGCTGCCAGCAGAAAATGGGCCCATACATGAATCCACTTTTGTTCTCAGAGCTTTCAGTGCACTTCATGAAAGGTGCTTAACATTGCCTTTGTGGGTTGAGATGACTTATAATAATTGCAAATTCCCCTGCAATTTGAATAATTTCTCCAGACCTTTTCATTGTTTGTTATGCGGTGAGTGCAAAAAGTGGATTTGAGGTCCTCTGCTTCTCTTTGTTTTCGCTCATCCCTCTGACATGAGTCTTCCAACAACTTCGCTGAATACAAATCTCCAGCTTTTCAACTCAAATGCCATCATTCTGGGTCAACACACAATCTGCATGCCACAGTGCTGCAGAAAAACAACACCTTTTCAAGTGCATAATGTGACTTATTTTAAAGGGTACGGTGTTGTGCCTTTTTTCTACCAAAGTAGCTCTCCTTCTTGAACTAGTTTCCTAACAAGATTCATGGTGCTTTCTGGCAAACCATCCCACATATCCACCAAGTTCAGCAGGTTCAGCAGAACCGTTAGCATCAGGGATGTATGATGAAGGAGGGTGTGGCCCGGTGCACAATCTAAGCAAACAGTCGAGGCAAGATAGCAGATCCCTTTGACTAGCTGCAATATTTTGTTCTATTCTTACAAAAATATGTGGACCTAGTATTTATAGACAGAAAAAGGAGATGCTTTACATGCAAGACAAATGGCTTTGTCCATCTTCCGTTTCCAACCTGTTGAATATGACACACCAGTCGATGTAGTCACAGTTTCCACTTTATGTAAAGGAAATCTGTTTTTTTTTTTTTTTTGGTTAAATCAGGAGACCAACTTCTCGATCAACTCTGCTTTTGATAGAAAAATACTGAATGATTTTAAATGAGTTGCATGAACCTGAGTGAAACCTGATCCCTGCATTGGTGAAAAAGGAGTACATACGAGTTTCTGTATGTGTAATGTATAAACCCAGTTTGTTAGAGTAATTTTAGTGATAGAGCTATATCTCATGTGACTTATAAGATATTCAGTCTCATGCTGGGTATATTTAGGCCAAGCGCAGCCCTCGAAGCAGCTGTCAGATTGGAAGCATCAGTCAGAAACTCTATCCGTTCACAGGTCAGTGTTTTGAGCAGCTGTCATTTTATCCTGACAGGGAGCTGAGGCACTGTCTTCTATCTCACCTCTATCAAAACATGGGCACTTACTCCATCCCCACGCCCCTCCCCGCCCCGCCGTGCCCCTCCAGTTTACCATCACAGAGACAGAGGGAGCAAAATTGGAAGAGAAGAGAATCAAAATGGGTAATCTTCCTGTAATCCCTCGCACGGCGTCAAAGAGAGCAATCTGCCTCATTAACTCACTCTTCTGCCTTTCGCCGTCTGGCCCTCATCCATCTTCCCGTCCATCCGTCCACCATGCTGCTGCAGAGAGGGAGAGAAGAGAGGTTAAGGGGAGCTTAGGGGAGCTATAAAGAAGGCAGACACTTTCGCTTGCATAAAAAAAGGGGAGGAAATGAAATCAGAAAATGAAAGATCTCTCTCTCTACTCCTCTTCACGCCCCCCGTTTCAGCTGTAGGGGCTGTGATGAGGGAAGACATGCCCTGTGTGCTCTTTCTCCCGCCTTTCTATCGCTTTTCTCCTTTGATTAAGCAGTAGCAGAGATGTGGAAAGGCCTATGAATGAGAGATTGGATGAAGGACCTCTCATTGTCTCTGAGTGACTGCATGGATGGATTTGTGTGAGGAGAGAGAGAGCTGGTAGACAGATAACCAGGAGGGAGGAGAGAATACAGCATGACCTGTCGATCTGATCAAGTTACAACCTCCCCCCTGTGTGGCACAGGCTGGTAGGATATCTGTGTCTGGATGAGGACTAATGTTAGTCAGCCTGACAGAACATTTATTATTAAGAATTACAAAGTTTGTGTATCTCTTGTCATTCGGATTTCTGCTGAGGGAAAAAAAAAAAAGCACAAAATTGTCAAGTGATGGCACCAGTTGAGTTCAAAGCTCTGCACTGCTTTTAACAACTCGCCTTTGGTCTTTCTAATTGCGAGAGAGTTGCGAGACTTGGGTGTTGAAAATCCTGGATCTGTGCCACATGCTCTACTGTATTCCACAAAGATTGGGTCATGAATTCATTCAGAAGAGCTCGTAAGTACATCTGAATCTTTGATGAGGATTTATTCGTCTCTCAAATAGTTGAAAGTATTGTAATCCCGGCCCCCTTTTTTTCATATCTAAGTAACCCCCAAAAAGCAAGCACTGCCAATGAATTAATGAAGATGTTCTTTGTAGCCTCCAGTAAGAGCCTGATTTGAAATAATTGCATTACCATATTGCTTGCCTTTTAAGAGGCTCAAGTGAGAGCTTTGGTGCTACAGTCAGGCTGGAATTTCTACCAGGGATGATGGAGCAGAGAAGATGGGGTGGTATCAATAATAAAGAAATAACACAGTAATTTCAAGCCATTTTGCCATGTCTGCACCTTGTCCTTTTGTGGTCTCACCTCAAATGTCATCTCCATCAGGTGTCAAACCAAACTAGACCTGAGAGAACGCTTGGATTTTTTCAGGGCTGGTTTTTGTTTCAGGTGTGGGACTTATCTCTTTAGCACCAGCCAGTGAGCTCTTTAACCTAAATTACTCCAGCGTAAAAGCAGCTGCTGTTCCTCAGATTTAAAAATATCACCCCGGACTCTCTAACTCCCCACTTGGAAGGGCACGTTCCGGACAAAACAATCTGCTGTAACCGCACGGCCGATGATGATGATGACGGAGCATGTTCACCTGCAACCTGACGACTGTCTTTTCCTCTAAGACTCGGTAATAAACGCTGTGGGTTTTTGCCTCATAAGTGTTCCAAGTCTAATTTGGCTTTTTATCATCATCGTGAGCAAGATTGGCCCCATTTTTATCTGCATCCATCCATTCCAGGGTATGCTAACATGTGGTTAACCGTGAAAGGATCTTATTTCAAAGTGGAGCAGGTTGCATAACAGGGATATGGGACACAAAAACCCCACACAAGAGTTTTATGCTCATAATTGAAGAGTGGGTGTTAGTAACTAATCCTTATGCTGTGGGATATCACTCATCCACACTATTTCTAGTTTTGCATAATTATGCAATTTTGTTTGCATAACACTTGCATATCTAACTACACAATAGCCTTTGCTTCCAAAGACAAGTGCCGGACATTACCATCAGTCTCTTACTCACTATTTGGACAGAATCTTATGCAATCAAATGCAAGCTAATCCATGATAGACCTGCTTTGTTTTTTCTGTGCAGGAATGTTTAATTAATTCATCCTATGGTCAACAAAGCATATTATAAGACTGTTTGCCCACCGGAACAATATGCATAATTTTTAAAGATGCAGAGAATCTTGGTCAAAGGAAAGTTCAGTCAGCACTTTGAATATAAATGTGCCTGTGTTACCCTTCACTGATTTGTGTATGAGTCACTCATGAGCTTTAGAGCCACGGACATACAGCTGGATGAGCTTCCTCAGGTGCCCTTTTAACAATTGTAGTGCCTCTGTGTTTTTTTTTCTTCTTTTGAACTCCTTGAATGAAAAGCAAGTATTGCCTTCAGTCAAGTACTCTTAAGAGAACTGTTTTGCTCTGCCACAGTTTATTCATCTCCTAGAAATTCCCAAGACCTTTGTTCATCCTATTATGGATGAATATATATTCAGAGAGCAACCTCTGTAGCCAGATCAGCACCAGGTGTCCAACTTGAGCTACACATGCTTAAAAATTCAACAGGCTCACAACTCTACCTCTAGCTGCATTTTGACATATAGCTTTTTCCACTAACAGAATGCTCCTGTTCCTCACTCTCTATTCACTGGCTGAAATTGCGTCTTGATTGTCCCCACCTGTAGGAAGGATAGGCTGAGCGTCAGGGGCCACTCAGGAGCTGATGGGGGTCATGATACTGAGATAGTGTCTACTGGTGCGGCCGCGGCCACACTCAGCCTCAGCACGACAGCGCTTTTCCCAGCCATGCGCTAGAGAGGAATGGCTATTCTGTGCTACAATGGCCACTTCACTGCAGAGAGGGAGAGGCTTTGGCGGGGCACAATGGGTCCTTTTAGAGAGGTGCTGCTGCCGCTGCCAGGCCTGCATTGGGTTTGTGCAGTCAGCGTACCTTCATCAGGCTTCTCTTGTCACTGATACGATGGCGCTCTGGTTGCAGTCAGCCACAGGGCAGAGTGTGGGAATAGCCACCATTTATCCCATAGAACTCTCACATTGAGCGCTCTCAGGAGCCAAGGACGTAGGTTGAGCAGGCAGGGTCAAACAATTACCCAGCACTATTCTCTCAGTTGTAATGAGGCACGGATAGAGAGGCGCAATTGAGTGATGACTGCTGACACCATTTTGTGATTCAAAGGAGCAACACAAAAATTAAATGGGCACTAAAATTCAATCACATTTAGCTTTATTGGGCTTTTATAGTTGTTATGTATCTTGCTATCTTTGTTTTTTTTCATGTGTGTTTGCATGGTGGAAAATTAATTCTATGGTAGCGACAGTGTTAAGCTTTATTTGCACCATATGTCCTACTTCAAACTTCAGTTGTAACAGCTTCTGCAGCTTTGATGCAGATTTTCTTTCTCTTGCCATTTTCCTGTTGGGAAAGGGGCAAATGAGGTCTGTGTCACATTTGTGGAGATCTGCCACTTCAGCTGCTGCGTTCCCGGTTTGAAGGGGAAAAGTAGAGGCACGAAGGCTGAATATGTCAGAGTGACAGTAAGAGGAAAGGAGGGGGAGGAGGAAAGGAGAGAGAGAGGGATAACAGAGTCCCAGTTCATCCGTTCCTCCCTCCATCTTAGTCCGGTCGTCTCAAACCAACCATCCATCCAGATGGCTTTGGTGAAACTTGCTGACTAACTACTCTAATGCAGTACAGGCTTTTCTTTAGTCTTTTGAATCAAGTACCTCTCCTGACTTGGCCATTTTTAGCTGCTCAGTGTAGAGTCACACAGTTGAATAAGTTTTTCTCTTCTCCTTTTTGATTATTTATCACAAATCTATTCAATTTTTTTTGTCCTTCTTATTCACAAACCATGCAAAACTACCATTTCCTATTAGCCACATTTTCTACATTATAGTT
>JAQNCA010000019.1:3653114-3665373 GCA_029783725.1 Acanthurus tractus | reverse complement strand
ATAATAATAGTGATGATATGATATAAAAAAAATGAAAAAAAATCTTATCAGATTTGTCTTTATGTTTTGTGGGCTTGTTGTGTTTTTTTTTCTTCTCTTTGGCAAATAAAACAAAGGTGGAGAGAGAGTCTGTAACCTCCACACAAAAGAACAATTACATTTAATGCTGGTTGTCAGGAAACATAATATGAAAAAACAGACATTAGTGTGCATTTCCCCCACCCACTATGGTGATAATGCAGCCTCTGCAGCCACCTCATAGCAAGACTTGAAAAAACAGGGAAATGATTTAGGTGCTGTATTATAGTATTCACACAGTTGTATCGTGTTTGTATTATTAACACAGCATTAATATTTCATTTTAAAATATCACGGTTGTCGTCAGCCTCTACCTCAGACTCTTACCTTAGATGAATAATTCTGAAGTATGAAATTACTCATTGCCACATTTTTTCCATTGAAGTTTACCGCAACAATTGGCTCTGCAAACGAAAAGACAAGCAATAAGGTCTGTGTACTGTAAATCAGAACCCAAGCACATTCAATATAGCCTTTACAGTACATATAAAAAAACTACACCAGAAAATACACCAGAAATACAGTTGGGTCTGCCATACAGTAGAAAAGAAAAAAAATAAGTGTCATCAGAGTGAATAGCCTCCAGGCTGACAGAGAATCAGAGAAGGATTCTAACATAGAAAATAAGAAAAAACAGAGAAGAGAGACAGAAGAAAGACAAACATAGGCAGACCACAGGAGCCCAGCCGACCTCTGAGGTCTTCCAAAACACTAATGCTGTGTTGAAAGTCTGCCCCACCAAAGCCCTATCAAACTTCTTCAGAGCACTATCGATCCAAAGCTTTCTCTCTCTTGCCAAGCCATTTTCTCCAAGGATGCTGCTATCTGCAAGGCGGGCACTTTGCTCCAGTTACCCACTATTCACTTGCTAACCCTGCTCTGCCATCAGCCGTGAATCTATAAGACTTAGTCACACCTGTGTGGCCCGGAGCAAGTCGGTGAGGAAGGAGAGTGAGTGTGTTGTTTTCTTCTCTAACATTAACATCTCCATCTTCCTCTCACTGGTAAATCCTCTTTGTGTTCTCAGGGAGGGAAGGAACAGGAATGAAATCCCTGTATTCTCACAGTACAGTGGTTTTTTCATTGTTTCCATTGATTTGCAAAATTATTACATCAGCACTTAATCCAGCAAATAATCCATTATTAATAGTAGAAGGTCTCATGTTTATGATATTTGAATATAAATGTGAGGCTGGACATTTCCATTGGGATATTTTATTCTTTCCGTGTTCTGGCTACATTACTATTTAACTACCATAGTGAAGGATTTCTCAGAAAACGGCCATATAAATTCATACTACACTTGTACAGTATTCAAAGAGCCATGCAATGTCTTAAGAGCTCAGTTTCTACTATGACATGTGAGTCAGGGAGGGAAACAAACACTTAGAACTGATTTGAGCCGAGCAGAGATGTCCTGGGGCAAACAGCAAAGAATGGGCAACATAAAGATGATGACATGACTCGCAACCTCTTGGAATCCAGAAAACCCTGTAAACAACTGCTGAAATGAGGTGTTGTGAATCACAGATATAAAAGAAAGAACCATTTTTGTAAACATGATTTTTTTTCCATTATTATATTACTGATTTTCAGAATGTTGGGATGTAGGAAAAATATTCAAAAACACGACTTTTACGATTTGAATTTAAAAGGCAAAAACCAATTGGAGCTCAGTAGGCCATGTGTCCACACAGTCTGATTTACAGAGCATTTACTCTGATATCCAAGTGAAGGAGAAAACTGTTAAGTTGAATACTTGAAAAGTAAATTCCTAGCTTATGGCCCAAGGCTAGTAACACCAGGCCTGAATGAATGAAGTGGAAACAAAAAGGAGATTCTCAACAAAACATTACTGACCTAAATGATTCATTTATAAAGAAAATCTAACCTTCACCAAAAAAATTAATGTCTATTCAATACGCCCACACTTTTCTAACAATCATTTTTCTATTTATCTTTACTTTTAGCTGCACTTTCCACTACAGTTAAACGTTGAGTGCCAGCTCTGAGAATTTCCGTGACCTTCCTTGATGTTATTAAGTGCTTTAGGCACATTTCACAACGCTCGCCACCTCTAGCCTCTCCGGTTCAGAGCAAAGGAGTTGAACCAGAAACAATGGGTGCAAGATGCACTGTGGGATAGACTGCGAGGACTCCATGACCATCAAGGAAGGACATGCTTTGTGCACACGGTCCATTGGCACACATCAGCACATACTTCACAGACAGCTCCCGGCACTGCTGCTGTATTGTGACTGCTGTGAGTTCAGCACCTTGGACAGTTCTCTACCTGCATGCATTGATTCATCTCTCCCACGCGGATCCATCTGTCTCACAAAGCCAGACTAGTGGGTTAGTCAGCTTGCCTTGGATTGAACGCTTACTTCCCTTTTACACAAAGATGTCTCACTTTTAACTGCAGCTGACCACCCTGGTAAACTGCGGCGCAAACTGAAGCCGCAGTAAAACCAAATTAATGCTCTTAACATTTTTAGATAATTACCTCTCTCTAGCTGTAAGACACGGTGTTTAACAAATAGCAGATGGATGTTAGTTGAGCTCAGATATCAATGATGAATTAAATTTAGACTATTAATTGTGTTATAAAACTCCCACCATCGATTGGTCCAGTGTAAACTGTTGCACTCGAATTTCATCATTGCAGCTTTGGAGAACATGAAACCAACTTTTTAAATAGAAATCTTTATACAGTCAATACACAGCACACTGCTAATAGAAAGCAAAGAGTGTCCTCTGTGTTCTGATATGGCTGCTCTGCTAAGCCTTTTTATTTGTGCATTTACACTTTCTACATTAAACTTATAGCCACCATCTGTGGCCTTGGCAATAGAAGCAGTATTTTCTTTTTACTGTTAGATTGTTCTTTGTCGCTCACACTGAATAACCATTTTCATTCTTAATCTTTTGTATTCTAGATTATTTTACATCTTGAAAATGATGTCAGTATATAAGGGCAGAGATGGGTTTTGTAGTCTATAAATTTTATTGTCTTCTAATAGTTTCACATCCTAAAAATGTATTTGGCTTTTCGAGAAAAATAAATTTCTTCAATTCATAAAACAGAAGTCTCAACACGGATCTAATAATAACAACTTTAATTTATATAGCACCTTTCAGGAGACCCAAGGATGCAATCCACAGCTGTAAGTGTCACCAACTACCATCCAAAGCATAGCATACCACAACATTATGGGCTGAACACACCAGACCACAGTTTTGCAAGGGTTTTTGTTTTAGTTCAATCTTTAGTTTCTGTAATGTTTATACATGCATTGTATTTTTTAAAAAAGTATGCAAAAAATTTGTTATCACTACCATTTTTTCCCCTTATTTCTACAGTTTTGGATGTGGTTCCCTCAAATTACTAAAAGGTGGTTCATTCTGTCTGTGAAGAGGAATATTCAGTCAGCAGCCCTGTTAATAGCAGCAGGGAAACTCAGTTGCATATTATCAAAGATATAAGTAAACAGTCTGACAGTGGCGTACTCCCTGCATGCGAATGTAACCAGTGCTGAAAGGAGTTGCTGTTGATTCATTACCTTGGACAGTTCCTCTCCTCAGCCCACTCCGTCTCCACTCTCTCATCTCATCTTTAAACCAGCCAAATGCTTCTGAGGGAGCGAGTAGATTTCAGCACCCTGGACAGCTCCAGGCCCAGGACTGCTTCTCTCTGTAGCACATGGGAGCTGTTCTTTCAGCACCTACATCCACACACTTCCCAATCCTCACTGTACTCTTGTATGGGTCAGTGTTTGTGTTGATAAGGCTACTTTTGGGGTTACAATAAATGTGGAATGGCTCATGTGTTCGGTGACAGAAGCTATCCTCATGCACTTAATGGTCATATTGTGGTTAGGTTTGGGGTTTGGATTGCCTACCTGGCTTTCTTTGATGGGTTATATGTGTGTATGTGTTACAATTTGTGTGTGTGTATGTGTTGTGTGTATGGGCTTGAACTACAGACATTTGAACTGTGCTCCAGTCTTTTGCACCCTCTCTGTCCTTTCTGATATTCTTATATTTTTACTTAAAAAGTAAATGCTCTTAAAGTAATTCATGGGAAGTCTTAGGCTATAAAGGCTTTGTGTGCACCCACACATGTGTATTGGTGTGCTTGTGGGTTTCCCAAGCTGTCCATTTTATTAATTATTGACTTTGGTGAAGTCAGTGGGAAAGGCTTGTGGCCCCTTGTGGGATAACACCATGATTATGTCAGATTTACAGGCCTCAGCCCTCCTGGTGATGCTTGTTCAGGACTTTGTCCTCTCCATCGACTCCTTTTCACCACACTCCTGTTTTCTCTTTCACCCCACTCTCGCTCTTCAGTGAACATTTCTATCCGCTTTTTTTGTCCCTTTTTTCAAAGAATCAAGCCAGACTGTAGAACAGCATAATAAAGGTTTCGGGTGAGAACTGCTGACTGGAGCCCTTTGATGTTTGGGCGGCTGGTATTGCGTCAGGTCATGGTATAAATGTAGTGATGAGGTCAGGCAGTCTAAGCCGCAGCCTCTAAGTGCACTTAAAGTAGCTGTGGAACATCTATGTAAGCTCTTTTGAGGCGCATAAATTTTGTCTGAAGACATGTGCAACGTTTTTCTGTGAAGGAAATCCTGCGGTGATTTATGGAGTATCATAGGATAACTGTTGTACTCAGTGTGCAGCTGCAGTACAGCACCATGTTCCTGTGTAAGTGTGCCGGAATGCATCTAAGTAGATTACATTGCATTAAATTAGAAAATGCTTCAAGCATTCATTAAATACGTTTATTGATTAAATACATTTAGCATAAAAACATGGTTTATTAACAATGCTAATTTGAGCATAAACAACAGCTACGTGTCCTTTAGTAAAAAGTTTTGTATGCATATGAATGCATAAGGCTATTAGTATATGTGTATACATTTTGTGCATACGTGCCCTGTTGATGTCCCCCTGCACCACCTGTGACCTAGGGAAGGGTAAAGTCAGTGTGCTGATGAGGCAGCTGATGCCTTTCCCACCCCTGCAGATGGCCCTGATAGGCCACGGCATGGCACATGGACAGATGCTAGGTGTCACAGCAACGGGTGGGGAGGCAAGGGAGGACTGGAGGTGGTTTTTATGTTTGTGTGTGTGCTTTGTGTGCTCAAGAATGCAAACTGTCTTCTTACCTTATCTTCTGTTTCTTTCTTTGAAAGCAGTTACACACAGCACAAGGGGCAGTGAGAAGCATGGACAGCTTTAAAACAAAGTTATTTTGGGCTTGTTTGTTGTGTTAGAGGGGAATGGTGAATTAAAAGCTGGGGGAATTAGGCAAATATAAAAGGGGAATGATGACAATAGAAAGAAACGAGGAGAGACTAAGGGTGAGGTAAAAGAAGAAGAGAGAGAAAATTTTCCTCTTTCCACTTAACACAGTAAGAGTCTTCCAGACAAAGGCAGACAGAGACAGAGAGGAAATGAGGGTTGGTGAGGGTGCAGAGAGCAACCTGTGGCTTGACATTGGCTCACCTTGGCTGTCAGTCAGTTGGAAGGAGGGGTTATCTGCCTCCCCCTGGTCCACTCCCTGCTGTTTTAATGAATTTACTTAGGCCTTGGGAATGGCTAATGCACTTGTTTATGGAGATAGGAAAACAGGTGGCTGCAAAATTCACCTCTAGTAGTTGTTTCCCAGGGGGAACCAAATAGTGCTGCAGGCTGGTGCTCATGTGCAATTTGGTTACCATTTTGTAGTTTGAATCTAAATCATGACCTCTGGTATGTGTCCCTTGAGTTCTCCCTTACATTTCCTGGTCCACAGTAGTGTGTTATACACTGCATCAGTATACTGTTCTGGCCAATTTTCTGTAAGTGCTATAACAAATTCCGGCCCCAAATCACAGGTTAATGAAGAGAACAGTCCCATGATGATATTAATACCCATACAGATTCCTCATGTTGAGGTTTTTCCTTTCCACTCTGTTTGTCTGCCTCCTTGGTTGGCCTGTTGCCACCAAACTATCTCATTCTTCCTTCATATGCTTAACTGACTGTGCTGCATTGAATAGGCAGTCCATGAACTCAGGGGGAAGTATCCACAGAGAGAGGGGATGGTGCAAGCTGCAGGGTGTGGGAGCTGTTGGTCCATTGTGGGAAGTGATGTGTAGGAGTGAGGAGAATGCAGCTATCATCCATTGCTATTAGAAGAGAGGAAAGAGGAGAGAATGTGTAGGGCCTATAGGGAGAAATGGAAAAGAGACAGAAGTCACAAAGTGCTAAGAGGGCAAGGAATATGCCTCTAGAAGCAGCATGAACAGGAACATATCACTCAAAGTCATGTTCATGCCAAGAATGAGGGCAGACAGAGGAAGAGAGAAAAAGAGAGACTACAGAGCAGTGTTGAAGTGCAATGTTAAATGCTAAACATGCTTCTGCTTACTGCAGAGCATGGCTCCCTCAACCCTTCAGGCCTTTTCCTTGCCTTAGACTCCCGAGAAGGGAAGGATTTTGGGAGTTGAGGACTGGGTATGTCAGAGGCAGCTGTAGGCTGCTTGCCTGGCTGAAATTGCTCAGAGATCCAACTCCCTTGCTGGTTAGCTTAGCTCAGTTCAGCAAAAAAAAAAAAAAAAGGCATGTAGCCAATTACTTTTTTTTCCTTACCAAGTTTTTTCTCCTTTGCACAGTGGAGCACTTACAACATGCAATGATTCAAGTTGAGTGATGAAACTGACAAGATTGACTCTGACAAGATAGACTGATAGCCCAGTATTGCCAGAGGAAGTCTAAGAATATATCAGCATTGCAGAATTATTGACAGATTTTTCTCAATGCTGGGTTACTGCATCCAGTGTGTTCATGTGTTACTGGAAATGAAATAGAGATTGCTCATCTCTTTGGTGACCATGGACATCTAATGTGAAATTAATTCAACATGTTTTTCTTTGTTGTTTTTTTTTAATGTGATAATTTACACTGAGCTTGAAATGAGAGAGAAGTTATTACTATTTTAGAGCCAGTGAAGGTTAAATCACAGGAGACATGATTGTGCACCTAAAAGTCTATGAGAATAAGCCTTTTACTGCCTTTTATTTTCCTTAGCACAGGTGCAAAATATGGTGTAATGCTGCATAACTAGCCTGATGTCTGAAAGCAAGCTGGGACTGGGGATGACCATTGTGAGTGTTTTAGAAATCTGGCTAGTAGCTATGCTGGTAGAGTCTCTCAAAATATGTGTCCAAGTTTCAGTTCTGGCCTTGCTTGTTAGCATAGAATGTCTATGAAAAGAAACTTGCTGCAAAAAGCAACTATTGGAAGAATGCAATGTGGTTATTTTGAACTCTTGCTCCCCTTTCTATTTCACAGATTGTCCATCTTCAATTCTCTTCCTTTCAATTTTACACATCTTTGTCCCTCTCATCTTAGATTAAATCACAGGAGGCTAAAGAAGACATAGAGAAAGGAGTAGAGGCAGTAGGCATTTCAGACATACAGAAACCTTGAACTGGAGCTGTTTCGTGAAGCAGTGATAGTTAAGTATGGAATGAGGCACAGCTGCAACATCTGCCTATTTTGCCATTACAGCCTTTAATGACCTCTTTTAGTTGAGCATAAAAGTGTTAATGCAAGATATTCACTTATGTATACACATACACATAAGTATACATGAAGACCTGATATTAACAGGCATCTTGAGCAATCTGATCACAAGTGGACTGCTTGAAATATGTGCGTTCACACCTGGCATTGCGATGCATCCCAATATGCATCTTGAATGACCACTTGTGGTGTGTTCTCACATCCCCACTCTATATGCAAATAAACTCCCACATCTTTCTGTTTGGAAAAACCCGGTGCTTGTGGTTTTTAATGAGAAGACCAACAGCAGTAGCCAAAAGGCTAGAACAAATGAATGTGTTTTAACACAAACAGAGAAATGGGCCTAAGTTAATGCTTAGCATTTGCTGAATTTAGAACACAGAATTTGTAGTAAACAGCATTTAAAAAGTTTCTCCCCTCACAACACAAAGCAAAATAGTGCAGTTTTGAAGAGTCTTCGGGTGACAATGAAGTAGCCTATATTTACTGGATGTGTGGAGCTTGACTTGTTTACCTTTCTAATGTGTTGTCCTTTTCCTTAATTCAGTTTAAGTGATGAAATTATTTTTTAAAAATGTGTTTGCCTGGCTGCTTAATGATAACAGATTCAAGACACAGAGTAGCTTGCATAACAAGACATCTCTCCAGAGTGCTGTGCAAGTAGCCAAGAGGCCAATATAAACTGATGTATTTCACAAGTAAAGAGTCACCTTAATGTGTATTTAATGCGAAATTTAAAAGAAGACAACACAATTAACACAATTAAGAATTTGCCTAAGTTCTTTGGTAAAGTTTATTAAGTTTTACTCAACAACTCTTCAAAATTGAAAAACTTAGTTGTGTTCTGATCTACCAGGACTAATATTAATGCTAGGAGTGCACAGGCTTGCCTTGTGATGCCACATAGATAGTGATGGACAAAATAAGTAACAGAATTTATAAATACAAAAGGAAAAGTCCTGCTCCTGCAATTATTTGTGTATTCCAGATGTGTGTCATACATCTTATGTACTACACTCACTGCAAAAAGACTTCTGCAAATGACACAGCTGTGCATTTTAGCTCACACCTCTTTTGTCAGGCCACCTCTCTCTTGGCTCTTTCTCCTCCAGTCTAGGATTGAGAAAAGCTTTATCAGTTGACATCAATTTCTGGTCATAGGCATGAGGAAGGAGGAGAGAGGAGAGAGGGGACAAGGGGGCACAAACAAAGCAGTGAGAAGAGTCCTTCTCTGCCTGGCCTGCTTTCTGCCATCTTCTTCTCCCTGTGGAGTTCAACAAGTTTGTCTGAAGAAAGCTTTACGAGGAAAAACTTGAATATGCTAACCTTGTACATGTTAAAAAAAAAAAAAAAAGTTTGTGAATGTATGAAGTTGCCCTCTATATTTTGCACTCTTGATCAAATTTCTTTCTTGGTTTGAAAGTAAACGCTTGCTGTCATTCACTTATACTTACATGTTGTGCATGTTGATTTGAATGCATAAAACATAAAATCATGAGTAGTTCTGAGTACACATTTTTCTATCTCCTTTTCTAAGGAAGACCTACTCTACTTTGCCCACGATCGTATTTGACAATAATATGCTTTTCTAACCTTAACCATGGACCAATATGCTAACATCAACCAGGTTAGGAGCACTGGCCAATCAGAGGCAGAGCAGGTATTCACAGAGCAGATGTTTTAGGTTGAGGGGGAAGGCGGGGGGGCATCATGTGGCGCGTGCGGCCATGCCTGCACCTGGCGCCTCGGGGTCGACCGGTTTGGTCAGTTCGGTGATGCTGAGAGGAGGATACAACGCCATGAAAACGGAGATAAAAATGGCTCAGTTCTCTTTGATTATATATGGTTGAGGCACTTAGGTTGTAACAACAACAACACATAATGTCCCTAGCAGTAATAACGAATTTCGTTTTTCTTCTGTTTTCAAGTAAACAAGATTTGTTGACTTGAATGACAGACCTTAAGGCTTCTTTCTACAATTTTTAATACTTCTTTTTTTTTTGTATTTTTGTAAGTGGTGCAAAATCTTAAGCCTGTTGTACAGTTAAGTGTTTCAGGCTTTGGCAAAGTGGACACACAGGTGTTTTAATTAGTCGCTGCGCAGCTGGAGTGGGGCTGGTGCTACATTGGCATTGAAGAGCTAGTTTCAACAGAAGTATCAGTCAAACGCCAGTAAAGCAGTCTGTGTACGCTGTCACACTCCCGAAAAGACGTGTAAACACTTCTAATAATAACAAATAAAAACCGTTTTTTTTTCCAGTGAGAGTGCTGCTTGGTGTTGTACTATTTTGTTGGTCTAGAAATATGTCAGGTGGTAGTTGCTGTTTAGTGCTTTGTATTATTCTCGAAGAAACAACAACCTCAACAAGCGGTACCTTTTCCATGAGTCATAAAATCTGTAGTAACCTGCAATGGGCTTAATTTTCATGATAGCAGTCAATTTGTAAAGGTGCAGTAGGTGTCATTGTTTATGTTTAGTGGATTTTTTTCATTTTCAAAGAAAACTCAGCACTGCAGTGGCAGTGTGGGTATTGTGGCTTTGTGCCTTAACTGCCAGTCATTCTTGCAGTGTGATGCTCCTTGTCCCTTGGTTTTGGATGTGAGGCTTGCGGAGGCAAATAAGAACTTTCACTCCCCATAACCTGTCTCTAACAAGTCTCTGGCATTGGCTGTTGTTTAAATTAGTCAGTTGCTGCTATTGCATCATTTTAAGATTAATATGACTCAGACTTAAGAAAACAGATCAGAGATCACTGGCGGTGATTACAATCCCAAATCGTCATTAACTATCATATGTAATTAATTAAATATTAATTTTGTTTTAACAATGAACCTTTGATAATATAACATAAATAATACAGGGTCTCTTGAATCTATTCATCCATCTTTTGTTTTAACTTAGTCATAGGGGGCTGTATAATTGTACCTTAATGCTGGCTGCCACCTTCTATAATGGTTAAATATGTTCAGAGCAAGTGTCCTGACAAAAAGAGCATTTTTGGTTGCAGACTCTTTCTCCATCCCCTTGTACCCAGATTTTGTGTGTAATTCATACAACAAAATAAACAAAAATGAATTAGATTGACAATAGTATATATACTTTTTAATTTCTATAGATATTTTAATAATATAAAGTAATAAGGCCATAGAAATTATGCAGTAAATGCAGTGAAACTATGACAGCCCCATTTGAAAGTAAAAATTTTGAGAAAATAAGTCAGCTTTAATTAGATGACCAAAATCACATTAAACTTAATCCTTGTTGTTTATTAAATGTCATTTTTTAGAAACAGTATCATTTGAAAGATAGATGGATGGATAAGTAGGTAGGTAGACAAATTTACAGACCAAAAGATCAAAATCACAGGAAAAACGGAAAAAATGGCATTGGCAAACTGAGTGATATAGAGTAAACCACTTCTCAGACTAAATTATGGTTTCAGATCTGGGTTGAAAGTGAATTTTGAGTTAATGTCTAAAGGACACAGCAGGCTTTTTAGAGCATTTTCACTGCCTTAAACCCAGTGGCTCATCTGTGGTGGCTCATCAGTGATGTCATGACTGGACAAGCAACATCATGAACATAAAACATGCCCAGCGGGGCTGAATTAAAAGGTCAGTCATCTCTGGATGTACGCTTCATTGGTTTCTTCTCTGAACTTGCAGTCATCTTACTCAGGTGTGTGTTTGTGCTGCTGTATGCCTCTGCCTTACTATGCACCACATTAATGCTCCTAAGGGTTTCAGTGTGTTAGTGTACCCAACAGCATATGTGCTCATATTTCTGTCTTTGTGGAACTAAAGGTGTATGTGTTTGTGTGTGAGTATGACTGGATGTAAGGGAGTATTCATGGATCCTAGCCTCTGGGCAGGAAACATCATCTTTTCTTGTTTACTGGGAAGGGATGTCTAGGAGTGTAGACTGCCTTTCGCAGAGTTGCTGCCCATTGGTATGTGAAGGCTTTATAATTGAATTAGCCCGGGCCTTTTGGCCTAATGTTGGAGGCATGCTGGGTTTCAATGCAACAGTGCTTGCTCATTATTTGTCAAAGGAGGGCATGAAGAATTGCATGTGAAAGTGTGGACTTGTTAAAGACGGAGCAGAAGGGGGATGACGTGTATTTTTGTGTGAGGATTCAGATGGTTGCGCTTTGAGGTCAAAATTCATCCATCCTCTCACCAGGTTACCTCACCATGCCCTTGTACCACATGTGGCGTTTGTGTATGTGTGTGATGGGTCTAGCTAGCTGGTAGATTTATGATAGTGCTCTGGATGTGGCAATGATTACTTCATCATCAGGCCCTGTGTAAATCTGGGAATGTTTAATGGCTGTCAGACATGTCCATCAATCAGACCTTTAGGGCACTCAGGGGGCCTGAAAATAGGTGCACTTTGTCCAGCAGGGAGTGGCCATGTGTTTTAACAAGATATGGTGTCTAACATGCAATACATGCATTTAGGATAGCCTACATCAGTTTTGCAATGATGATACAGTTTTGCACCCGTGTACGCCACTATGGTGTCATAGATGACATCTCTCTTTCTCGCTTTGTCTCTCTTTCTCTTTCTCTCTCTATCCCTCAGCCTTAGACACACTCACAC
>JAQNCA010000019.1:3610401-3630830 GCA_029783725.1 Acanthurus tractus | reverse complement strand
CTTTGGCACAAGCACAGTCATGCTGTGAAGTGTTTGTGTGTGGCATAAATGGCAGTGTTTTGCATGTATATGGGTGGGCAGGTGGGTGGACGGCTTGGCATGAGATGTGTTGTTTTTCTTCTGTGTGTGCAGGCGTGTGTGTGTATGTGTGTGGGGGTATTTTTAGCCCTCTTCAATACCTTTTTTGAATCAAAAAGTGAAATCACATTCTACTCACGGATCCAAGTTTCGAACAATATGCGGTGAGACCTGCTTAAAGCCTATATAACTACTTTTTTTTCATGTAGATTTGCGTCACAAGGCTCTTTTTTGTTTCACTAAGGCAATCAGACAAGATTTCTGTGAAATGTATAGACATTAGCTTGAAATAATATTTGAATTGATGTCTCATTATCCCTCTAAGTAAAGCTTTAGTCTTGTGAAAAAAAAAATATTGCTCAAAGTTTGAATTTGTGAAAAAAGAAAAGAAAAAAGCGCACAACAGAAGTGTGTCAGGGTGGACAAGTTTTCAAAGCTATTTGGCCTAATTCCTGTTTCATACTGCCAGTGGGTGTGCTGATCCAGTGGGTCATCAGAGGAGCATTTCATTCTAAAAAGCAGTTCTTATCCTTTTTTTCTCTCTCTCCTCTGCGTAAGCCTCAGAAGGAAGAGTAGCTTGTGGCACTTTGTGTTCACATCTTCTTGTGCCAACAGTTAGGTTGCAAAATTATTCTTTATTTGTTTTTGTAATCATCTCTTACAGCCAATCCAAGTGACCTCTGTCTCTGTGTCAATGTTTTGGCTGTCAGAGTGATGAGAACTACAAGAAAGTGTTTTTTTTTTTTTTTACTTTTATAGTTTGTACTCTGTCTTACTACAACTGGAAAAAGCAAAGAGAATTAGAATGGTGGGACATTTGTGTTAGTGTGTTGAAATAGTAGTGCAGAGGCAGTCTGAATATAAGAAAGACACTTTACACCTTAGCATTCAGCCCTCTTTTTTACTCGCTTTCCTACCAGTATTGAAGGCAATTCCTCTAGCGGTACCACTTTCTACCCATCACTAGCTCTACCTCTAAGGTAAGGTAAGGTAAATTTATTTTTATTGTTAGGTTTTCCCTTACTTTACCTTTATTGACAGAATGGGAAAAAAATGTTGAAATATGAGTTATTTCTTTTGGGTTTCCACCTTAAAGTTTTTGAACATATTTAGTATCCAAAATTTATCCGACTCCAAACAGTCTACCTTATCTAAGTTTTAAAAAAATCTAAACATATTACTTACCAGATCTATATGGATATATGTCAGTTTTTGGTCAGATCCAGAATCAGCATGGTAATACACTGACACCCTAAAAACCAAAATTATATCTGTGAAATCAATTATAAATGATGCAACAGTACAATCAACAGCTTGCCCACAGAGGAGCTGCTTTTTTCAGTATTTATAAGCCTATCGGCAAGTGAACCTAGTAAACTTCAGTGGGATTTAGTACACAGAACATTGAACTTGTGACTGTGACATTACATAGGATATGTAGAGAATAAGAGAAGTACAGGAGGTAATAAGGACAATGAATAATGCAACATCATTATCCAACATACATATCTGTTGCCCAAATACATCCTATTTGGAATGGAAATAAAGAATGACCCTGTGAACTGTGTCTCTTCCAGCCCCCCTTTGTCAGCTTTTGGTGAGGGCTTATAGGATTATGCAGTGATTTGTATTGTGGCAAATGGACACCTGCTACTTTTCTCATTTTACTTTTGTCTTGATTTTGTTCCCTTGAACCATTAGAATATCTCTTTCTCACTCTCTTTTCTGTTTTTTATAAATAAATGAAAGTTGATTGGTAGACTGAGAAAGTTGGTCAGAGTAATAAGCAATGCAGTAAATAGGAAAGAAAAAGACATAGCAAGGGGAAAGAATGGGAAAAGAGAAGGGCACTAAACGCTGAGGCAATAATTAAGTGGAATATGGAGCGCGCCCTTGAGGGTACATCCAAATCAGCACTTTGCATTTTGATGGAATGCGAGACAGTGTGGAAGCCACTTTATTAATGAGTTTATTTATGTGTGGGTGGAGGGTGTTTGCCCTGACTCTGCGACACGCTTGGCCGGACTCTCCCTCATACTTGCAAATTACTAGCAGGGGGCAAACAAAGGTGACTCGAGGTCGCATCTACTCAGTGTACTACATGATGTGGAGACCAACCATGTAATAATCAACTCATTTACATAATCTGCCCTCAATATATGGATTTGTATGGCTTTATTGAGGTTTGACCAATAAAGTATTTTGAATCTGATCCACAGAAAGATTAGACAGAATGTCTGTGTGGTACATAAATTCAAATTTAGAGGCCTGACAAGTTCTCGAGCAAATATACTCCAGACATTGTTTGCTGAAAATCAGGATAACAGTAACACATTTGACTCTTATTTGAAATATTGCATTTGGAAAAAAATAATGGTTAAGAGGTTTCTAAGGCCGGTGTTATATTTGATTGCACAAATATATTTTACACATTACTATTTTTTATTGTACAAGTAAAAAAAAAAGTGTTTTTGTAAACAGGACTGATCAAAGTCCTTTCTCTTAAAGGGTTTCTAAATCGTCCTACCCTGATGGTCACTGGTGGAGGTACTAGAAAACTTATTTGATCAAAACTGAAGTTTTATTTACAAGAGAGGCACTCTTCATTTTCGTCTCTTTTGTCTTTCAAGTTCATTGGCTAGTGCTCCTCTTTATAAAGGCTATGTCCAAGTCAGCGAGCCTCCCCAGAGAAATATTTTCGTTGTGAAGTTTATGAGGGCACTGGTCATAAAAGTTTAAGATGGAGCTTTTAAAGCTGTTTGAAACATAAGCACACATATTGAGTTAGAGAGGGAGATTATTGAGCACTGCATCAATATGGATTGTGCATGTTGGCCTTCCACACAATCTGCCTTTTATTACATTCTCTCTTTTTTTCTCATCTTGTAGATAATCTCTTTCTTTTTTGTTCAGTGAGATAAAATATGGTAGTTGTCAGTAAGTTGAGCTTGTGAATGAATCGTTCATTTAGAGTATGTGTATCAGCTTGCTGACTTCATATTTACACTAAAAAATATGTAATAAAAAAAAAGATGAAAATTCTTGTGATTTCATTTTTAACTTCTTTTGAGGTACTTCGGTAGTTTACAGCAGTACAGGGTCACAAATTTCTGGCACTTTTCCTTCCATTTATGAGATTATTCCGGTCTCGTATTTTCTAGTTTGAAAACACTTCCCAAGTTGATGTTTTCAGTTTTTCCCTGGACTTCCCTTCAAAGTTGGAAGCCATTTTTTCTTTCTGAACATATGCAATGAATAACTGCCTTCGGGTCTGTTTGGAGCATGGTTAAACCAACTGAACAAAAATAACATCTCTGCTAAGGCTAAGGCATATACATTATGATCAGCATCAGTTGGATATCAGCATAAAACCTAAAGTTTCTCTTTAACCAACACATTTGCATTGATAAGCCTGCTCAATGAGTGAATTGGTTTGTCAAATGGATTTGTGTGCGTGGTCAAGAATCCACCTTTTATTCTTGACTTGTGTGTATCTTGTACATTATCCTTTTTCCAGAAGACCCAAGTCACATTCCTTTTTCTAAACATTTTAGTCACTTAAGAGTTACTTTAAGAGTTAGCCAAAGATGAAATACTATCTTCTCTTGCCTTAGCCTCTAAACGCAGCTCTTGACCATTTCAACCCCAGGTTCTTGGGAGAGCTGGATCCCTAACCCGTATGTAAGGGGTTTGTTGCTCAATATATTTGACAAATCCTACAGTGGACTTGTCTGCTGATTTTTCAGGCAGCTTGCTCAGCTTTCTGTATTTTACTTTGATTTGCTATCTACTTACTGGAGAACACTTTAAGATGTTGTCCAGCTTCTTGAGAGAAACCTAGAGGACCTGTCTTCTTTTCATAAACTTTATGTTTCATGGCACTTTATCTGTGGTATGCACTGCTATTAGGTTACCCTCATGTTCAGGCACCTATCCTAGACTTAGGATAAGAGCTTTTACATTTTACGACGGTGGTAAACTGCCCTAACAAGAATATTCTTCACGCATTCTTCAGAAGAAGTCATTGCTTTGTGGGAGATGAACAGAAGGTTCTTTGGCCGCAAGTGAATTAAATTTGCACAAGTCACAAGCCTTAGGTGCCAAAGGATATCTCAGACCCACCGAAACTGATAGTCACTGGTTTCTCTGAGGCAATTTCTTTTCTTGTGTCTTTGTTGGGAGTGAAAAAAAATATTTGAAAGTAGCATGACATCTCAGAGGGCTATCAGCACCTGTTTGGTTTCTGCCAAAATAGTCACTTACTATAAAACCTTACTGAGAGTGTCTTCTGTGTTTTGGTGTCATTTATAGGCACAGGCTTCTGTCCTCTGCTGTCTGTGTGTGTGTCAGTTTCACATACACTAGGACAGCTCTATGGTGCATTCAAGAGCATCTCATAAACTCAAAAAGCTTTACTTTAGTGGCAGCAAAAGTAGTTCAGTATAGTCAGGTAGTTTGTAATGGAAAAGGCTTGGCTGGTTTCAGAAATGTTTATATCAATCATACAAACTGAAATAAAATTCCTTAATAATAATTGTAAATCAAAAGTCTCTAGAGTAATCATTAGCCCTGAGTATCGGGATGTCAGAATTTATTTATTTTTTGCTGGATGGAACAAAATTTTTAGGTCTTTTGAGGAGACAGTATGAATTAGCAGTTGCTGTATAGTTACTGGCCCTATGGCTTAATCTATGGCAATGGTCCACATCTTGCTTGAGCACTCAGTTTAAGCATGTGTTCTGGTGGCTTGAGCTCCTTTTGATGTCTTGGCAAGGTTCCACTGCTGCCACGATATCTATAGCAGCCCACAAACTTTTTTTGCATAAACCCATAATTTTGTTGCTAAACACATAAGCCTTTTTTGATTTTTACCTGTGATTGAGAGTTTAGATTCACTCAGTTTGTAGGCTTAAGTAGTGATGATGTGTTGTAGTAATCAAAAATGACAATAAAGTTACATTACATATTACAAATGTTGGTAGGTTTACTTTGGACATCAGGGTCAGTATTTGAGATAAAGATCTGAAGTGAGCTGATAACCTCCAATGCAAAGACAGTCTCTATATCAGTTTTTAAGTTATATTACCTCAAAGATCTGCCAAGGTTCTGCCCTAAAGAAAGGAAGCATTATGAGGATAAGATATCTGAAAAGGGCCCTTATACAAGCCCCAGTACCCAAAACAACTAACTATCCTGACTTTACTAGCTGTGTCAGCTTGGGATTTTTTAATATTTGATCATGTAAACACACTAACCAGACAAGACATATGCTAGTGAGTAAAAACAGTGATTTATATTTTTTTTCCTATTTGTCCAACAGAAAGATAACCTTTACATTTATTGGCCAATGGGTTCTCTGCCTCTGGCGTCCTCTCTGGCTTTAATTAAAGCTGTAATTGGACAGACAGACTCTTCTCTCATTATATCTAATCTTTTATTCAACCTGCTCGTTGCCACTGTTCAATTAACTGAACTCACTGTTGGGGAGGCATCATTTTTGGAAAAGCCACAGACTAAAAGGGACATAAATGAAGCTGAAAATATGAGCATGAATATTTAGGCTCTGACCACATAATTGCTTCTTTTGCAGTCTGACATGTTTATAATCAGATGTTGTTTAAAACTTGAAATTGTTGTTGCAATCAGTGCAAGAACATTTTTTTGTCGATTATAAGTTGAAATTTAGTTAATTTTTTAATTTATTGAACATCAGAATTTTTTTATAACAGCTACTGCAGTTTCCCAGAGTCCAAACCCATGTTTCTGTCTATATGGAAAACATTCAAAAGTTTGAAGGCATTAATTTCAGAATGATATAAAACAAAGCAAAAAGGGAAAATTTGGAAATTTTTGTTGCTGGCCATTGTGCAATGAGGTCATTTTGTTGACTTGATTCAGCTGGACAGATTGTTGAGTAGTGCAATACCTCTAGTGTAGTATTGGCATTGTCTATTGATTAGTTTCTTGGAGGGGGTATTGAAAGTTAGAGGACTGATCAAAGGCTTAAAGTGAGATTTGACGATAACAGTAAGGTCTGAACAAAAAGGTGTTTGTGTGCGTATGCCTGCGAACGTGCTTGTGTGTTTAGGTAGAGGTGACCCCTGGATGGGCCAGATGGAATGGAAACTTTAGATCATTATCTGAAAATTTATCTTTACTCAGACCTTGTACACCAGATTGACAGAGGAAGCCACACTGGTGTGTGTGTGGGGGTTTTTTTTTTGTGTGAATGTGTCAAATAACATTTCTTAGCTCTGTGTATTTGACATTGTATCCTTATTACTCATTTTCTGAGAAAAAAAAAGTTTTATTTATTTATTCAGGTTTTAGCTGCAGCAAACATGACGCTAGAGACAGCATAGGACTGGGCTCCAGTTTTCATTCATAGAAAACCTTTGTTTAAAGTATTTCACAGCCATTTCAAGCAACGCCTCCTAGGTCAAAGAGAGGAGTGTAGAATACATATCTGTAATTGGATTTTGCTGTAAATACATCAACAATAACACTTGTTTTTTTAATTAAACCACAGCCCATATGCCTGCTATATACCCAGTGGAAATAGCAAACCACAGCCTCCTACACAAATCTTTTGTGCAGTCAGGTATTGTGCCAGTCTGTCACAATTAAGTGCTGAAAACAAGGTGAAAACGCTTCAGTTATGTTCCTTAGAAGCCCCCGCGCCATTAAAGCCAAACACAAACCATTTTTGTTGTTAGGCAATTACATTGCATCTTTACGTATGCTATACCTTCTTACTTTTTCTGACATCCATTTTGTGGAATGGCCCTCCATTGATACATCTTAGATATGACCAGAAAATGGAGTAGATATGAGGAAGTTGTTGAAGTAAGGAAAGGCAGCGGAGAGGGAAAGAAGTCAGGCTGAGCAATGAAGGGAAGGATTATGGTATATAATATTGTGCTATTGTTAGTCATACATGTCAGAGTGCGTGTGTGTGTAATCCAGTTGGGAAAGCAAGGGACACACCAAACTGTGCCAACTGTTATTGACTCCAGGCCATAGGATTAATGCTGCACTTCCTGATTATTGCCCACTCACCCCTACTAAAGAAGCTGTCTTGTATTAAGCATTATGGTAAGAAAATCTTGGCTCTACTGTTTCTCCTTGTCATATCTTACATAGACAAAAAATACATGATTTCAGTCTGCAAATGACACATGGAATATTGCAAGAAGTGCATAAAATTCAATGTTGTTTCAAAGAAATTATGCAACAAGCAGAAATCCTGTCACAGGCAAAAAAGATCAGGATGACCCTTGGTTCATGTCTCTGTTGTACTACAACATTCAGAGGTCAAAGGTTAATGAAACATTTGCCGGTACAAGCACTTACCTGAAGGTCTACAGGAGCTCTTCTGTGCATTTAAAAATGAATATTGTTAATTTTAGTATGCATTATCCTTCAGGCTAGACAGGCTATACATAGTTTTATGGCCCGGCTTTGTGGCCTCCAGTCAAGGCACTTTACCTCGTTAAAAGATCCTATTAAATAATTAATTAAGTCCATCAGCTTGAAAGCCACTGATCAATCGACTGAGCAACCATTTTAGCAACCATTTCTGAGGAAGCCTCAACTTCCATGAAATTGTGATTCTCTTCAATTAATGATTTATTTTAGGTTACTTTTAACCAAACATGCTTAGACTAAGAAGTTAAATGGCAGTTATGCTGAACAGTGATGTCTACCCTCACACCATCCTTGATAATCCTTTTTTTAAAAGTTGTGCTGTGTTTTTGATACAACAGATTTGCACTGGTTAATCAAAGAAACATGGAGTCCAGTTAGAAAAGTCTGACTGTTACTTTAAGAGGGACATTTGCTGTAAGTAACTCTGCAGTAAGGAAGAGAAGATGATTGTGATGAGGACTGAGGAAGAGGGCCCCGAAGGACTGTTGCTTTACTGTCAGCTCTGACCTCTTGCCTTGGGGTCAATATCGGTGGCTTATATCTCTGCTTCTGCATCTCCTCGGCAGTGCAAACTGGACAGGGCTCATACGTTTTCATCCAGTTGGAGCTGGCATCGTTAATCATCCACATCACTTTTTCCCGCTGTAGCTCCTCTTGGTGCCCCAAGCTTCTGTCTTCCTTTTATATTCTCCTTCAGTCCTTTACCTTCTTGCCTGCTCTTTATCCCATCATCTTCCATGCTCTAACTATGCTTTATTTTATATCAACAATGGAATCTTATTGTGTGCAGTGTGGTCAGTATTCATTTAGCATGCCACATTAAGCACATACTGAAATGAAAAGAATGACAGTTGTGTGGTACATTTTGTGGGCAATAATTTAAAGCTAAAAGAAAAAATAACCTACAAGAATAAACACGCACACATACACACAGGCACACACACACACACACACACACACACACACACACACGAACAAAAATATTGCCTTAACTATTCAATGAACTTCAGTATTTTCTGCACATAGTCCCTGCATTTTCTGAGGGTAAAAAAAATTATACAAACTAACACAATTATAAATAAAAGGATTATTTTTAGAACTCAGAGGAAAGTCCTTTGCAGCCTTTAGGCTAAAAAAGGGACATTTCTATATATTTCTATGTATTTCTATTCTGAGTTTCCTCCTCTGAAATACAGTGCCTGGCCTTTACTGCAGCCTTTCTCAGTCGCTCATTTTTGATTTTTTCCTGTGTTCAGTTTTGTCTTCAGTTTGTAAAGGCCATGCTCATTTGAGCTTAGATCATGTAAAAGACTTGGCCAATGAAGAACATTTTGTTTCTTTGTTTTGAGAAGCTCTCGGATTGCTTTCCCATTCTGTTTTGGGTCATTTCCATCTGAACTGTAGAGTTCTATCCTAGCAGTTTTGCAGGTGAATCTGAAAAGATAGTTTAGCCCTATGCACATCAGAATTCATCTTGTGACTTCAGTGACATCATCATCAAACACTAGTGACCCAGATCCACTGGCAGCCATACCAGTCCATGCTATAACAGGGCCCCCTCCGTGTTTGACAACTGATTTGATACTTTTTAGATCATGAGTCATTCCTTTCCTTCTCCTTACTTTCTTTTCCCATTATTCTGGTATATTAATATTTGGTTCATCAGTCCAAAGAACCTCGTTCTATAACTGGGCAGGCTTTTTCTAAGATGTAAAAGCTTTAAGTATGGGTTGACCTTCCTTTTTATTCTATGTTGCCATTGGTTTGTACCTTGTCATAAAGCTTGTAGTTTCTTGCTTGACCTTTCACTTGTTTGTTTACTTAGACAATAATATGCCTACCTCCTTCAGAGTATTCTTGACTTAAGTGGATCTAGTGAATGGGGCACACACAAAAGCATTTATTGATCATCCACTTCAGGTGTCTTGTGGTCTTCCACATGTTTAGATGTCGGTGAGATTGCCAGAGAATTTTAAGAATTTACTAAATAATTGACTTGGACACTCTTAAAAAATTGCTATCTGTATGGTAGTTTTGTTTTGTTTTTGGCCTCCATTGCTTTCATTGACACAGCTTTGCACCACATGCTGACAGCTGCACAGGACAGCTATCAAATGCAAATTTAACACTTGGAATCCCTTCCAGATGTTTAATTTTATGAAGCTGTCATGCAAGAACATGGGAACAGGCCACACCTGTCCATTAGAATGCTTGTCAGTCAGTTGTCCAATTGGTACTTAGCCTCTGAAAGGGAGGCACTAAGCATAAAAACTTTTTTTTTTTTTGCTTAATGCAAAATATTTGTTAGACCCCTGAAAACTAAAATTCTACACATGCGATCACATCTTGATAGCCTCATTTCAAATAATTTGCCTTAGGACTTAAATGTTGCCTTCAGATGCAAAACTGCAAAACAAATATTTTCCCAAAAGGTGTACTCAACTGTCTTAAAGTAAATTGAACAGCTATCAACTTGTGTAATTGAAAACTGGGGATATGTTTAATTCAATTAATTCAATTTTATTTATATAGCTTCAAATCACAGCAAAGTTGTCTCAAGACACTTTACATATAGAGCATGTCAACATCACACTCTATAAATACATATATATATATATATATATATGTTTCATTGTGTTTAGAAAAATCTGTGTCTCTGGGTTTATTATCATAATTTCTTTTGCATCGTCCTTCTTTCATGACCAACAAGCACACTATCCTGGATAGACTTGAAGGCACAATTTCTGAAATTTAAAAAGTACTGCCAGACTGATATCATATCATTTGAGTTAATATGCAAAAAGGTCATGCTTTCTGTGAATATTTTTAATGAGATTCTTAAGAAATAATGAAATTCAGATTGCATGCTGATAAATTAATAAATGGCAAAGATTTCTTCTCTCCAGATTATATCATTGCTTTGCATAATAAGTCATCATGAACTCCAGCACAGGGAAACTGTGGCATGATTTAAAACTACAAATATGTAATCCTTAGTGCATTGTTCATAAGAATACACAAAGCCTTTTGGCATGCATTTCTCCTTTTAGATCCTTTGGTTTCAGCAGTAGCCTCTTAATCTGTAAATTATTTGTCAGTCTCTGTGCTTTCACTCTATCCAAGGTTAATAGCAACTGCTATATATCTACAGATACTGAGGATTGTGTGTGCCAGAAAAAAATGAGAATGAAAAGAAACAATGAGTTTGAGTAACAAAGCAAGCTCAAACTTTCAAAATGTAGAACTCCTCCTCACCTAACCAAAATTGGCATCGCCCCTTGAGGCAGCCTTTTCCACACAGTAGACGAAAGAGAGTCATAAGTGCCATATATTTGAGGTTGGCTCCAGGTCATCAGTGTTACTGGGCAATGCTATCCTAAATCTGAAATCGCATTGGCAGAAACTCTTATTTGTTGTCTAAATGCTCAAAGTTAATTATTATTTGGTGGGGTAGACTGCAATGGTTTAAGATAATATTCCTAATCAACAAAGCTGTGCATTTGGCTGTTCTCAGCTAATTACTTCCAACACATTTAGATAAAAATACCAGACAAACATGACACCATATTTAGATCACTTGTTGAGGTCTCAGCCGTTTAATGTAATATTTAACCTTAGTTTGTTATAAATCCCACTAAAATATACAAGAAGTAACAGCCCTTTCACTCTTTTTGTTAACATGAAAGGGTCTATTCTGTCAATACTAATTTATTCATTTTGAACTGAAAATACCCCACATGAGTCTGTAACTAAATATATACGTGAACTACTAAACACTGATTACCTTTAGAGAAATAAATGCCATACTGATGACAAAAAAAGCTTTCAAACTCCAAATGAACTACTTGTACATAGTTAATACACATTTGATAATTTTGTGTAAACATGACTGTGTCTCTTAAAAGCATTTGTCCTTCTGAGCCTGCTTTGTTGTAGTAGGTCATCAGCAGGTGGAGGTAGTAAGAGTTGTGATTTTTTTTTTTTCATTCTAAATCATTCTCAACTTAAATAATCGGATAAAGCTTGATTAGATCCAAAGGTTTATGTTTTGATTTCTGGCTTTTTCCATGGATGTTTGATGGTCTAAAATTATCCATTGGCAAGCACCAAATGAGAGATTTTCTTTTGAGAGTAATTCTTAGATAATTCTCTGCAACACAAGCTGATAAATGTTTGTACCAAAATAGTAATGTGATTAAGAATTATGGTGAAAGTTTCTACCCAGTTATGGGGTTGTTAATGAACATGCTGCTGTAGTCTTCTGCAATCTGTCTGTGTCAGGGTTTCACACACACACAGACAGCTGACTTATGGTGTATTCAGTGCACCTACTGTACTCTGAAAACATCCTTAGAGTAGTCACAAAGGTTACATGAAATGGTAGAAGATTTTTCTTTTTGTTGAAGCCCACATGCCTACATCTGTCATTATTTTTTTTTTCTTTACTGCAGAATTTCCATTCATTTCTACATAGGCAGATTCAAACAACTCTAATGTAATTCTTAATGAAATCATCAATATCAATTTTAATAATTACTTTAACAATGCGTTCATTGTTCAATGCAAAATAAGCAGTGATACCAAAATATCCTTAACTGACTCAATACTACAACCAAATAAATCAAAAAGCTGATATCATGATGGCACTCTTTCTAACTGACTCAAATCTCCTTGAAATATAATGCAAAGCTGCATGTGGGTCCTCATAGCCAGACATTTGTAATTTGCTTGCTCAAGGTACAGACATTGATCTGTGTCAAGCTGGTTGTCCACTCCTTTTAGCTTAAAAGCCACTAGCTTACCATAATGCCACAGTATCCTACAGGTGTCATTGAACCCAGTTACTGGTGACAGGTTTGATTGGCTATGCAAGACACCCCGTTTCATTAGAGGCAATAGAACCACTGCCGTTCCCATTTTCATGGCCTCCTCATTTGCATAGTTGTATCAGATCTCTCCAATGTGCCATTACTTGAATGGTAGGATAATAATGATGGGAGCTTTTCTCACAGTTTAATTCACTGAATAAGAATGCACTACCTCTAACTGAACTATGTTCACCTTACATGTGGAGCAGTATCAGTTGCCTACACATCCAAAGCTATTCAGGCAAAATATTTTGCGTTTCTTTTAAATTGACATACAGTTGTTGATAAATAAAGTGCTATATTTTGACTCTTTAAGTTAAGACTTTATCTCATTGCATAGCCTGCACCTTGTCATAAGCCTTGAATACTTGTGATTCCATTGATAACCCTTTATAATTCAATCTAAATAGCAGTCTTAATCAACATCTTTGTCAAAACAGAATCAAAAGCAAAACATAGCAGTCCAATTACACTAATGAACATCCAGATTTGGTACAATTAATAAACATTAACAGCAAATCAAATTTAGGAAAATATTTTCTCAAAAAGAAGTCATCAGTACCCACCCAAAAGTAAAAAATGGGTCTGCTTCTGTTGCTGGTAATCTTTCTGTATTTTGCCATTGTATTTTAACACTTCTTCTAACCTATTACAAACTTCCATGTCCTCACCACAGCCTTTGGTAGCAGACAGTCCATTTTGAAAAGGCCAAGCAGAGCTCTCTTAACCACAGACCGGCCTATTTTAATGGACCTAATGAAAAAGTCTGTGTTGAATTTATGTGTGTAGCAAACAATTCATGCAGACAAAACAATCCTGGTTACTGTCACTAAATAAAGTTCAGAGGAAGACATAAAACTACAATAATTGTGTCACTGTCCAAACACTTCCTAGCCTGACTGTAGATACATACTGATTGTATGAATGCTGACTTAAATGTTGCCGACTAAGGGGTTAAATGCTGATGTTTGATTGGAGCTGTAGCAGTCATCTTTTTATCAGTTTTTCTAACTAAAAATGCTAAAGAGTTTGTCATGCACTATTAATGTTTTTATCTTCAAAGAGATTTTACTGGCTGTGTAATTATTTTATGAAGCATTGCTCATTTATTGATAATGATTTTATATGCTTTTAAATATTCACTGTAGTAAAATTTAAAAGCCTGCAATGGAATTAGGAATTCTGTCAATCTTAACGTGTTAACAAATGGGATAAGTTAAGTCAGAGGAGGCGAGATTTAGACTCTTGAGCACTGCAGAAGTCAATTAATGTCACATTGCTGGTAGTGGTCTTGGCCAGGTAGGTGAAACAAAAGGGGACAGTCAAGATGAGTGTGAGTGTGTGCGAGTGGGTGCATGTTATTGGCATTTCTGTTTCTTAACAGACATACTGCTACATATTTCAACTCCCTGGCACATACGCACTGACACACCCATGTGTATGACATGGATTCACCCTTTTCTAGTAAGTGTTAAAGCAACACACAGGTTATTTACAACTGTGGCCTTGGCTTTCCTCAACACACAATTAAAAAGCTGTTTGGATGCCCTTGTGAAACTCACCGGCCATCTTTCCTTCCCTTCTTCCTCCCCTTTTTCTTTTTCTTTTCCCCCCGTTCTGCTCACTGGAGGGGAATTTTTTCATCATTGCACAGATGACATCCTCCTTTTTGTCAAGGTCACTGAGGAAAGGCTCCTGGATGATTGTTGTCATCTGTCAAACCTTTTTCTTTTCAGCATTGGTTTTCTATGTGATGTGCTGATTGTGCCGACACCATACAAGCTTTTGCAGGAGATGGCCTTTGCTCTACTGCCATGCTGATTATATTGTGACTGAATGCAAGGTAGTTGGCGGAGTCATTGTCTGAGTCCAAGTGGTGATTTGAGGTGGTGTTTCTTTTAATGATTTTTTTCAATTTTCAATTTTTTTCAGGTGTGTCCTCATGGTTTAGATTTAAGGGTTTTGCTTTGACAAAACCATTATAGTGATCGCCATACACCCCACCACGCTTTATATAGATCATTTTTGATACCTGATCTCCGTGGATGCCACAACAGTCAATTAATTTGTGTGTTTGTGTTTATGTCTGATGGTCTAGTGAGCTATATAGGTTATTATTTTTCAATCCTCCTCTCCCACCCAAAAAAGGAAGTTACAATTTTTTTGACCCTCTCTAACAACCTTTTCCATGCTCAACTGTGGATCAGAGTTCACCTACAGCTCTCCTCTACTTGATCTGTTTTGTTGCTCTCTACTTTTAACTGTTGGTATAGCCTCTCTTTTTTGGTTTCATTTCTCTCCTCCTCGCCCTCCTCCACTCTGTCCCATGAGTTCCCTGAGGTGACAGGCAACGAATAAGGACACTCATTGTTACGCCAGCTACAGCAAAGCCATGCATTTTTAATCTGTTCTGACACTATTCTGCACATCTTCTTTCTTTCTTTCTTTCTTTCTTTCTTTCTTTCTTTCTTTCTTTCTTCACTTTTTTTCACCCTTTCTTACTCTACCCCTCCTTTCTTCCCTCCTCTGTCCTTCCTTCCTTTCTTCCTTCCTTTCTTCCCCTCTCTGTCCTGTCTTAGCATCCTGTCCCCCAACAATTGACGACTCACGCCTAGCAGAGAGGCATTTCACCCGGGAACCACAGCCCTCAGTTTCCTGTCTGCCCCTGGTTTTTGTGCCCTACGATGTGTTCAGTATGTGTGTATGTGTCTACACATGTGTAGACTGCAGACACCTCTGCAGTAAAGCTGTGCTTCAGGGCTTCACAGCTTGTGTCAGGTGGGAGGGGAATGGGAAGAGGGAGGTTGGTCTGCATCCACTGACCTTCATCAATTCAAAAAGAAATAAAAACAGGAAAGGCTGTGCCAATGTTTTATAACATGGAAACAGTCATTTAGTCCACAGCAAAAAATGTATATTCAAGAAACAAATAGCACAATTATTAAGGTTCTTTGGGTTCCAGCTGACAACAATCTCTTGTGTGAGTAAATCAACGAATTCGTCACAAGACACATGGCTGTTTTTCAGCATTGTTGACTCAAAAAAATAGAATCCTTTACATATTCTAATTACATCTAAACTAACGCAGAAGCGTTGACAATAGATACAAATTTTAATTGATAGATTTACTCTCATTAGACAGTTTACTAGGTTCTCTTCCTAAACTAATGCAATCTAACACAACAGACCTGCAATTAACTGTGTCTCCATAAAATTTACAATGTTTTCTGTTTAAGAGACATCTTAATTCATTTGTATTGAATTTTATTTCTGCAGCTATGGTATGTATGGCACTGTTTAAATATACACAGACATGCTGAGAAAGGTTTTTTTGTTACTTCATCCCAAAGGATTATATCTAAAATGGACTTAATAAAGACTTCTGTTGCATTAAAGTCAAAGTTTGAGGATAGAATTTCCCTGTGTAAGTTTGCAACTTCCACCTCCAATCTTCAGTCACTTATATGTAAACAACATCATCGACATGACCTACTGTGGCATTATGATTTCTTTAAAAGTGTACACCCAGTTGAACTGAAGTGTAGCCTCTTTGCATGTATACATGCAATGGAAGAATAACATGTATGAGTTGACAGAAGCCATTTACACTTTTTATTGTACAGCACTTGAACTTGTGCTAGCTTGGTACAGGTCATTCACCATCCCCTAACTGATTGAAATGTACAAAATAATAATGCATAAACAAAATGTACTGTGCTTATTCCATCTTGTGAAGGGCATATTACATGGATTGGACTAAAAAAAGATTCCCTTTTGAAAAAGATCCAGGACAGACTTTAGGATTTGTAAGTAATTAAGATTTAATTACTTAATAACTTAAATAATTAAGGTCTTTATTTGTTGAACTTTATTGCATAGAAAGTTGTGATAAACTTGCAACAAAGTGTTAAAGAAAAAAAAACATTTACACATTGCCTTTTTTATGTTTAACATTTTTAATTACATAGTGATTACTATAAATGAACATAGTATTACTTATCATAGAGCAAATATCCCCAGCCTGTTTTACCTGTCTAGAATTGAGCAATGAATCAGTGCTACCCAGTTTAATAAATTGCATATGTTTTTAGAATGATACCCCCTTATTTCATTAAAAAATATTAAGTAATATAAAACAGTACCCCTGCCACCAAAATTAAAACACCTCAAACAATACCCATTAAATGTATTTTACAGGTGAATTCACAACTTATTATATCAACAAAGTATGTTTCATAGAAATGTCATAATATATTGTCTACCTCCTGTACGTCTTTGTGTGCCATCAAAAGATGTTCCCATGAATAAATAGGTGTTACTTTAGTAGAAAATACTGAGGCAGCATCTTACAGTCCTTTTCTTTGTTTATTAGCAAGCAAGTCTTTATATATTTAGCCCTACCCATACACTGGGAAGCCAATCATTTATTTATAATGTTGATCACTTAATGTGTAACCTGATTTACAAATGCAATAACATGGCCCTGCGAACACCTTTTTATTTCTAGTATATTTACATGGCTCTCACATGTGTGGATGCCATAATGGAAGTCATAACTCTGCTGGCTGAGCTCTCTTCTAATGGGGCATTAGTGTGCTCTTAGTGGCATTGTAGGTATTGGACACTCTTCCTCTCCTTGAGAGCAAACAAACTGCTGCTAGGTCTTTCCTCAAGTCTTCCCCAACCTCCCCTCCCCATGTCACCTTACCCCTTTTCCCTGCAGACCTTTTTGTTGCCCCCATCCCCCGCCCCTCAACCCTCACCTGCCTTTCCTAATGTTCTCTCTCCTTGTGAACTGAAGATAGTGAATTGGCTTCAGCCTTCAACAGGGATCTGCCTGTAATGAAGCCTTTGTGTTTGTACTCTGAGCCTCATCATTTTGAAATTGAATTGGATGTTCTCCCCCTGCCCAGTTTTTCTTATCTACTATCTCCCAATACAGTCCATGCTTTTAGTATTTTATCCCACATTCATCAACACACACACACACACACAATATGCGCACACACACACCCACACATATAATATGCTAGTCAGACCTGCATACATGGTAATGCCGTACCTGATTTTGTAGCACTCACGCTTGGGAATGTACACTCAGACATTCAAAGCCCATCTTCACCCAATACGCAGCTTACCTTTCCATGTCCATGACCCAATTTGCATTAAAGATAGATTCATGCACCCAGAGGTTCATACATGTACCCTCTCTCAAGAAAACTTCTCTCTTCTGGCAGTACTGCCACTGTCATCAGTTCATATCCTTCATGCTTGGTTGTTGTTGCTGTTGTTCAACTTAGTTATAACATGTAGCCTCTCTGCTGCAAATTTGATTACAAAAAAGGGTCCTTTTTATGTACCTTGTCCACATTTGGGCTCTTACCAAGCACTTTAGTCTCTCTTTGTTATTATCTTTCTGTACCCACTTATTTCTCCCCATCTCCACTCATGTTTCCTGCCTTACTCTGCTGGTAATGGTTCAAATGAAAGACAGAGCTTGTTTCTGTTCACTGATGCCCCAGTTGGCTCCTTGCCTTTTTTTCACAATTGTTGTTGGAACTTGCTTGTGGTTATTGGGTGCTTAAGACAGTAAACACAGAAGGAGGTCTGATAGGAACATGAGAGAATACAGGGGCGGAGAGTTATTTAGAAAGACTGAAAAAAGAAATGCATGAAGTAGCAGGTGGAGTATGATGAATGATAAATGATGGGATGCCTACATATTCAAAAAGAGAAGTTGACTGAGAACCCTGCACTACAGCAAAGGATGCACTAAGAAATGTGAACAACTCAGGCTGCTTATTTATTGTACATGTCCAAACCAGATAACACTTGACATGCAAACCCTTTGCCTGGCCACAGGTTGACAACTGAAGCCTCTGCAGACTTACAGTGTGACAGACACAGTCAAATTTCAGTTATTTTTTATACTTTTTTCTCTGTGTTTCTGACATGTATCAACTTGACAAGAATTCATTGGCATTGCTTCTGGGCCTAGATGTCACATATCCACCAAATACATTCCCAAACTCTCTTTGACAGTGACACTTTAAGTACGGATTATAGGATAAAGATGCAAACATGACATTTTGACTCACTGTTTGACTTAACAAAAAAATAACTCTGAACAACAATAGTCATAATAGGCTAAAAAAGTAGTTAGCACAGATAGAATTGAAGGTCAAAATTAGGCAGAAGAAAGGAAGAGATTAAGAATGGGATGTCTAAGGGGCAACGAAAAAGAATGCAGAAAAGCCTTAAAGTCTAGATTTGTTTTCTTTTTTTGGGCTTTTTTAATGTTTGGAAATATGATGGTCCACATCATACAGATAAGTTAAAGGGGGGCTATGCATATGAAAGCTTGAAGCTCATGTCTTGTCTCATTATATTATATTACATTATAATCAAGTATAATTGTGATGTCAAATTGATCAAAAATATTCCAGATTATAATTTTTCTCCTTATTGAGTGGCCCCTCTTTCATTTGGCACTGAATGTATTTAACACTCCCACTATGACTGCTGTATATTCTCAGTGAGACAGCTCGGCTCCAGTTAACGTAGTTGGAGTGTAAAGTGAGTTATAAAATAACTCACTACTACTGAATTATGGTAAATTAAGTGCTGGTGGATGGGCACAGTGTGTTCTGGCTTTAGTTTATACAGACATAAGGCAAAGCTGATGACCCCAGTTGTGTGTGTCTTTAACTTTCACAGGTGGCTGTGTGGTTTAAGTATCACTGAGAAGGAGTTGTTTTTTACTGCTGATAGTTGATCTGTGATATCTGATGTGAATGTACATAATAATATGTATCACAATTTAATTGTGTGACCCTTTAAAGTAGGAACATTGTTTCACTGGCTCCTTTTATTATGGCCTGGTTATGTTTTTTAAATGAAATTGATGCAGTTTGTAAACCCTGTTGAAGGACAGAGAATTCTCCAAAGCTGGTGTGCTTGCTGTTGCAGATACACAACTGCACCCATTTACTGAAGCAAATATGGACAAGAAATATGTTGGATAAAATTAATGAATTCATATGTTACTTCTTAAGCATTTTTGTTCTGTTTGTCTCAGCTGTATTAATTCCTGCATTTTCAGTAAAAAGAAACTATTTTTCACAAAAATTGTTAAAATAAAAACAATCTTATAACCACACTGATGGGACACATAGATCGGTGTTATGATAGTTAATCTTAAAATGTATTTGATTGCAAACGTGATTTTCAGTTGAACTAGATCATTTATCGTGAGCTATCGTTATCTTTTGTGGCTTTATTCTATTTATTTTAACACATTATTACACTTCACTTTTTCTTGGTGTTTCTCGAATTTCTGTTTCTACAATATAATGATTCATTTTTCTTTTGAAATGATTATTCTTTACATTATTCATTACTTCCCCTCCCCAGATGCTGAAGAGCACACAGAAAGAAAATAAAGTAAACTAAAGCAAAGTCAGCATGTCAGATTTTTTTTTTTTTTTCCAAACTCACATTGTATTCCCTATATAGATTTTCTACAGATTATTGAGAGCCTGTGCACAGGTTTTGGGGAAATTACAAAACATGCAACAGTGAAATGGTGGTAATGAAGCCCAGCATGAGATTATCTTTAAGCAGACAAGAAGGAGATACAAGAGCTTTTTTGCAAGCAATTATTCTACAGCATTATCTTCATTGTGTCTGTGTGACAGAGAGATAAAGTATGTGTTAGTGTGTGTGTGTGTATGGAATAAAGGTGCCTCTCTGCATCAGTGAGCAGTCAGTGCATTTAAACTAAGGATTTTATGTAATGGGAGGACAACGAGGAAGGCTACAGCTGTTGTATAATTATTATTTATTTTTTTTACCTACATCTTAATCTTTATTAGACTGTGTGACCCATAGTTGACCCATCTAAGACCCCCAGCTCACCTAAAGACACAGACAATAAAACATAACAATATGGATTTCTAATTATTAACTTGTACAAGGTTATCCATATCTATCTATCTATCTATCTATCTATCTATCTATCTATCTATCTATCTATCTATCTATCTATCTATCTAT
>JAQNCA010000019.1:3573888-3601019 GCA_029783725.1 Acanthurus tractus | reverse complement strand
GTGTGTGTGTGAGTCTGCTTGTTTGCATGTGGACACTGTTTATGACGCATGTGTACGTATATTTGTGCAAAGGCAAACTATTTGCATGTGTAAATATTAGTGTGAGCTACACCTCTATTATCCTCTGTCTAGATTATTGTACCATATAAATATTTTATATGCTCCAGCTGTTTTTATAGCACTTGAAAAGTGTTTCAGTGTCATATTTACAATTCTAAATAAGGTATTGCCCCTTTTAAGTAACAAAAAAATGAAAAACACTTAGCACCGAACTCTGTTTAGCACTCGTGGGCAGTAAAGTATTCAAACCAGACTTGCCATTATTGTCTATGAGCTAAGTGTTTCCTCTAGAAGGAAGATGAAAGCCTGGCACATTTTCTCACAACAGGTGTAGTCTAGCCTGTGGGGAATATGAAGACCTTGGGCCAAGGCAGAATCATGCAAGAGATGGATTAAACACCAAAACACACACATTTATGCCAAGACATACTGCAAATGTCTATACACACCACAACTTTCAAACAACAAAAAAACAAAATTAAAAACAAAAGCTCCTAAACTGACCGGCCTCAAATGATAAAGCATGTACACATATATAAAAGTTACTTTGGCACCAAAGACCTTAAAGCTCAGTTTTACTTACTTTTTTATGTTGGTGTTCAACTTACACCAGAATGTAAACACTATGCAATTTCATGGCAGTTCACACGTGACTAAATTATATATATATTTAAATAAAAAGAAAAGTAAATGCAAAAAAACAAGATATTGTCTGTTACAGTCTTCTTGTACTAATGCTTGCTCAGCCTAACTTTTACAGGCATGTTATGAAAACTAGCCCATCACCATTAAATTTATTGTGAGGGCAATCATAACGTACTTCCAGTTGGAGTATTTAGCGTGAAAAGGACTATGTTACTCAAGTTAGAAAAAAATGTAAACTCTATGTTTTTTTTGTTGCTGTCGAAGATCCATTTACATCCACAAGTGAGCAAATAAAATGTAATAAATGGAACAGTTTCCACTGCAATGGGAATGTAGCCAAAAGACTCTTAAACAGTTGGAGCAGAGTTTCTGTCAAGATCGTGTCAACGTTCCCCATGGGATGATGTGAGAGGAAATGGGTCGGTGGCGGCTCACATGACCATGCAACTATCCCGAGGGTTGCAGAGCATTGCTTAGACAAGAAGTCGGGTCAGGGTGTACAGACTGCTCTTTGAATCAAGTTTCCTGGCCCTGCTGCAGCTCATTCTCTGTGAGTGAAAGAGCTGTCCTTTTTGTCAAGGAAAGAATTGAACCAGAGGGTTGTCACGCTAAAAGATAAGGGGAAAAAAAGCCAAATGTGTTATGTTTGGACCGAAACTGGACCGAAGTTGAATTGCACATTCCATTTGTATAACAATGTTGCAGCCACATGCTGTAAAAGAGACACAGTATACCACAACTGTGACAAAAATCATAATCCCTCTTGCAGGCATAAATATAGATACACACAAACTCAAACTGAGTATGCACAGTCCAGATGAGCATTGCACTGTCACACAAGGACAGTTCCTTTGCTGAATGCAGACATCTGCACGCATCCAGAATCGATCACAACTACAGGCACACATACACAGTAGAACTCTCAGGCTCTAGTTATCTCTTGAGGCTTGTTATGTTTCCTCAGTGTCCTTGGGATCTAATAGTACCATCAGGCAAGTCTGCCAATACCCCCTAATAACTAGCATCACAGTACATGGAGAATACACTGTAAGTTAATATTGGTAAGCTTCATGAACATATTGTTAAGGGAGCAGAAAATGCTGATTCTGTTTGTAATGGTAAAAAGTCCCCAACCGAACAGAAATAGCTCAATGAATAATCAATGTGGTCTGGGAATATTCCAAATCTGTTTACCCATAAGGGACACAGATGTGATTAAACAAATGGTTGATAAAAGAAGCATTAGCTCTTGAATTGGTCTCAAAATGCAGTGCTTTTGGTCCCAAAGTGATTAGGGGTTTTATCACATTTTTGCTTGTTTTTAATGACTGTTCAAACAATGTCATGATCTGTTAGGTTAGGGATACATCCAAAACTACAGACTCTGCTTATGGTGTGGTATATTTACATTTGCTGCATCTGATCATACCCATTGTTTCTGAACAGGAAACAAGGAAGCATCCCACTTGTCACAACTGTTGTTTATGAATCCTGTATATCAACCTATCAATCTAAAGAGAACAGTGTTTATACGAGTGTGTGAGCTAAAGTGTAGATTGATCTCCAGGTTTGTCAGTCAGAGACCTAATAAACCAGGCCTGGACTAATAATTTGAAGAGGCATGTTGTGCTTGCTGCAAAAAAATATATTTTGTCTAACAAAGTATCACTTTTACCAAATTCTGATATACAGTAAAACACAGTTTCCTATTGTAAGTGACACAAGATTTTTTGAATCTTGGGAATTTTGAATTATTTCTGTTCTGTTTCTGATAAGACTCCAGTCCTTCCTTTGCTATCAAAAACATAGCTTTTAGATGTTACCTTGGTGGGTTTTTTGTCCATTAGTTATTGGAATAATACAATGCTCCATTTTTTTCTGTAATTTATCCAAGCCAATTTTGTCCCAACTTAAAACACTTGAATGTCTGTACAATGTGAATTGTGCCTCAGATTTTGAAAATACAACTTCACTGGTTTTATCTAAATGCGACATTACTTTCTTTTGCTTTTCAATATCAGAACATTAACTGGAGGAGAAAAAGAAACCCTTATATCGTTTGCTTTCCTCCCCCTGTGTTTCTCACAACTGTCTCCCCCTTCTTTCATCCCTCATCTTTCTCCATTAACTTTGAGCCTCTTGCCTTTGAATTGAATGATTTTCAGTTTGTTTGTTTTTTCTTTATCTTCCTGTCTTTAATCTTCCATATTTCTTGCACTCCCTTCTCTACTTTTATATATATATATATATACGGTAGTGTCATTGCTGTTGTCACTTGAAGCCAGGCAGGATAGCATAACGGAACATGAGTTGTGTTCAGCTCAGCTTTGATTGTAGACCATCTGTGATGAAAATTACATTGCACTTGAGAAATAATGGCTAAGGATTAGGCCAAGTCTCAGGGTCAAGACCTGCTATTCAGACAGCTATTGACTCTGCAGCACTCCACTCTGAATCACATTTGATCTAATGATGTGTGTATTTTAATATGCATGTCCATAGTGCGTGTGTACCACACTGGAAGGGTGATGATATTAAACATAATCCAATATTGCTGACTGCCTAAAAAAAGTTTGTATAGATGACAGATTTCTTCAAAACAAATGAAAACAGACATTGCTTTACATATTGTATTTATTGAACTGACTGAGAGCGAGCAGATGAAATAAGACATTCATATTGCTCTGGCCCCTTTGGGTAGTATGGAGCCATGGAAAACTTAGAGAGCTTATGCATTGGCAATTAAGACAAACCTTTTTTGAAGTGTCATCTTTCAGCTGCAAGGATTGTAGAAATGATCTAAAAACTTTGCAAAGTAAAAAGCTAAATAAATCAAAAAAGTAGATAACAGAATAAATTACAATAAGTTAAAAATAAATAAAGACTTCCACGGCTCTCAACTGAGTAATTACTGATTAACTTTGGGTCTCGTTTTGAATCAGATGTAAAATTCACTGGAACATATTTGTATCTAATTAACAGTTGCTGTCTTTGTGTGTTTTTCTTTTAGATTCCCACTTGCCACCACAATGATGGGTCCCGTACCTTCATAAAGCTTACTGTTTAGTAAGTTTCAGAAAAGGAGTATACTTATGCTGAAACCATGAACATATTGTGGGCTCCAACAGACACCAGCAAAGTCTGATAACCCGTCTGTTCTGCACATCCCTCACTCCTTTGCTCTTCTGTACCGCCTGCACTCCCCTTAAAGTAAGATCACACTCCAATAAGTCTCCCTCAAGCTTTTGGCAGCAGCTCAAATTTCCTGGAAATTGCACTGAGATCAGGATTCTAGAGACGAAGATTCTATTTTCGGTTCAGGATAGACCAAAAGGCTTTTGAAGAAACGGCTGTGTTGAAATTATCATATTCCCCCCTCTTTTACTCTCCTACTATTCCTCATTCCTTTCCTCCAAGTCCCAGAGGCACCAACTGATGGAGAGACGAAGGAGAGAGTCAGGATAAGGACAAGAATTAGAGCATCAGAGAGAAGAGGAAAAAACTGCTGATTCGCCAGGAAAATTGGGCTAGGCCCATCTGAGGATTACTTTACTCAGTAAGCTTTATATCCCAGTTTACTGATACATAACATTTGTTGTTTACACTTGAAAACGACAGTTATAGACAGTGAAGATAGGCTCTACGCCTGTGGTTCATTAGACCTACAAGACATACAATAGAAAAGGGGAAACTTGGGAACTTTGAGCATGACAAGGGGGTTAAGATTCCTGTGTTGGCCCCTGTGGCCTCTGGCCCTCTTCAGCCTGCTCAGTACAGTGAAGATGCTAGAATTTGGTGGGGCACCCGGCCAGTGGGCCCGCTATGGACGCTGGGAGGCTGGATCAGTGGGCGAGCTTAGCTTCAGTCTCAAGACCAACATTAGCAAAGCCTTGGTACTTTATCTGGATGATGGTGGCAACTGTGACTTCTTGGAGCTGCTGATTGCTGGTGGGCGCCTCCAGCTGCGATTTGCCATCCATTGTGCCGAGCCAGCTACTTTGCACATGGAGACACAGGTGAATGATGACCGCTGGCACATGGTCTTGCTCACGCGCAACTTCCGTGAGACCCTCCTGATGGTTGATGGTGAGACAAAAGTGGCTGAAGTCAAGTCCAAGAGGAAGGAGATGGCAGTCGTCAGCGATTTGTTTGTGGGTGGGATCCCGCCTGATGTGCGCCTCTCTGCTCTAACATCCAGTACGGTGAAGTATGAGCCACCCTTCCAGGGTTTGATCTCCAATCTGAAGGTGGGGGAGATGCCTCCTACTTTGTTAAATAGCCAGGGAATTCAGAGCGACCTGGAGTACCTCTGCACCAAACAGAACCCATGCTTCAATGGAGGGTTTTGCTCTATTCAGTATGGAGAAGTTCACTGTGACTGCACTCACACCCGTTTCAAGGGAAAGTACTGCAAGGAAGGTAAGAAACTTTCATTTTTACTTCTTTATTCTTGTCTTTGTTGGCAGGGGGTGTTGATCCTACACAGTCCTTGAGGCCAGTGGGAATTGCTTCCATCATAAAGCTAACACAGCTATGTTGATAGGGAAAGATATCCTCTGTAGACTTACCTTCCAAAAATCTGCTTCTGGTCATGAGATGTTAAAGATTTGGCCTTTTCTTCTTTTTCATTTTGTAACAAATCATTCTTTTAAAGGGTCAGTGCCATAAGACATTCTTTATTGTGACATCAGTTGTATGGTTGTAGTGTGTATAAATTGTTTTAAAATAACCTCTTTTTAACTTTTTCTGTACTGCATTAGAAAAATATCTGTGATCTCATTTTAATTTAATCTTAATTTGATCTAAGTTTAACAGTTAACTGAATACCCTGTGAGGACTAAGAGTAAGGAGGGTGAGTTGCTTTGAAAAAAATGTTTTTGGTTTTGAAAACTGCGTTGTTAAAGGAAAACCGCTTTCTTAGGGATTACAGGCTCATGCAAGTTTTAGACATGATGTAGGGGCTACTTTAATGTGAATAGGAAATTGTGCTGAGCATCTCAACAGAATATTTCAAATGCAAAATCACACACTGTAGGTGTCCTTTTCAACTCACTCTCCAACCTGTTCTTTTTTCTTTTTTATATACTTCTTACTTACAACTGCACCTCTGCCCTTCTCTCTTTCTATCTATCTATCTTTCTCTCTCCCTCTCTCTCTCTCTCTCTCTCTCTCTCTCTCTCTCTCTTTCTATCTGTCTTTCTCTCTCTCTTTCTCCTGTCTTCATTTGCTCAAGGGAGGGGCTCCTTTGCTGTCAACTCATGTCAGATTCTCTTCTGTTTACACCTCTGGCTCTCTTCTTGCAAGGCACTTCCCATTTTAATATCTGATTTTCATTTACTTTAAATTTGTCCATCTCCTTTTTTTCTTCATCCCACAGCACTGTCTCCATTTGCCTCCTAACTTCCCTTCACAAGGCTATCAGGCTTTCCATCTCTTTTCACCTTCCTCCCTCTCTCTGTCTCTCCCCAGTTCACTCCCTTACGCCACTTATCTCTCTTTCACCTTTACCCGCTGTCAGCACTTCCTACTCTTGCCTCTCCTCCTTCAGCACTTATCTCCCTTCTCTCGCATCTCCACACCTTGCTTGTGAATTATCTTATTCCCTATGCAGCCATCAAAAATTGCTTGCACACTGTCTTGATAATTTGTATTCAGGGGGGAGTCCTTCGTCCTCCATTATCTCTAGTTTTTGCAGTTATAATATGTACTAATAATATTGCAAGGCACCCTCCATAATAATCAATGGACTCAGTAGCTCTCACCTTGTTCTGTGTGATGAAATGCCTTGTAATTACTGAGTCTTCAAAAGGTAGATAACTACTTTGCCAGCAGTTATGTGCCAATTTTTTTGAAGTCTTGCATTTTTGTGGCACTCTTAGATAACTTTGACAGTGCTGAAAAAAACAAAACAAAAAAAAGAACATTAACCTTAGCAAATATTTTGTTGCAGTTTTGCCTTTGATTGATCTGAACTAATAAGAATAAAATCAGCATGTAGCCACGATTAAGATCAAAACCCTTAAGGTGTTTGATAAAGTAAGACTGGAAAAGTGTATTAGAGCTCAAGAAGCTGTGTTATTTTGTCTTTTGCACGATAAAGACGCCAAACAAGAGCAAACTCTGTCATTTCATGTGGCTGAGTTATTGTTGTTTAGAGACCCTATATCGCAGTGGACAATGTGACTGCTGGACAGCCATGCAGGTCTGTCTAACTCTCTCTTTCTTGCTGTATCGCTCATATTTCTTTTTTCCCTTATTTCTTCAAGCCTTTTCTCCCTCTCTCTATGTGCTCTGTGTCAGATTGCTGTGTGGTTGCTGGAAGCAGATACCGCTGGCTCTTGGCTAAATTGAGAGCAGAATACCAATGTCGTGCTACAGTGACTGCAGGAATCATTTGTCCTTTTGAAATGGAGTGAAAGTAAGACAGAGGAAAAGAACAGAAATGGAGGTTAAGAGGGGAGAAGCAGAAGAAGGATAAATTAGGTTGATCAACACTGAGAATTGTCGAGCAGAGTAAGATCAAGAAAGACGGCATGAAGATATTCATTTGCTCAGTGTTAATTCATTTTCCGATGTTTTTTGGTTTTAGGACTATTAATTGGGTCATTATGGCTGACTGCCAGTGCAGCGGTATATTTACTCCTTTTATTTAACACGTGGGTGGAAATATAAAGGTCTCTCTTCATCTCTTTTTTTTCTCCCCCAGTCTTTTAGTTGGTCTTTTAGGCACTTTTGATGTCTGTTCTAACAAATCCAATCCATGTCTCATTGTATTGGCTCTGTAGTGAAGGGGCCATGTGAAAGGGAAGAGAAATTTTAAAGGTCTGCTGCTCAGCATGATTCATAATGTGCTACTTGATCACTTAGGCATCTTAGGTTGATGTTGTTCTTCATCAAGATTTGCAGTTGGTAGATTAAGCTTGAATTCCTCAACCAAAACAAAAATACAGAATTCAAAAATTCAAAATATGTTGTGCAATGAGGTTAGCAAAAGTTCTGTACATCATTCTCTTTCCAATGGAAAAACAATTTAATTAGTGGCCAATACAAGACTTAAAAATCTGATAGTAAAGGGCAGGATCGCTTATTTTATTGAAAGAAAAAAATACAACCAACTACACCTTACTTGTGGTTTCTACCCGTTCATATAATTTTGGAAATGTTTTAGATAATGGCCTATAGGATTTCTGTTTCCATGACAATATAAAGGAGATGGGGTGAGGGATATAAAATTTGTCTTATCTTTACAGATTTTAATGAAGAATAGTTCCATCACATTGAATGCTTCTGGCTTGATGGCCATTGTTGGCAATAATGGATTTCAGTTTGATTTTTGCACTCATGTATAATGGTTGTTGATATAATGTCAAGTATTTAATTTATTTCATTTTGCTTGCTTCCAAATATAACTGAATTTTGATTACTGCTTTGAACTATACTGGTACTTTTAATTTACAGACAAATGTTTATACATTTGTCTGTAGGTTTATTTCTTTAGTTAAAAGTAGTTCCTCTTATGGAAGTACAATATTTGTCATTGCTGATCATTTCTGAAGGAAATTTCTACCAAGTTAAATTAGTCAAATCAGTAATCATTTGTGGTGTGCAAAACAAGTTGTTCTAAAACATTTAGCATAGAGATCCTACCCACTCACTTTCATTACAGAGGGCAACCACTGGCATTTTTTTATTTTTAATGTGTAGACTACTCTTCATCCTTGATGTTATGTTAATAGTTTGAAAGATAGCTTTAACTTGAACAATTTAATAACCAGTTGAGTATGTTTCTCAAGCTATAATTTTCACCCAAGGGGCAAACTCCCCTCTTCCACATTGAAGCCAACCAGGAAGTACAAAAACTTGCAAATCCTCGACTGACCGCTTGAGGCTGGCTCCAAAAGGGAGCAAATTCCCATTGTAGCCTGTGTTAAAATGGCCAACTTTAGAGCAGAAATAAACATATTTACAGCCTGGTTCAAAAAACGTTTTTTTTTTTGTCTACAGCTTCTCTACCATCTCATGAAAACTCTGAGGGGGGTGGATTTTTTTCTAACCCATCTGTTTATTTTATGTTTAAGCTTAAAATTTGCCCATTTTTGCATAAATTTGGACATGGCCTGGTTGACTGACAGCCTGCTGACTGATAGCCAGGGGCTATTAGCTGAGTGGGTGTGGTGTCTGTCCTTCGACCCCGCCTTAGCCCCACCTCTTTCCCCATTTTTGGTTTTTCATCGTTTAGGCGGGCTTTGTGCAAAGTCGGCGCAGGCAAATGGCGACACCCAGGATGAGATTTTTAAGGGCTCACTTTGGCTCAAGCAGAAACCAATGGGTGACGTCATGGAGGATTTGTCAATTGATTTATACAGTCAATGTTTTCACCTCTACTTTTGTTGTTTATATATTTTTTAAGAGAATTGTTGTGCTTTACTTTTGTATAGATTTGGATTACTCCACCCACTACAAGAAAGTGTTCATGTAAAAAGACAACAAAACATCATGTTCACATGTGGGTAGAAAAGAAATACTCATGTGAATCACCAAATGACGGCTAATTGGCCTTTCTAAGATAGATAGATAGATAGATAGATAGATAGATAGATAGATAGATAGATAGATAGATAGCTGTATTTCAGGGACACAAGATAATTATGCAAAATTACAGTAAAAGCAAAAGGTACCCATACCTCAAAATGAGCCAAAGAAAAGGCTTTTAGGAAGAGAAGAGTAGCTGAATGCTGATATGTAAATATTGTTCGATCACAGTCTATGTAACATCCAATATTGTTTTGTTGTATCTACCCTAACATTTGGTCATAACATTCAGCATTAGTTTAGGGACAAACAAGGAAAATAATAACAGTCTTTACATTAGAGTCATGCATTTTCAGTCTAAGTGACATTTTATGGTTAAGAGACAAAACTGACTTTGCATGAAATTCACTTTAAATGGCAACTGGCACACTGTGATATGTTGAAAACTTCTGAAGAGCATTTAAATTAGAGAATCATCCCCAGAGTAAACAAACTATTATTTCTGGGAGATGAATGACAATGGCTCATGTTTACTGTGCTTCACAACAAATATGTTTTGTTTTTGAAAAAGTGAAAATTTAATGTAGTTATAATAACAGCAAATAAAGAAATATACGAGAAGTCCAACATCGATATTACAAAAAGTTAAAATTGACAAGACACTGAAAGAGTGTAGTGAGCAAAGAATTTATTGGGTCTCTCTGTACTGATAGCTGCTGTGTGCTCATGAATACAAGCTTTGGAAGTGGCAGACTTTGATGTACACATTAGAGCCTACCAAGAGAGAATGGAGTTTGACACAAAGAAGTTGCTTTCATGTCTGCCTCAAGCAGAGATAGGAAGGAAAAGAGCCACACTTTCACATTGTGCTCTTAACCACATTGTGTTACATAAATCTGCTCAAAAGATGAACTATCAGCAACTACACTTTGACAGTCTGGAGTGAGGGTTGGACAAATGACTGAAATAGAAGCTATTAGCTAGAAATGTGCAATGTACTGCTAAGAAAAATTATCCTCCAGATGTTTGAAATTTGTAATGCTGAAATTGGAAGCAGTAAAATCAAAAGATCTAATATAAATCCTGGGGTTGCAATTGAAGGAGGTTGTGATATCTGATTCTCTTTTTTGCAGGTGTGTTTTTTTTTTCTCTTCCTTTGTAGAGTTTGTCTCCTGTTTTGTTTATTTGAATACAAGTCATTTTATTCAGTTATTCAACCTTTATCCATATCTGGCACTGACACATTTTACCTTTTTGCTAATTGAGCCTTATTTTGTTCGGGTGGAGTGAGCACATAAAGATAGGAAAAAAGGTTGGAGTTGACCATCACACAATTTAACCTGTTTTTAAAACTGACCTCTGATATGACAGACAAAACTGGGATTTTGCCTCACAGATGTTACATTGAAAGCTTACTGTGAAGAAAACACATATACTGTCTAATGTACCTTTGAGCTAAAAGTATGCCCTCCTGCCTGCTTTTGACCAAATAGTATGATCTCTGTCTGTCATCACATAAAATGGATAGTGCACACAAACACATGAAGACAATGTTTAATCAGTGAGTGGATTGTGCACGGCTGAGTTTTGTAGTACGAAAAAAAGACAGCACAGGAGAAAAGATTGAGAATAAGAGATATTGTGAGTTGAGAGGGAGTGTATTCAATAAAAAAGCTCAGAAGGAAGAATTTGCCAAATACTGTAAAATTACAGATATCTGTCGTTACTTAAACTACCAGAGCTTCATAATAATGCCTGAGTGGTGCCACTTTGTAACTCTTCAAACTAAGGACAGTGCTTTTTGTTGTACCTGTAATGATAACATTTTTCTAAACAAAAAGTAAAAGATATGTATAAGCATTAACCATGAACAGAAACAGTATATCAACAAACTGCTTCCTGTATGCGTGGTCAGTTGAGAATAAGGAGATTGGTCTGGACTGTTGTAAAAATAACCTTGTTGAATTATTATTAGAGTCCTGCAATGGCACCTTCCATACCATAATCATAGATTGTGTTCCCATTAGCCTGCATTTCAAACTAGTTATGGGCCGGCCTTTTCCATTAGGGGCTGTAATTAAAGGCGCTCTGTGCCTCTGTGGGCCATTGTTTTTTATAATTGATGCTGACCCCAGTCTCATTCTCTGTTGACCCCTGGACAGCAGTGCGGGGCAAGGCAGCCATGAGCTCTCAACTCAGGGTTATTAGAGGTTAAATTAATTTGTGGAAATGACTGCTGAGATATTAATGCATCCCCCCCCCCCCAAACACACACAATAAAAACAAACAACAAAAATTGAAAAGTCTTTCAAGTTGCTGTTAGTTGCCATTCCACCAAGATTTTTAAGGTGCAATTTTTTTTTTTTTTTGGTAGCCCTTCACGATAAACAGCTGACTTGATAACTTGACCAAGGCTGTTAGCAGCAGTTAATGAACAGTTATTCAGTCACTATATTAGATTTCAATAAAAATCATTTTCATCCAACAAAAGAAATATGGGATGAATGCCTCACTTGTAAGAAATTTATTTCTCAGGGAAACCAGACTTCAGATAAAAACTAATTCTAAATGAGCATACATTGAATTTATTGATCTCTCTGGCCATTTTAGTGAATCAATTTGGAAATGCATTGGATAGTGAAATTAATTACTTTCATATTGATTGTAAAAGTTAGATGCAGGTAATTTCCATTGCAAATGAAACTTACAAAGAGTAATATCATATAAGACAAAAAGTTTGCTTTGTTTCTCCAACTTGTTAATTGTCTCAAACGTATTTCACCTTTGACCACATTTAGCATAAGTATTCTATGATATCTAACTTTGTATTGCATAGCTTTGCTATACCCACTCTACACCCGGGCGGTTGTTTAAGCAGAGGTCAAGGTTTTGCAATGTGACATGATATCTAGGACCTCCCATTCTACTGAAGACCATGTTGACAGTCAACTAAGTTCTTCAGACCTGAGAGCATCTATCTGATTATCATTTGCAATTTTTCAGTTTAGAATTTATATTTTGCTTTTACTGAAAAAGATGTCCAGCGGTCAGGGCTTATCATAGCATCTTTCTTAACTTTCTTTACAAAAATGCTGTGTCCCTTATTTTACCATTGAATCACACTGCAGTGCAAATGTTATTTTGTAACAGTAATTTCTAAACTGTATGGGCATGTATGAGGTGTGGTGTATTGGAATTGCTAAATTAGCACTGGTCTTATAAAATGTATCAACACTTTGTTTAGGCCAACTGCAACACCTTTTAATTTCTATTCCTAATGTAGTTACTGTCAGGAGGAAATTTTTCATTTGTCTTCAGGTGCAAGCTTGTGATGAATTTTGTTAAAATTGTGGTGCTTTGAAGAATCCAACATTTCCCAAGGGGAAACTTTCTGTTTGTGGATCTGTTTTATCACTTTAATCTGCAATTTGCACAGCTGTTTCGGAGCTTTAAGACCATGGATGTTCTACCTTAGAGACTATTTAAAATGAAACACCTCACCAACTGGTCCACTGTCACCTTCACCCTTCCATTTTGCACCTTGTGCTGCTACACATACATGAGCCAAAATAAATGTGCTCATGGATGTGCTTATAGTACATAGTCTTGGGGTTCTGAGACAAGCCACCTTGAGTTTGGCATCTATTCCTCAATTTGCAAATGATGTTGCAAAACATTTCACTGCACCTCTGTAAAACCATGCCACATGCAATGTTAATAAGCTAAGCATTGTCTATTTTTTTAAAGAGACCCAAAGCTAAGACACAAATGCAGCAGGTAAAAGAAACAAAAGGCAAGTAAAAGCTGATAGAAAAAATACACACACACATGGACACATGCATGCACACGCCCATGGACACACACACACACAAATCAGGGAAGCAACAAACAAGCAAAAACTAAGAAAAAACAAAACTAAGAAAATACAAAACTAAATAAAACAACAAAGCAGGGTAGCACTAGGACCACAATGAGCAAAAAGATCAGAGGAAAGCAGAGGCAGGACTGAGGAGCCAAAACAGAAGGACTGACAATAAAATAGGGGAAGACAAGGACATAAATACTCTAATAAAAGAATTGCAATGACACACAGGTGAAACACACAAGGATGGGGCAACAGTTGTTTGACAGGATGTGGGATATGAAATAAGACAAGACAATGTTGCCAAAATACAACAGAAGACACAAGGAATGATACAAAAAAAACAAGTGTACAAGAAACTCAGGAAGCCTGACGGAGGGTTAGATATAAGTACCTTTATATCTAAGGGAAATTTGTCATGCGCGGCTGTTTAATTTTAAGACAATATATGTGACATTTGTCTATTATTTTTTATTTTGTTTTTGACAGCTGCCATATACTTTCATTTGCAGTTGACACCTATGTGCTACGTAGGACAATTTTTCAGAAGCATATTTTTATCATTCACTTACAGTGATCAGGTGTTGGGCTGTAAGCTCTGCCAAAACATGGTTGACCTACACATTGTATTGTGCCCGAAGTCACCCTGCCGCTCTGCTAACTAATTGCTTTTGCAATGCAGCCTGTTTTCACATTATATAATAACCAGGAATTTGGCAAATGGAATCAAACATCACTGATAATTAAGTAATGACTTTAATGTCTGCATATGCTTGGGGATTGGCTGTTTAAATTTAGATGTAATACATAATTCATAGTAACGTTACACAGTATTTATTATACTTTAATCAGAAGTGAGCTATGATTCACACTTGAAAAGTCATCTTTTCTAACTTGATCAGTTATATAGCAAAGGAGTGAATGCAGTTATCCTAACACGCCTGTGACAGTTAATGATATCTGGCAATGACACAGAAAATTTGATGCATTTTGTGCACATTTGCTACCTTTTCTGTGACAGTTAATTAACTCTGTGTTACCATTTTTGATGAAAAAGAAGTTGATGCAGCAGCCCCTTTTCATTTGGCAGCACCTTGTAGAGAAGTGTTCAAACACAGCTGCTTAGTGCATTACTGCTTACTCGTCTTTAATTCACTTTCATCATCAGCTTTTATTATACATGATGGAATAAAGCATAAACCTGGGTCCCCATGGAGCCCTGCACTTAACCAGCCTGCACCCTGCGTGTCGGGAAAGAAACCCCCCCCCCAAAAAAAAACAAAAAAAACAAAAACCTTCACTTCAGGCTATCTTCTACTATCACTGCAGAATGAGAGAAAGATAGAGAGAGCTGCATTTAGGTAGTCAAGGCGTCAGCTTCAGACACACACTGTCCTTTTTATGTCCTGTGGAAATGTTTTAACACGGTCTGCCATGAACAGATGCTATTTTCCCCAACAGGCCAGAGTAATCTGGGTTTATCAGCTGCTGTAATTCATGAATGATAAGGGCTCAACACCCCTGTTAACACCACAACACCCATGAATTTGGCATTTTATAGCTGCTGCTCTACATGATTTTTGGGTTGTGCCTTGAATATTTTTTTTATATTAAATTGCAATCATATAGAAAGGTGGGCCTTTGCCTTTCTTGTCTCAACTTGACAAGCAACCATCACAACCATGAACGTAAAATTTTGTACTAAAACTACACATTGAAATGATAAATATCATAAAGGTTTAAGCATTCATTTTGGAAATACGTGGCTGCTTTTGAAGATAGTCATGGGTCAACTCATTTTTTTAATGTGTGGGGATGTGAAGATGTGTAATAATTCAACTAATTCCCATAAATACATTAAATTATCATTGGCACAATACTTTGACCTCTATTTTACAGTTGTATAATTTGTGTTACGCATAAGTAACTTCTCCTGACCCTACTGCCTTTGCAGAGTCTTTACAGAGGATGATAAAATAGTGGTAGTTACTATTTATTCCTAACTCCGCCTATTGCTTGCAATCCCAATTTATTTAGCTGCATTTGTACTCAAAGAATTGCCCAATTTTTCTTTTTCTGTTGAAATATTGATATTCTTTAGGGCCATAAAACATTCCAGCAGAATTTTCAGCATATTTGCCCCTATTGCATGAAATACAGACTGCAGAATTTATACCAATATTAATGCCTTGTGGATGTCAGGATTTGCCTGACACAGTGTCCCAAAATGTGAGATGAGCAAGGCATGACAGTTAATGTTAGTGGTACCAGGATGGGTGACAGAACGGGGCAACGAGCAGAGTACGTATGAAGAGTCATACATCATGGTGATAATTGCACATCTCCCCCACTGGTAACTACAGAAAAGAGGAGGTGACATGAGTTAAAGCTGAGTGTGCAAATGGGTAGGGGGCCAACTTACTGCCTGATAATTGAACTCCCGATTGACTTGTCCCGTATACATAAATGAGTATAGTGCTAATAAGGGAGCTTTGCCCCATAAGGCCTTCTGAAGAGGTTTCATAGATAGCTTATCAGCCATGAGTCTGGCTGTGAGGAAAGAGGCTGACAGACTCCAAGTCATGTCTTTTTGCCTTCACCAACCAACTACTCTGATAAATCTAATGAAGCCCTCTATGCTTCAAGTCTTCATTGGATCTGATTGCTGAGATTTTGTTGGTGTTTATCAAAGCTGCTGTGTTACAGCTCTCTGCGGCTGCTGCTGTGTGCTGTTGGGACATGGTGTAGCTGTCATTATCTTTTTGTCATTATGGATCTCCTTTTTTTCCTCTCCTAGTTATCCAATAAACATATCCCTTAGTTTCAGTTTGTGTTGTTGAGGGAACCTGCCTGTAATGGGAAGAGGACTATGGAAATATTTTACCAGAGTGTATTGTTAAAAGATTTAGTGGTAGGGTTTTTTCCCTCAAGTCTCAGTGTTAGTGAAAATAATCACAGATGTAATGATAGTGTTCATGTCCAAAGAAAGGTAGTCCAAGCACAATAAATTTGGGAACAACTAAGAGGAAATGCTTGCTTGAAATTTTACATTTTAATTATTCTACTGAAAAATAAGTTGCAGATAATTGCTTGTTTAGGGAAACTACTGGTAAACATGCAGTACCAGGAAAGTAAATTGGTAACAAAGTTCAGAAATATTTCAAACCACAAACACACTACAATGAAGTTATTAAGAAGAAACCCTACACAACAACAGTTCGTATAAGTTTTTTTAAATTTATGAGAGCAGCGTCTCTATTACTTTCAAGCCGCATTGTTGGGTAGAGAAGATATATCTGCTTTCTGAGTGACACTTAAGCAGAGCTTATCTTCAATCAGTTCAAAGAAGAACTGAAACAAGTTTTCAATAAGAACAATTCAAGGGAAAACTGGCAATTTGTTAATCATTGTATCTAATACATTTAGTAAGTGTCTACTTACTCTATATATCATCTTCTCTCTGACCAGAATTTTTTCACTCACCCTTTACCCATCGCCCAAGCATTCTTTTTTTCTTTCTCCACTCTGCTGTGTAGTCATGGCTTTTCGCTAGCTGAGCAAACCCAAGTTCAAACGACACATGCTCTCCTGGTGATAGATTCCCAGCTTACTCAAACAGACAGCAACACAAAAGTCCAATATTTAGGAATGGATGCTCTATATTTCTCCAATCCTTCATACTTTGATCAAAGGATGGTGTGCTACATGCTTATCTCATTCATGTTGCCTTTTTATGTCTCGCTTTTAGGTTTTTTTTATTCCCTCACATCTATGCTTTTGCTCTTTGGGAGTAAGGGAGTAAGACCACAAATTTATATGCACTTTAAATGACAGAAATTACAAATTCTGATCCAAAATTATTCAGAACCTGTTTTTGTTATACCAAAAGAAAAAAAAAACTGGTTAAAACTGATCCAGATGAGAGACTCTCCTAAGTCCCCTAATCCCCTTATGCTTGTCTTTTTTGCGCTGTCTAAGTACTTCCATGCAGATTGCCTCCTCTCACAGTCGCAGAAAGCAAGCATTAATAGATGTAGTTGCTTGACTCATAGGAAGCATAGACTGTTAAACACATGCAAAACACATTTGTTTCGACTTATACTTGATGATGGATTGATATTGTAGTATAGAATGTACGTGGACTGGTTACAGTAAAGCAAATGGCTTCCAGGATGTTATCACTCAAATGTTTTTAGTCTCTCATATTCCTCACCTTTTTCTTAAGTGAGTATTTACTGGATTTAAGGTCCCTGCCTGTGTGATCAGCTATCACATGCAATTAAAGCTTGCTATCAATGCCTCTTGTCATTCCATAAGTGGAAAAATAAGCAAATGATGCCATGTGTCACTTTTAATCCATCCAGATTATGGTTGAGCTATTGGAGAAACAGTAGACCCAAAACAAAAGACTTGGTGATGTTGCAGTTATGAAACACTATTATTTCCTTATTGCACTGAATAGATGATAACTGTCCAGGTTTTACAGACAATGTTACTGCCATGCCACTATGTGGAAAAAACATAATACGAGACAATTTTTGATCATTTGTACTGATGCTTACAAAGAATTATGTGTGTATTATTTATTTTTTTAACAATATATGAGAAAATCAACCTGCACCTTATTGCAAGACACACATTGTAATACACAGCTGGAATACATTAGAAGGCTTTTCTAATGCAACAGCAAAGTAAATCAATACTGGGTTCTCTGATGGCTTGTTTTACTGTGTTGGCTATGCAGCGTAAGTACCCTAATGTACTAACATCAATGGCTTTAAATTTCATCTGCATAGATTTTTGAGTGTCCATTGCAAAGCTTTATGCAATTAGTCTTGATCTTTTTTTTCCTCTTTTATTTTTGATACTGTCGGGGTCTCCTGACAATTCTGTACGCTGTTAATTAACTGACAGGTGACTCCCCAGAGGCTTCAGTCACAAGAAAAGATGGCATCATCAACCTCGAAGTCTGACATCTATCACTTAAAAACTTGTGTCATGCCATTTGTAATCTAACTGACATCTTACTTTTGGAGGAGATGTTTGCTGAAGAAACTTTGTCATGAGTTAGCCATTTTGAAACATCAGATTATTCCGATTAAAGTAGGAATGAACAGGCATTTTAGATAAATTTTGCTTAATGTTCTATACTTCAGTAATTTAATGATTAGATTTTTTTTATTGGTAGAAGATAGAAACTGAGAAGGGCATAGGGACTCAAAGCCACAATGTCAAACAGTGTGGAAGACAAGAAAGAGCATACCCTGTGCATATTTACAGGGGTGGTGCTTTGGATCAAAACTTTTTAACTGTTATATTTCATGTTTGATTGCATATCATCTGATAAGTTTCTTATTTCTCAGTCTTTATTATATTAGAACACTTTGTATTAGTGAAAGAAGAACAAGTGTTAGCAATCCAGATGTATCCCTGCAACTTTTACAATAGATATTGTAAGCTAAACGTTGGCAGTATGTTAAGATCTATGTGAAATACCTGACATGACATGACCAAACCTAAGTGACAAGTACTTATGCTGCATCTATTTATATTCTATTGTAGAGTTTGCTTGAAATTTGTCTCTTAGCAGCTGCAGCGAGCAAATTTTCCCACTTGGTTGTATTTCTTCACCTCATATCAAACATACTGCTTTTGATCTGTTGATGCTGTCTGTATCTGATTGGTTATTACTTAGGTTGCTTCATTTGTTTAACTCAAAGTCTAATTTGATGGGCTTAGTTTTGAGATAATTGATAACCATTTTTGTTTGCCAAATGTCATCAGAGCAATCAGATGCCTGATGATGCACTTTAATTAGTCATATGCAATGTGCAATTTTAACTTTGCCTTTGAAAGAGTGCTCCATTGTGTTTACTGTATTTTGCATAACAGCATGTTTTTTTTTATAATCCTCCCATATCTCTGAGGTTTTCTGCACTGAAGACCTCAGGGAGGACTGTCTAAGCCTCTAACAAATGGAAAATCATAAGCAAAATGACTAATGGTGCAACTCAAAAAGAGGAAGAATCAGTCCTAAAAGTTGATGATGATAGTCCAGCATTTGGATTAATACACACTGACAGGGAGTATTCATGGCAAGGTCATTTGTACTAACCGATATTTGAAAAAAAACAAACAAACAGAAAAAAATGAAGAACAATAAAAAAATGTAAACAAAACAAAACAAAGCAAACAAACAGACTTTACAAGAGAGAAGAGGACAATGAAGGAAGGTTAAAACAGACTAGGGTGGTACAGGCAATCATACATGCAGTTAACACACAAGGGCAGGAAGTGAAGTACCTGAAATAAGTAGCAAGGTAAAATAAACAAGAAGAAACTAATGAATGAATGACAAGATGAAAAACATACCCTTTGGATGACTGTTAATCCCAATACATCAGTTTTTCTCTTTAACCTCAAGCTGGGAATGAAAATGATGACTAGTTTACCAATACTGATAAGAGATAAATGCAACTGTCTACATCAGATGACCTCCTCTTATGGACAACATATTTTTGTTGTGAGTCTAAAAAAAGGCAAAGAATGGTAAAAGGAAAGAAACAGCTGGGTGAAAATGGTTTGAAAGCATGAAAGAGGGTTTGGGCCAGTGCAAGGCTCAGAACACATTGCTATTCACACAGACATGGGAAAACCCTCATCATTCCACAGTAACTCTTCTTGAAATTCTACTTCAAACACCTGCTCAGATTCAAAAGAAACTGTAATCCCTCTTCCTTCGCCAGCTGAAGACTTGGCTGTTGTCGTCTTAAAATGTTATGGAATAGTTCTAATACCTCTTGCATAGCTCACAGTTGAGACTGAATGTATGACTTGAGCCACTGTCCGCACAGGTAAAAAAAAAAAATCCTGTATTAAACTTAACGACTTAAATATGCCATTGGAGACTGCCTTAAGAAGCTAAGGTGTTATATCGGCACAAACAGGGTTGCAATCATTATTACTTTATAGATCTCCTGCGAAGCAGGCTCGTTTTATGATGCTTTTATATTTATTTAGCCTTCCAAACAGACGGGACCACCTATGGAGTTAATACAGCACCGGCGACACCAAATTACAAGGAAATGAGGTCTGATTGCTGATGTGCCTGCTGCTGTAATGCCGTCACTCAAGTTGCAAGCTGTTTGTACTTGTAGCTCATCAGAGCTCTCCCGCCTCGCTGCTGAGTGAGACTTGACAACATCAAGGATAAAACTTTGGCTTTATTTATTTTTACACTACTTCCAATTTGCTTGAGCATTTTTTAATGAAATAACTAGGCTTATGGAAAGCTGTGGTAATCTGGCACAATCTGTCCAGTTCTGCGAGAGCCTGAAGAAGAACATGAGAGATTTTGGGGCAAAATTATGGCATGATTTCCTTTCTGCTCTTGCTGACTAAGTGCGCTTCAGCTGAATGTCCCTACCTGCCAAGTAATATGTTGGAAAGAAAACAGAACAGTAAGGGATAGAAGTCAAGCAAATAAAATTGAAATGAGATGATGAAACTTGTTCAATCAACAAGCATAGCGAAAGTTGTAAAAGATTAATGTTCATTGATTGTATGGATGAGAATGGGACACAAAGGGAAGGGTTTACATGTAGTTTTGACATAATGCATAATATGCAGAGAGCCTTGGGATGTAAAGAGAGTAATTTGGCTTATTTGTTGACAGAAAGATGCTGCATGCCATTACATTGTTGCAGCGGTAGGAACAAACCATCCATTGTCTTAAGAATAGGCTTATTTCTTCGATGACTTTCCCGGGTTGATATCTGTTAGGGAAAATAGAACAGCTTCTTGGACACACAGAGAGTGCTGGGGGGCAGCACACAGTGACACCACCCTGTGGATTGTGAGTCTGCTGTAGAATCACAATCAGGGGACATATGTGGAGAATGTGGGTGTAATGCCTCAGTGGTGAGACTCCCGGCATATTCTCTTTTTGTCTCACTGATAGGTTGACAGATGGTGTGTAAATACCACAAAAAAGGGAACAATAGAGAAATATACAATAGGTCGTCTCCCAATGTGTGAACATATTTGACCTTTTCTGCTGTGTACATCCAGCTCCCCCACTGAGAAAACTACTGCTTAGGTACAGAAACATGGACCTTAATGACAGTTTTCAGTTTCATCAGAATCAATATGATGATACGATAATGTGATGCAACAAAGCAGACTTTATTTTCACATTCTGAAATGATTATTGTAATTATTCAATCTCTCCATGCTTTTGGAGCAGTTATCATAACATAGCGCTGCATTTATTCACAGCCATCCTTTGCAGCAAAAGGACTTAATCACACATTTCCATAAACACACAAACACATTGACACACATCCTCTGGCGTCACTGCTCACAAGCTGAGCAGGAAAGGTAAATATTGACTCACCGTCTTCTCATTAAATGCTTTTTGACTATCAAAGCCTTAAAAGCGACATATAGCACACAAACTGCAAATGGTAGAATGCTGGGGGCAGTGTTTGCTGGTGTTAATGGTCATCCTCTGTCTTCTGTCTCCCCTGTGTAGGTCTATTGCCAGGGGATAACTTAGACTGAAGGGTTGAATCAGATTAGAGGTCATCCCTGATGTTGGGAATTACAAGATTTTACTGTAAATTCCAAAAACATTGGTTCATGTGAAAGTAGGGTTAATCTTGTTATGCCAGGAGTGCATGCCAAGTTTTTACAATGAACACAGCTTCCAGTCCTATTTTCTCTGCCAGCTGTTGTCTCTGTATTCCACTAAGCCATGATTTTTTTTTTCTTTTGTGAATCATCTTTTCAGCTCAGAGTTGGAATAAACATAATGCCCTTCTCTAATTCTTTTTTTTTTGCCTTGGTTCAATGTAGGTCCACCGTAGTGACAAAGTCATACAAAGTCACTTGCAGTAACTGTAAATTGTAAAATATTTTAAAATGAGACTTCATAGTTGACGACTTAGCTCATGAATACGGAGGCAAGAACAAAAGCAAGGCAGAGCAAAGAGAGAAGGGATAAAAGAAATCACAATCCCAAAGAGAATTGTTCTGCTGTTCACATGTCTGATCAAGCTTAAAGATGCCATTACTCTATTGTCACTGGAGCTGTTCTCTCTGGCTTAACTCTAGAAGATGCAGTGACCTTTTCAACACTTTACCTCATCAGGTCTATTACACACAGACAGTTCACCTCTCCTTTTTTCTTGTGAGAGGATAATACCAGCTCCCTTTTTTATTGTGATGAAAAGGCAGAGCTGGCTTTACTGTGATTTCATTTCCTCTGCTCCTGGAACAGCTATAGGCAGAACTCCTGACAGTCACTTTACCTGAAAGCAATCACAAGGAACGACCGTTGCTTTAGTGTGTGATTGAATACCAATAAATCTGACCCTCTTTATTTTCCTGCGAACAAAGAATAGTGGAGGGATGCCAGCTTGTACAGACAAGAGAGTGGATTATCTTCCCTGGTGGACATTTAGCTGCAGATCCTGCAACACATCCTAGAGTTTATATCAAATATGTTGGGGATGGATTAATTAAGCTCTATTCTACATACCATAGTCAAAGCATTTAAATTAAGCTTAGCCATTTTGTATTAATGATATATTGTATAACCAAAGATCATCTTTATTCTTAGACTTTTCTTTGACACTGTAGGAGGTAAAAGCATAAATTCTGGTGGCTCAGTTAACACCATAATGTGTACACATGTGGCTCCCCTGCAGCTAACCCTAGGTGAGTCCCTTTCCTGCAGCAGGGAGCAGGTAAAATTTCCGCTGGCAAGATGTCTGTCAAAACTACAAATCCCAGGTTTCTGTGATAACACTGTCACCTCTAATGTACATGTTATGAAGGTGTTTGACTGAAAGTGGCAGTTTAAATCTCCTTCATGCTTAGCACGGCTGTTTGTTTGTAGAAGTGCCAAAAAAAATTGTTTTGGCAATGCAGATTTTAACCAGCTCCTCAACCAAGCTACCCGGTGCAGCTACTGGCAAGTTGCACATACAGACTAGTACAGAGATACCATTTGCCCTTTCACAAGTCCATGTACCATCATGATGATTTTTGGCTGTTGATTTCAGGCAAAATAGTTGCATGATGTTGCTTCATAGATGACTTTAGAACTTTATAAACACTGAGTATGCACAATGTTATTTTTTATCAGGACCTTATTTATTTACTTATTTATCTATTTATCTTTACCAAAATATGAATTTTCTTTTCATTGGTTATAATTTTATTAAATGTTGGGATATTCCATGGGTCTAGTGACCGAAATAGTATTAACAATAAACATAACCATCATACAAAAATCAAAACTAAAGGTGACACACGCCATACACCTCCCAGTTAGATCTATTTATAACACACTGGATGTGTTTGGATGAGAAGGTGAAAGAAAGAAAACAGAATGGATTAAAGAAGAAATAAATATAGAGTAAATGTCAGGGAATCTCATGTAAAGAGGGTTTATAATAGAGTAAATTTTACTTAGAGAAGAATAATTATTTTTCTTTTCTTTTTCCTTTACTCAAGGCCATGGGGATGCATGCTGCAGCCTGTAGCTCCTTCAAAATTAAATTATGTAAAAGTTTAAAAAAAAAAAAACTGTAATAAATACTGTCTTGATATGACACCGTTGGTTTGACCTTGTGTATTCAAGAAAGATTACAGATGGTGTGTTTCCAGTGATTCATCGCTAGGAACTCTGTATTCTTTCAGTGTTTATCTTAGGTAAAGTATAAAAAAAAAAGAACGATCCGCTGAAGTTGTTGGAAACATAAATATCATTAGAGAACTTTCTAGTTCAAGATATCTGCTGATTTAGGTTACTTTTTTCTTGATCATTTAAATGATACAAACAGGACTCCAACGATAAATATTAAATATTGGGTGGTTAGAAAGCCACGTGACAGTTGTTTTTGTCACCTTTTCCGCAGTGTGTCATGTTGTGAAAAGAAATTATATCCAACCGCGACAGGGTTTAATTTGTCTGAAATCAATATTAGAATAAAGCAACTCCTATAATCAGCATGTACAGGCAGGGTATTCTTTAATAGGTTTTCAGGGAACTGATGCTTCAGTGTCGAGCCAGGCTTACAGAGGCTTGTATACAAAAGACCAAGAATTAAATTTAAAATTTGGGACCAGTGGATCACCCTTGGATTTATCCTTTTGTAATCTGGCTCTAAACAAACTTTGAGATTCGGGTATAAAATCTGTACCGGTAATTAAATGGAGATGGCAGGGTAAGAGAGAAGTTATTTTCACAACTGTTGTCTGACTTTGGAAAGATTTAGGAAGATGAGTTCAACTGCCAAGGTCAGATATATACTCATATAAATGCAGCCATTTTTTTCTTTATCACAATCATAGCCTGTATATGCAACAAGCTTAGACAATCACCATCTGCATTTTTCTTCCCCCTTGAGCCTCAAACACCAAAGTATGACGCAAGCATCTTTTAATAGCTTCCTGGGTGATTTTGTAAAGCAAGGGCATATGGGGGTTAGGATTAATTCTCTCTGTTTTATTTGTGCTGTTAATTACAAAGACACTGTTTTGGTCCTTGAGAAGGATAGAGCATTCTTGAATTGAGTGGGCAAGATGTGTACCCAACACAATCTATTCCCATGACACTGACATGGCAACGAGACACAGTGGTCACTCACTCACTCACTTTGCTTGCAGTGATCAGCCTGGTAATATATTTTTATCCTCTCCTGTTGGGGTGTTATCATGTTGTAACTGTAAAGGATCCTGTATCCAATTTATTTTATTACCCTAATTCTGAAATTTCAATAAGGTTATATTTTATTTATACACAAACATGAAGGGACAGATGTAGAAACGGCCCTAAAATGGACACAAATGAGGGAGAGATTGATCTGTTTACTTCAGCTGTCTTCTGCCAGGTTACTACTGTGATATGGCCTGGTTTTTTCCGTGATGTGTATGGGATGCTTTTTTCTGTGTGTGTGTGTGGATGCACTGCACAGGTGGCGGGCAGCAGGGACAGGAGCAGGCCAATGAGCAGGTAGAATACCACTGAGGTGGAAATAACAGTCTGGACTCCTCCGCTGCTCAAGGAGGCCGGGCGTGAAATGCTGCAGGTAGTTGTGACCGCACACTGTTGCTCCCCCTGTGCTGAGAAAATCTAGTACAGGTGCATCTGTGTGGCTTGGTCAGTGTTGGGCTAGCTACTTGGAAAGTATTGTGAGCTCAGATATCAGTTACTTTACATGACATGAAGCCTCAGTACACGGAAGCTACCAAAGAGAAATGTAAGCTACAGCGACAGGGCAAAAATACTGAACTAAATCAAAGCTTTTTTCTAACTATTTTTTTAAATATTGAACCAAATTCATTCCAAGTTACACTATATCATTGATCAACAAAACTCAATCAGTAGATTTGTTCTTCTAGTCCAGTTCTGTATTAAACAAGTATGTATGTGTTTGTGTGTACTTTGCAAAAGACGTCTGTCTCCACAGAAAAAAAACGTTTATGCCACTGAATATCAAAGATTTAGAGGATAAGCAGTAGCAGTTGCTAACTGCTGTTACCAGACTGCACTGAGTTGTGATGGTTAGCTTTGTTGGCATCGGATGTGTTGGATGTTGAGAGTGTATTCTTTTAAGGGTTGCACTTAAGACACCTGAATTCACAATTTTTTTCACTGTTGTTTAACTAAAGCTAATGTAATTTTTAAAAAAATACAGCAAAAGTCGCTACATCAGGATCATTCCTCTTCACCCTCTGTGAGGTAAAACTTTAGACACCAGCCCAAGAATCTGGCTGTACCATCTTCATCAAGTGTAAGTTTTTCTATTAGAAGCACATACATGTCAGTTTATGGTGCAGGGGTCACTAACTGACCCCTAGCAGCTCCATTTCTGACCTCAGTAGAAAGGTCTTAGGCCTTTTAGAAGTGTGTAAGGAAAATGTAGCTTTTGTGCACGTTAAAACACTGCTGAATCAATAAAATAGCTGAGCTACTGCTGTTACTGCTCAGCGAAAGGCTATATATATATATATATATATATATATATATATATATACACGTCTGGGCAAGACATATAAGTAAAAATAATAAAAATTTAATTAGACTAAATTAAATTAAAAGGGAAAAAAGTAATGTCAGTGTATTGTTAAAAGATTTGCAATAAGTTAAAACTGTTTTGCTTTTAATTTTTAATTACTGTGTCAGGGATGCTCCATTGTTCTTATGCTTTCACCTGTTGCCTCTGGCTAAACCTGGCACGCAATGCCCAGCTGTGAGCCAGGCTGCTGTTGCACCAGTGTCCTGAATATCCAGAGACAATCCTAGAGCCACAACTCTCTGAGAGTTCCAGTTGTTTGGCAGCCTCAACCTCTGCAAATACACCAGACGGTGGTAGCACATAGATGAAGAAAAGAACCACAAGTGAGAAAATCAAAAATGTTTACCAGCTGGTAAAAATTGTAACTTCTAACAACCCTTGAGGGCCTGTGCTGCTGAAACATGTACCATACGCTTGACTCTGTCTGACCTGCATACATGAGTGATCAAGCTCTTTGGAGTGTGAAAGTGGCTATGAGGCAGAGGAGGTGAATAAAGGAAACCAGTCAACTCCCTTCTGTTCTGTCTCCTCCAAAGCCCTTCTTTTGTTCTTAGGTTTTTGGCAGCAAGCCTCGAGTCCAGTCAACTTTCGCTGCAGTGATTTGTCTGTGACACATCAGTAGCTCACAGGGCCGCTCAACACTCTCATCTTAGAGAGTTTAGGGGGGAGAAGTGGGGGTTGAGCATGAGTGCCAGCTCTACGTATCCCGTAAGGCCTGCCTTTATTTCAGACTGCTGCATCAGAGGCAATCCTCCTTAGCAAATAAGTCCATTTTCTTCAGCAGGAAGACAGAAAGATCTACAGAGCCACGAGCTGGCAGGTAGCTGGACATACTCTGTATGATCCCAGTAAATAGCTGCCTGCTGGTCTGCAGTTATTCTTCTAGAAGATTCAGTACAAAGTTTCAACCCATTTACATGTTTATGTTAAAATAATGCATATAT
>JAQNCA010000019.1:3547077-3568268 GCA_029783725.1 Acanthurus tractus | reverse complement strand
CATTAAGTGATTTAAATGTATTAAATAAAATATTGAACTTTTTATGCCCTAGGGTTAAGTAAGCTATCTTTCAGATAAGGAGTGAAACAGGAGTTAACAAATAAGAGATTTCTTATTCAGTGTTTTGTGAGATATTTACTTGGCATGCTGCAGTGTACTGGTTGGGCAATGTGGATTTAAAGCCTTTAGATAAAAGCAGTATAAACTGATTTTCATTTTGTCTCTGCTGCTGAATCATTTTAAGCCAGAATACAATGTATCACCCAGAGATGTTACCAGATGTTACACATGTTTGTTTCAAGAGACGCCGATTTAAGTAAGATTTAAGCTACCATTTATTCATTGTATCTTTACAAAAATTATGCTTTGCCTCAGCATGCTGCAGCTGAACACTTTAGTACTGGATGTGCAACAGTGTATATGTCTCTAAGCTGTTTAAAGATAGGAAGTCATTCTAGTAGTGGCTTGTATTTTTTATGTTTTAGAAAGATGTGTTCTTGTTAGAGTGTTCAAATGGTGCAAACAAAATAATGAATGAGGGGTAAGCATTAAGAGGGTCTAAGGCTGTGATAACAGTACTAGTTAGCATGGCAACAACGGAAGTTTATCCTGAACTCTGTAAATTCTCTTTATTGAAATCAGCGTAGCTAGACTGACTCTGAACAGTCAGCCTGCTTGGCTGATATTATCTTACAATGAGAAAGAAAATCTCATCAGACAAGCAAGTTTTAGTATTTGAATTGTTGCAGTCCTGATCATCTCAGTATGAGACAGCGGCCTTATCACCGGACTGAACTCTATGGGGGAACAAGCTCTTGCTGTGACATGCTCCTCTAAAATAGCTCTGTCCATTTACAGGTTCTCTTGTGAAATCTCAGATGGGAAGGGGGATTATGGCAGTGTGCAGGGAAACATACTTGAACCCAGTGCATTCTCACACTAACACACAGTCAGATAATGTAGGTCAACACACTCACATACCCACATATACTGTATAAACAAACGGACACACGCACATGCACACCCACGCCCATGCACACACACACACTGAGTATTGATTTTCTATCATGCATTTGAAGGATGGCAGGTCTTGGAGTGCCCCAGACTACTTGTTTACTTTTTAAATTCATATCTTGACTAAGACAGCAGCATTTTTGGCACAGCAATGACTCAGACACACATTGACACCTGGCAAGACCGTTGACTAGGTGTTGAAATTGTGAAGCAATTTTTCTGACAATGGCATGTCTCTATATTTTTCTGTTTCTTTTTTCTTTGTTTGGGCAGGTTAAAACTATGTGAACTGGTACTTTTCTGTATACCCTACACTTTTTTGACTCTCTAACTGACAAAGACAGCTTCTTAAAGATGATGGTACTTGAAAGCTCAGCATTTCATTTTCACACTTTTGCCAACATCTTTCACTTTTCTGTCTTTGGAGGTGAACAACAGATAAATACTAGACTTGCAGAGCTGCAATGCAGCAGTCGACATAAGCACTTCAGTTCCCTGTATTTGACCTTTTACTGACAAAAGCAGTGCAAAGAAGTATTTTTTTTTTAGAGTTTTTATGTATATTTTTTGTCTGTGGCCAAAAGGTTGGTTTGGTAGATGAGAGCAGATGATGCAATTAGGAGGTAATTTAAAAAGGACTTAAATGTGCTGTGATTGTGACATGAAAAGAACATGGTGTACATCAGTGTTATCCATTATGTAAATTCATCTTACCTTTTCAGTTGCTAAACAACCGCAGGATTGGTATAGCTCAGTTCAGTATAATCTAGAAGACAGTGCAATTTCAGGTTGGAGTCTTCATAATGTTGCTTCTTGTTTTGCTGTTTGCTTTGTTTGTCTTTTTTGTGTTTGTCTTACTCCCCCCCCAAAAAAAAAATCAGGGAGCAAGCTTTCCAAGCTTTAAAGATAAAAACCTTGTATACCTGTGTTTTATACAGGTAAGGACCGATACGCAGGACAAAGACAGTGTTGTGTTGGTTAGAAGGGTGGTGTTGATTTTTATTTTTGCCAATGATTTGGATGAAGGGCTGATGGCACAGAATGGGGATCCAGTGGTGAGTGAAACTCCATGAAATTATTAGGAAATGGAATGGAAACTAAATGAGTTTTATGAAGGCTAGTTACAGTTTAACATTTCCTTTCCTTGTGATTTGCATCCTTCCATTCCCACATGAGCTTATTTAAGTGAAGCAGTGATTCCCTGACAGGTGTTGACGAGTGCAGTGCAGTGGGAGAACCGAGTTGTTGTTCTCTAAAAGTTGAATGTAGAATACTGGACACTTCTCAGTGTCAGTGGTTGCTACTTTGCAGTATTCGTAGTTCAGCGCTGGCTGCTCTAGAACTGCGTGTTTTGTTTGTGTGTTTAAATTCAGGGATTAAAAAAAAGATAAGCCAGAAATTCCTAAGGAATTAACTTGAGATTGTCACAGTCACCAAATGGCTAACACCTAAAACCTTCAGAGCAGGTATAGGAGCAAGACCTGTATGTGATAGATGAACAGGTGGATGCCTGGTGTGAATTAAGTTGATAAATTGATGAATTTGCAGACTAATGTCGGATTATTCATATATGTACATGCTCTATAAGTTATAGTCTATATCTATAGACTGTACAGTCTATGTCTTTTCCTAGTATTGATTAGAGATTAAACATCTGTGTTGTTAAGTAGTTTACTTTTTCTTATTTCTGGTTGTTTACTGTTAGAGGACAAAATATTTTCTTTCTCTCGCCCGACCAAAAATTCTCTGCAGCACATAACACCTCATCTTTCAAAGCTGTAGAGAAACAAATCAATACAGCAGCTCACCTGTGTTCATAAGGGTTTTGCTTTTTCTTGTTTCTGAAAACAAAGAAAAATATGTTTTTCCTATTTTTCCTACTCTGTGTTTAATTCTTACTCTGTGTACTTTGCTATTTTAGAATCCCTTTGTCCAAATAGTCCAGGAGCTTCAGGGCCACACCGGGCAGTTCCAGACAAAGTCATATTAGCTTCTCTTGACCTCACAGCTGTAATCGGCTCTGGGTGAACGTGTGTGTGTGTGTGTGTCTCTATGGGCATGTGTGTGTGCAAATATGTGTAAGAAGGGATTTTATGGTGTTTAGAAAGTAGTCCCATGCTTAGTGTTAATAGTTTCGCAAGCATGAGGCAGAGAGTGAGGAGCGGGGCTGTGAACATTACAACAGCTTACCTGGAGATTACAGCATCAGCAGTTCACTTACAATACAAACCTTTAGGATTTCATCTGTCAGGTAATGTGGTCAGATACCCAGAATAACAACTGCATCCTGTGAGTGGCAAAAACAGTTTTTGTGGAGGTAGCGAAAAATGCTCATTCATTCAGTTGCCTCAAATGGCTACATTGCAGCCATCACAGCCTTCATGGCTGCCGCTGGTGTGATCTGTTACAAAGCTTTTGGTGAGTGTCAGTCATTCACAGTCCAAACCATCTCAAAATAGGGCCAAGGTTTCATTTTCTCTTGTCTGTGATACATCGGTAGGCTATGAGTGATGTCACTGAGCATTTTTTTTAGAATAGTAAGGATTACTCCGTCTCCACACCAGACCTAAGATCCTGATTGTTTAAGCTGCTGTCCCTAAAACTGGAACTTCTTGTGTATTAATTAATGAGAAAGTTGGCATCAGATGACAAGCCGTGATTATTCATTTCCCCCTCCCTTTTTTTTGTTTTCTTTTTTTTTTGTTATGGCGCATGGCAGAGCCTGCTCATCTCAAAGCTTGACTCTGAGCATGTCATACACCCATAGATTTTATTACAGTGTCTCCAAGGCACGGTGTATCCCTTTATTGTGTACATTGCCTGGAAGTCTATTTCAGAGATGGATGAGAAGGAATAGAAATTGGCAGCCCTCTTTTCTTTCAGAAATCCCCAACAATACCAGCCATGTTGTAGGACTGGTGAGGCTGGCTAGCTCAATTCTAACTCAATCGAGGATCATCAGCAATTGTCACTAAATCAGCCCCTTTAGTCTTTAGCTTCTCTCTCAATTCATTACAAGTGAATGGGCTTTTATTGGCGTGACCATTTTAACAGGGACTCAGGGAGTGTGTGGAAGCTTGTAAGGCTGGCTCGACACAGGCGATTTACGAGGGGATCGACGGCGACTTGAGGCCAAAACCAGCACAAAACAAACATAGCCAGAGAGAGCGAGAGAGAGAGATTAGGAGATTTGTCAACCCCCTCCCCCAACCCACTGCTCCTCGTTTTTATTATCCCTCCATTATTTTGTTCTCAGCGTGTTTGTTGTGCTCGCCCCCCTTTAAATCTTGGATGCTGTTGGTCTTTCAGACTGCCTTTTAGCTCTCTTACATATTTTTTTATTGTTCTCCTTCATATTTTCTCCAGCAGTGTTTGAAACAAAATTTGAGCATGTCATTCACAGTTCAAACTGTTTGTCAAAAGGTTTCAATTTTAAACAAACTGTTTTGACAATCCTCAGTAATACAAAAATATTTTTTTCGGTGTCTGTTTTTATTTTTCATTGAACTGCCTTTTACTGCAAGTCCATAATTTAATTTTAGCAAGATGTAGGCTTTTATATCTGCAGGTGCCATTGAAAGCATCAAGACATGTTACACAAGACGTCTGTGGTATCAGAGAGCATAAATATGCCTTCATTCTCTGTAGTAAAACAAGACTTGAACTGCCCTTAAGCTAGTCAAAGGAACTACCAATGATTCATACCACACACACTGTGTATGACACATTTTCTCTCCTTTCTAATCCTTGACTTCCTCAAAAGGAATTTTGTGTAAGATTTCATGTAGCCAGTGTATTGTCTGACATCAAGGATTTAAAAAAAAAAAATCTTTACCCCTATTGACACATGTTGTATAAATTCATGGTAAAATGATCATATTGTTGCTGGTTTAAAAGTTTTTTATAATCTCTCTAAAAGAAAAAGCAATCCTTTTTCTAATGTGAGACAGAACTTGTGAAACACAGAACATCAATTTTTTTCATTTGTGGCGTCGTTTTATGCATGATTTTCAGAAAAAATCATTTTGTCATTGATTTCAAACATATTGCCTAGCCCTACAGAGTGTATTTCAGAAAAAACTAACCTTTCACTGCAGCCGGTATGAAGATTTATGTTTACACACAGAGGCTAATAATTATATCACGAGTGATATTACGGAAGTTTGCACCATTAATCATTTTAGAAAATAAGACATTGCAAAAATCTCTCTCCTTTAAGCAGTTGTGATGACTTTGTTGTTTGAAAGATGCGACAGTTTTCATTTTGCTGGGCTCATTTGCTTTTTGTCACACAGGTTCATCAAAATTACTCAGAGATCACTGATTAGAAGATAAATGATCTAAAAGGCATTTCAAATTGTACACTGTTTAACCATATGTTTTCAGACACAGCACAAATTTATTTTGCTCAAACTCTGCAGTATTAATAAAAGGCCAAGAATGGTTAAGAGGAGATAATCCACAAGTCAGCAGAGTAGAAAAAAAGCAAGAAAATAACCAAAACAAGAAAACCTCCTTGTCGTGGCTTGAAACTCCATTGTTGCTGTCCTGAAATTGTCTGGACATTAAATTTGTTTCTACAGTTGTTGTCTACACTGGTCCTTTTACACACACTACCAACTATACCACTAAAAAAAACATAACCCAGGAAAGTTAGTATCATTGCAGCAGAAACTTAAGCCATCTTTAAAAGTTTAGGATTTGTTGCTCCAGGGGTTGTTAGCTTTAATCAAATTTTGTAGATTTTTATTCAGTGCCCCACCTTTTACCAACTGTCCTCAGTCTCATCCTGCTTCTTATTTCACATAAGAGATAAGCCCTCTGCCAAGGTTTCTTACATCTCATATCGGCCCCCCTCCCCCCTCGTGCTCCCCTTCCTCCCTCTACCACTCCTCTCTTTACCCATTATCTCCCCACTCACTCCCATCTCCCCTGTCTTCCTAGCTTTGCAAAGATAAGATTTGCTCTCCCCAGTGAGTTCTTGGTGTCGATACTAATGTGCTGCTATCATCGATGAACTGTCAGACCACCTTTTCCCATCCTGCCCCATTCCTCCCCTGACCTTCCTGCTGAAATTGTACAAAAAAGAAAATAAAATCGACACATGGGTGGTCCATATGAGTACATTTAATTTGTAACGCTGGGCTTACTGCAGAGTGTAACGTAAATAAAATGAATCTATTTGACTTTTACAATGACACAAGGAACTCCTCTCCTGCATGCCTCAAATTATTAATGGAAACTATTTTTATAATAAAAAGCCATCTGAATTTAACATAATAGAGATGCATCATTAGATCACAAAAGAGCACATGATGGGAGCAGCAAGCAGCTTTAGTCCACTCAGTCAGGGGTCCTGTAGAGAAATGGAGCAGCTAACATGTCACTTAATATGTGCTGATGTGTCTTTGCTCACAGTTGTTGGGCTCGGAGGGATCTGAGTGGATGCCAGCAAACAGTTAGTGACATCAATGAGGTGGATCTACAGTCGCCGATTGAACCTAACTATATGTGTCATTTCCTAACCCTGATTTCCTAATTACCTTAAAGCATTGTAAGTGTATGTATTTTTAGCACCAGGAACCCTGGTGGGACACAAATCTCGAACCCCAGCACCACTGGCATTACACTCTGTCTTTAGAGTTACGCAAGGAAACGACTTTGCACCGTGTCTTTGCCATAGGGATAGAGACTTGAGACACTGAGCCCAGAGGGTGAAATGTCACAGCAGTGCTCTGACGTCAGATGAGTTGTTTGACTTTTTCTTTATACCAGTCATACAAACTGAGAACATGAATGGAACTTTAAAAAAAGTAAAATTTTTAAACTGTGGCAGCCCCTCTTAGAAATGATGTCTAATCACCGCTGATAGCTCAGAAAGTGCTTTCAAATTGACAGTGACTTCACAGAGATAATGCTGGCAGGCTGTCTTGAACAGGCAGTGATGTCACCACCATCTCAGTTTCTCCCTTAAGACCAGTTTTACCATCAATACTCGCCAATTTTATAAATGCGGGTTATATTGCAGCCTGATGTAGCTCTCTGTAGAAGCAAATGGCTTCTGTTTGACTTATATTCACTTCTGTGCTTCATAGCAGTTGCCTAAAGCTTCACAGTTTGATTTGTTACCACAAATAGCCGTTTCCCAGGTGTTTATTGTGTAAGTATGTTATGTGACAAGAATAGTTAATGAGTTTTATTCTGATTGAAACCTGTGCAATCACAGGACATACAATTGTATGTGATTTTGCTTGTGATTAATAGGTATAGTGACTTTTTACATCAACAGCATATCCGTGCTTAGTCACATGTTTAGATAAAAATGCACAAAGCTATTGCAATGAAATTATGGTACCTTTCATATAAGACTAGAGTGAAGTATATAACATCATGTTGTAGATTCTATGCTGATTAAAAGCACAAAAAAACACTCCCACAATCTGACCACACCCGCGCATGTTTGTATAATAATCTAATCTTTGTTTTATTCATTGGAAAAATAATCTGACAGAGGATTTAATGGTGAAAGACAAAGAAACATGATCTCCTCATGCCATTTGATGAGTTCATGATCATAGCTAGAGATTTCAGGAGCAATGGAAGCAAATCTCTTTAGGTCACCTTGAATAGGGATTACTGGAGTACAAGAGTACAAGAACTCATTTCAATTTTTTAAGCCAGATATATCTAGATATAGACAAAATATTCTATGTACGAGGAAAATGAAAGCCACATTTAATTTGCGTTTCCATTTTAACTGTGTTTTATTTAAAAAAAAAAAGATTCCTGAACTTGTGGGAAGTTTTAATTTTCTTGTGTTTTCAGAATTAAAATCCAACTTAAAATACTGCTACACATCTGCTGTAAAGTCTTGTATCTGTCTTATTTCCGTAGATGTTCAAATACAGGTGACACAATGACATTTTGTGATATCTCCAGTAAAGCTAAAATGCAATTTCAGTGAACTCTCGAAAACAACCCTAGTAAACGTCATGTTTTGGTTTTAGGTCTTTAGAGTCAAAGGACAAGTCAATGCTTAAGTCTACTTCAGCTGCCAATTTACATCAGAGTTTAGGCGTACTCATAGAGAGAAAACCCGCAGTAGTGTAGAAAAGGCAGAAATACCCCGCTGACAGCAGCCTTAATAGATCTGAATGCTAAAGGCAGCCACAATACATGTTTTGTTTGCATGGCGTCGCGCAGTGCTTACTTTATCTTTGCTGGATAAAACTGAATATGCTCAGCTGTTGCTTTTTGTTTCCACCCACTCAAAGAACCTGCAGCATTCTGGGAAATGTAAGAAACCACTGACTCAGGCCTCATTTAGACCAAAGCAGAGTCGACTTATGGAGAAATTCAGCCCAGAGTCACGCTGCTATGGCCAATCACCTGCTGGGCCAATGAGGCCGAGCAGAGCTGAAAAATCCTGCCACAAGGGAGCACAGGGCAATTATTTGCATTTGAGAAAAGGCTGACACTCCCACACGCTCATACCAACCTGCGGTGATCGCTGCAATGCCTGATTAGGTCTGAAACAGCCCCAGTGCGGAGTTACACAAGGCAGATTGTGTACACTAAAACATGTCCCCACAAAATTTGACTTGGATGGTTCAAACAGGATTTTAGCAGTCTGTAATGCAAGTGTAGTATGAACGATGTCCTTTTCAAAGATATTCTAACTTCCAGTTCATTATGTGGTCATCAGTGACTCTGGAGAAAACAGTTCCCTCCTCTGCTCTAAAAAGTCTTGAATGGAAATATGAAAATGTTTCTCCTGTGCTCTCAAATGAATCTGTTAGTTAATGGAGTATGAATCATTACTTTAGAATTCAATTGCGGTGACACATTAATGATATTAATACAAAGTTCAAGAGAGTTAAAAATCAAGGTTAAATACAGTAAGGAATGAACCGAGTTAAAAATCAAATGTCATTATGAATGCAAGGCTAAAGAGCCCTAACGGACAGGAAGGGGGTTAGGGTTAGGCTGAGTTGGGCCAAGTCTTGATAGGTGAAATATACAGTCATTCTCTAACTACACACACTTACACAAAGGACTTATGATATACCAACCTTCTTTTCTTTTTTTCCTATTTAAAATATTCACATTGTATTGTTTTAGCATTTTAATAGCGTTTTTAAGCTCTCTCTGCCATTCACGTGTGATACATTTAATCTTGGAAGGATAATCACTGTAGTATTTGTCAGCGGTCTGCTTGCCTCCACTTGCTGTCTGCGCTCAGTCAGTAGCGCTAGTGATATCTGGGCACATTTTCTTCTCCTCTTAAGAAACCATTTGCTGCCATCCATCCTTGTATATTGTGAAAAACAAGTTCCACAGACCCGATAATAGACGGCTACATAATCCATCACAGCAAACATGAAGCCTTCATTTCATTTGGTAAAAGTTTCATTTTTTTTCAATTTTTCATTGTGCCTCTGTTGAGTGTTTTTATATTAGAGCTGTATTATGTTACACTTTGCTTCCTGTCAATCACCTCACACCACAGGAGGAAATGGAAGTAGAATGGAAATGATCTATTTAAATCAAGTCACCTTACAAACTGCATTGCAACATCTATATCATTTTATCAAGGTTGCCTTTGGTAAGTGAAATGGCATTTTAAGTTAAATTTGACTTCGCAAAATCTTTTTACTGCTGCCCCTCATAGCACAGATTTGTTTGTATTGCATGTTCCTGTTAGCTCCCCCACCCCATACCTTTTTGACTATCCACAAGTAGTCTTTTTTTATTGTGTTTTCTTCTCTCTGCATCCTCTCACTATGTGCTCTCCCTAGCCGGCTCCTATTAGAAAAGAGATGATCTCCTCCTAATTAGCCTCCGTCTCATTTGAACTGTTTGAAATCAGTTGTGTTTTGCTCTCCCCTTCTGAAACATGAGTGCTGTTTTCTTGTTAAAAACAAATCTAAAATAATCCAACTGGTATGCTGTTTCACAGCTCATGCTTCTCAAAACCTGGCATCTCACAGGGTAGGGCTAATTGGCTTTATTTATTAGCTCGACATTGAGTCAATGAATTTCAAATTAAAGATGACTCCATTTTACAAAAAGATGATAGTTTTAATGCCTGATGCTGCTCACCGCAAAGGAAGGATTTATTTTAATCTCCACTTTCAGTTTATTGTATCTGACAGTTTCCTCCTGTCTCTCTTCCTCTCTCTCTTTTTTTCTGGCTGACCTTGTTAGTGTGAAAACTTGCCTGAGAGCCCTGATATATGTCAACCACTGCCTTTATTCCATCCTCTAACTTTTAGTGCTGTCATTGGCAGAGGAGGTGCACTCTTGTTCCTTTTCTCAAATTACTACCTCTCCCTTACCTCGTTCTCAAACCTGCTTTTGCTTTTCAAGTTAGCACTCCTTATTGTTACACTCATCTCTTTTGGTTAAGTATGTAGGTACAGTAAATATGCTAAAGAAGTGTGTGATTGTTTTCATTAAAAAACATGTCTTGAAAGCACTCAAATCCTCACTACTAATAAACAGATTCTTTAAATATTGATTAAATAAAAAAATGTAGCTGAACAACTCTCTTGTAGTGTATTTTAATAAAGGCACTTTTAAAAAATGTTAGATCTAAAATCATATCACACAGCAATAGAAGTCGCAAAGTTTTTGAGAAAAGGGTGAAAATATTTTGAAATAATTCACAAGTAGTGGACAAAGCCTTTACAAATTTTTTGATCTGCAAAAGCTGATTACTTGTTTATTAGCCTATGGATTACCTTAAACAACTGAGTAAGACCAAATATATTACCTCCTTGGCAGAGCTGCTGCCAGATTACTTTCAGAGCAAGATGGACTTGACTGACAGTTAACAAATGTATGAAGATTTTCTCTAATTTAATTGTATGGAATTGAGCTAACAATAGAAAACACAGCTCATACCAGAGACAGCATAAAATATAATTTTCAAACTTTGTAACCCTTTCTTAACATACTACAAGGGGTTAAAAGAAAAAAAAAACACATTTTTAAATCTTAATCCTCTGTGTCAAAACATACGTTTTTAGCCTGAGGTAACATCATTTTTTTGAATGCAAATTATTCCTTTATTTTTGATTACATATTTGATTTTCAAATTACCAGATTTTTAATTCTTGACTTATTACAGGATATTTTAAAGACACATAATATTGGAAAAAAGCTTTTACTGCTCAGTGAAGTAATACTCTTTCCATTTGTTTATAGTTGCATTTTCTGTAATCCTTCTATTTGATCCCATTTTTTTTTCCCTTACCGACAACCTGCAATAAAAAGGGAATTTTGTATATGTTATGTTGTGGCTAGATAAATCAGTCATTTTTCTTTATCAGGATTAGAAAGCCCCAACTATATTTCCTCATTTCACATTTCTACATCAGGTGGAAACTTTGTGTTTTGCTGTCGAGATTTGCCGTGAAATCTGCAAGGGCCACATCTTGTGGATTAGCTTGTCACTCAAAGAGAAAGTTTCTGACAATGTGGGCGAGTTCAGGACAACGTTTACCTCTGATTAGAATGTAAAAGAGGAGAAAAGGGGTTGAAGGGAGTTCTGTGTATGCATGTTTCTCTCCATTTGCCTGTCTTTTCTCCACTCACTCCGTCTCTGCTATTACTAATGCTGTCATATCTTCATTCCTCAGCACTTCTCTGAAGTCATGTCAAATAGCCTTCCATATGTGGCTGCTTTTCCTCCCTCTTGCCTTTGGAATTCTTTGTTTCCTGAGTGACACTGTGCTTTCCCAAATAGAGACTTTCAAGTACATCGAGTGACACACAAGCCGGTGACCATGCTGGATAATTGCTTGCATTTGAACTTTGGCGTAATAGCTCACATGCAAGACACAGATAATTCAAATTAGGCTTCTTTTTTATTCGATACACAGTACTTTACTACTGTAGAATTCAATACAAGGTATATTAAAGAAAGCAGTAAAAGCCAGTTTTGTTTACAGCACTGTGTTGCCTCTTTGTTTGCTGCTGTTGCACAAAAAAGCAAGAACAGCACACACAAAGTAACCCAGAATTGTTTGGGTAAATGCTAGCCTGTGTGGATTCAAATAATATGTTTTACTGTGTGCTCCTCCAATATTCACTCTGGTGATTTATTTGCTTTATGCTACTTAAATACAAAGACCACGATGAGTAAACTGCTGCTGGCAAAGAGGAAAAATAATATATATAGAGGTAATAGTGAAAATTTTTGTAAAGTTGTAAGTGGCAAAAAAAAAAAAAAAATGTGTGTGTGTATTTATTTATTCTGAAGTGATGTAAAAACATGAAGTACTTAGTAGAATAATTACTAAACCACCATACACATGTCATCTTAAGAACACACTACATGAAATTACAAGAATATCCAATTTCTTTCTGTCTCTTTTACACACAATGCCACTCTCCCCTCTGTATGGTAAATATAGACTGCTTCTGTCCTTTTTTTATTGTTTTAGATGTTACTGTAGTGTAAATACTCTGCGTGCAGTTTGTGTTTTTTGTAAAAAGAACAAAATGCAGTTATGAATGATCACAACCAACGCGAATAGCTTGTTATTTACTACTGTTTAATAAAAAACTAAACAAAAAAATAACCTTACGCTAGAAATACCCCTCTAAACATGACTCTGCTCTGTATGTCATTTGTGGCTCCCTGGTGAAAAAATGTTGTGTTGGTGGGTTTGGTGATTGATGTTTCTGCGTGATTTGCATCTTCTCCAACAGCGCAAGTGTAATAGAGAGATACAGTCACTTTCTTGCCTTCTGTGATGGTAGGCTTGAACTCCCTCTGTGATGACTTGCTGCTGTGCTTTAGCCTTTTATCTATAATGAGAAAATTATTCAGAAAAGTACAGATGATAATTTTTAAAAGAAGTCAATAATCTAATCATTGTCTTTTTTGGAGGGCACAAATTAGTTGATTTTAAGAACATATCACCTTCACTGACTGAATATTTACTGACAGGATTGTTTTCGAACCGTTTACCTAACAGGTGTTTTGACAAGCATATTTTATATTATCTTTATTAATCTATTTCAGATCCTAAATACTTTTGATGGTATTAAAGCTGCAGTTTTTAGTTGTAAGTAAGCTATTATTCTGTTTGAACGCCTACATATATTTACAACTAGTGTTTGCTTTATCTTTTGATTATCTTGTTTCTGTTATTTATTCTAATTTATTGCATTTACTGTCTGAAGGATTACAAACTTTTATTTCTTGGTGTAACCCCACGTTGTAAGGATGATAAAAATAACTTAATACCCTTTATGCTACAATGGGCTACTTTACACCAATTTAAGTTTTTAAGGTCTTGTTTGTTTGTTTGTTTTTGTATCCCACCAACAGCTAATAATGTAACTTCCCATATGTGCAAAGACATGGGAGGATAGTGATAGAAAAGCGGTTGTTTTTCAATGCAGACATGCTTTTCTTCCCTCAGTAAATCCTTTAGTTAGCTTGGTGAGGATTAGGTCTGAAAAGTCTGTCATTTGCCTCCAAAGCCCTCAGGGATTCATTGGTGAAGAAATCCAGCTTCTCCACAGCTTCCATCTGAATTTTAGTTTGGTGTCAATTTTATTTATTTTTATTTCAGCCCACGTCTGATTTCTGCTGTTCTATACCCTTGATTAATTCTAATTTAGCTGCTGGAGGTACTGCACACTAATTTAGAGATAAAGTCACATTTGACTGGCTGTCAATACTAATGGAAGTTTGTGTGCATTTCAGCCTTTGAAGGTTTCTTTTGGTCTTGGATTAACTAGAAAAGGTTAAAATAAAGAATTTGTATTTCTCTTTCTAGGCTTAGACAGAATTCTAAGCCTTAGCAATGGGCAAATTTTTTGTAATGAAGCATCACACATTCAGTGCATAGGAAAGCTTTAGAGCATTTTTCTCTGAGAAACGTTACCCGCATTCCCATATAAATCTCAAAGTACGCTGAAAACACTAGGATCCCAATGGAGCTGAAAGCCGGAGGCTAAGTGGGATACACCCTAATGGAAAACAGCTCTGGGATAAAGGTAATGGGTGGTAAAGACTAATGGAAACTATCAATGGGATAAAAGGGACAAGTTCAGAGAGACGGGGTATATCCCACCAAGTGTCTGACTGAAATCGTATTTCTTCCCTAAGGCTAGATTTCACAACCATTCCCAGTGTGAAACAACGCTTGCTCAAAAGGAATATCTGTCAAGAAAGAGTGTACCTTGAAATGGTATAGATTTAACAATTAGTGATGCTCTCCATTTCCTTTAGCATGACCTCTTGAGGAAAGCTTTTAATCTGATAAAGAGATGCGGAATACTTTTGTTGCTGCATTATGGGGAATATGTCAGAAATGTTGAAAAGTTTTATCACTTGAATGATCTGTTGAACATTCAAGGTTAAATTTTTTAAATTTAGTTTTACATTTCAAGTTACACTCCGTTTTTTATCTGTTTGACTTTTACAGTATGCACAAATTAGTGTTTTTTTTTCTTTGTGAACATAATAAAAAATATCTATTTTTCCTTTTTTTGAAAAAAAAAACTTTCTTTTTGAATAAAACATTGTGCAAAGACTTGATCTATGTTCATATGCCTATCAAAGCATATGGTATAGTGTGACTGAGAGAAGTGTTTTTAATCCTAACAAACCAACATACAGAAAGTCCAAGAGCTTGTATTTCAGATTTTTTTTGTTCGCTTTCTCTCCATGTTTCTCCCATGTCACTGAAAGATAGACTATATAAGGCTGAGTTTTGACAGACATGGGAACCACAAAGAAACAGAGGATTAGAGAGCATGTTAAAGGATGAGACAAGGTCAAAGGCAGAGTCATGGTCTGTGATGATATAAACCACCTCTACTGTACATCAAACACCTTTTGCTTTAGCTTGTGAGGAAGATAGGAGGGATGGAAGGGAGCACAATGAAAGAAAAGATGATGGACTGTGATCAGAGATGTGACCAGAGGAAAGGCAGAGTCATGGCCAGTATAAACATCCAATAATGTACATCAGACAAACACAGTTCCCACTCTGCTTGGCAAATGTTCTGTCACTCTTGAAGGGCTTTCAGTCAGCCTGCTGATATTCTTTGCTTTTTGAATGCACTCCAAACTATTTGCACTCAAAGAGAGTTTTAATGTTTATGGATTTATGCTAACTGACTGTACTTTTGACTTGCCCCACTAAACTCAGTGGACTAAATTCAGGCAGAAGGGATTCATGGGGAGACAATCCTTCAGCTGAAGATGTTCTGTTGGCTTGCTAAGATGCTGTTGTGGGCTGAGGTGTTATGGTTGTTCTCCTAGTTTCATGTGAAAGCACAAACGCAAAAGGAAAATATTAAGTCTCCTGGAGTCATAGTTTGGTAAACCTGATGGTTTTGGCAACCTTTCATAGCATTACTTGAACTCTAGAACCTTTGAAGATGCTTATGGCATCCCCCCCCGGCTTTCAGTGGTGTATTTCAAATTCATGAATGAGTGATTGAAATTTTGAAGGCAAATAACTATTTAGGCTTCCCAACACATAGGACTAACCCCAAAATACAAACTAGGCTTCATTTTTCTCAACCTTATAGTTTTTCTATGACTTGTTTGCTGCTGTGGCACAAAATGCCTGTAGCTGTTTCTACTCTGGCTAAAATTATGTACCAGACAAGCACTAGTGCAGTGTAGAGTTACATTAAAATATTATTGACCATACTACAACTTAATTCAGCAGCGTCCCATGAAGACCCAGGCCCAGCAGCCACAACAGCAGATCAAAATGCCAAACTCTCCACAGGGATGCCATGCAAAGCTAGAGGCTGTTTTACATTCCTGGGCAGCGCCTCATCTTCCAACATGGGGTTTCTAGAGTGGCAGGCGGCTGCAGTTTTATTTCTAGCATTACAGATTGGCCTCTGCTGCTGTGGGGTAGCTTTTTTAAGTGAAGCGTCCTGCTGGAGTCTAATCTCTTCGCTCCCCCTCACTGTATCATTAGGCCACGGAGAACTCTGTGCGAGTCAGTGTCTCTCAGTTTGGGATCCTCTTTGACAGAAGCTTCCTGTTCCCGAAGGAGGCAGTGTGATTACAGTATTCTGGTTATGACTTTTTCATAAGAGAATAATATGTGTGCTTGTGAAAGTACTGGACTATGTGAAGGCTTTTGAGAAAAGCAGCTATAAAAGGATGAAAACTGAAAAAAGCCGAATTTTGTTTTTTTCTTCCAAATGCCCAGCATCTTAGATCTCATTGGCAGACTTTAATTAAACCTTATCATATGATACATTTTGTTTGAAAAACAATGTGAAGACATTTATTTAAAGACATCTAATAAATCTGTTTTTTTCTATCTTTTTTCTCTCTTGTCCATGCATTCCCGTTGGCCTCCTCTGAAGCTGAAGAGTATGCTGTTGAAGGTAAGACTGATGCTTTACTCCTCAGGCCCTCTGATGTCTTCTCTTAATGCTGCCATGGATGCTGATGCTGGCTGCTTGTTATTGTTGCATGCCCTCCCTTTGGGGAGGAGCATTGTCAGTTTGGACTGCGGTTATAAGTGACTTCTCGGGGGCCTAAATTACAGAGTCTGAATTGAGACCAAAGTTACGACCATTATTATCTCTGTTATACCTCTTGTTTGTTTTATCTTGTCCTTTTTAATTTCATTTTTGTTTTGATTGCAGTTTGTCTCTCTATACAACAAGCTCATGGGTGTATATTTCACTTTTAAATGTGGGAAATTAAAGTTGTAAAAATGTCAAGTTAGCTTGGCAATTTCAGGACATTTTTCAGTTGATAGGCTTTTGTGTAAAGGAAAAAAAATGACATGGCGGTTTTAAGATGCTGTCTTTCCTCTGTCCTTCCTCTCTATGTCCAGAAAAAGTGAGTGAAAGTTCCCTGGAGGGGCCCTTGAGGGGCCTCATTAGCCCTTGAGCCAGGCACTAAATGAGTGCTGGATGTAGCAGACTTCATGGATAGCTTTTGCTATCTGCCTTGGCTCATCTGTCTGCAGGCTGCTGCCTCTATCCACTTTGCACTTTTCAGGAAACAGTCCACCAACTGGTTGACTGAGTCCGTCAGTCATTCAATTACTTAGAAACTAGCTTTTCTGAACATATGCTTTGAGAAGTGAGCTGGTGCCTACGTGTGAGTGTGTTTGCATGTTTTGGAGGAGTATTTTCTCCTCTCCGAGTTTGAGGTGATGGATTACCTATCGTCAGCCTGAACCAGCAAGGGAAATCACTATGACGAACACCCTATTGCTCCAGGTTTTCTTTAAAGCTAAAAACTTCATTGCTGTATTTATTTCTCAATCTCTATATCAAGCATGAGCTGTTTATTCTGTTGCATTTTGAAATATAAAGGCATATGTCATGATGACATTTTACTATTATCGGCTAACCCAGTGAACTCTATTTGATTTCTGGACTGTATTTGTAGACTGCTTGAAACCAACATTTTTCTCAGTTTGTTCCTGCATCAGAGATGCAAGCCTCCTGTAATGACTGTATGCCTGTGTACATGTGTGTGTACAGCTCTGTGTGAGTGAGTAAGTGCCCTTGCAGCCAGGAGTCACGTCAGTACCACTGAAGACCTTGATGGGAAAATGTCAGAGGGAAGGTATGGAACAGGAATAAATAGTGGCAACTGTTCAATTCTGCTTGACAGAGTAGCTCCTTCAGACTGATGCAGAGGGAGGTGAGGGACAAGAGGCCTTGAGAGAGAGAGAGAGAGAGAGAGAGAGAGAAAGAGAGAGGGAGAGGGAGATGAAGAGGAGTGACTTAACTCTAAATAAGTGTAAAGATGTATAGTCCTGACTAATTATAGTACAATACACAAAAATTGTGGCCAGTTGTTTGTGTGTGGTACATAAAGAAAATGTCACTCAGGCTCAACCCTTTACTCAGCACCTTTGTTTTCTTACTTTTTTGAAATATCTTCTGCAGATTTTTCTTTGCACTGGGCAAGGGCATGTTTTGTAGGTTAAGCTTCCTATTAATTGTGTGAGCTTCTAGTTATTTAAGAGGGGAACACCTCTCCTTGTACAGAGGTCTAGGTGGATTCTACAGCAACACCATAGCTAATATGAAGGTTTTTTAAAGAATTATAAAGCACTTAGATTTTCATTTTGACTCAAGCATACTCCAGCATCAGAATACAGTGTATTGTGGCTATAAAAACTGAACATTTCTAAAATGGTAATGCTAACACCTTAGTAAGTTTGTGTTCTCTAAAGCCTTGTTATTTAATTACCTAACAAGGGGTTGGGTTCTTTGTTCCCAGCATGTTGAGTACAACAAGACAGCTGTTAAGATTTATTTAATGGCTCATTGTCTCTGATACCTGGCCCTCATAGTCCTACTGCATTCTTATTTACTATTTAATAGGTTTCCTTATCTGGTCTAATTTGTGTCGCTGACCATGTGTTCAAAGGTTGGTTAAGATTGATGATGCAGAGGGACCTTGAAAACCCTGAGGAGGCCACTGCCCCTGTGCGTTCGCTGGTGGCCCCTCGCTCTTACACAGTAGAGCCTCGATTGATGATCTGCCTGCGACACTGACCTGTTTTTACCAGCAAGCTAGCTACCACATTGCCATCTGTGTTCTTATAAGCATGTTCTCTCCCCAGAGGACTTCTACTGTGTGATGTATAGTTTCATTATGTAAGCACAGTTTTATGTCATTTTCTTGTGCAGTTGTGTTCCTGTAGGGGCCATCTGAAGAAATAACACTAATGCTGAAGATAATGAAAGTCTTGAGGTTAAGTGAATGGGCTTATGACCTAGATGTAGCCATTTCATCCACTTAGATCTAGTGCGAGAAACCTCACTGCCAAGTGGGTGCCCTTGTGCAAGGCATTGCACACCTTACTGCCCAAGATTGTGTTTGTATTCTAAGAGAGGTTGATTAAAAAAAAAAATGTAGGATGTATTGATAACAATTTGATTTTTGGATGATTTTTGGATTTATATAACAATGTTAATGTTTTTTTTTTTTTTAAAGATATTTTTTGGGGCTTTTTCACTCTTATTGGACAGGACAGAGTTGAAACGGGGAGATAGAGAGAGAGGGGTAGACATGCGGAAAGGGTCGGAGCCGGAATCGATCTCGCGACCACCGCTTGGAAGGCTGAGCCTGCCGTATATGGGCCGCGTGTGCTACCGAGTGAGCTAAACGGCAGCCCTAACAATGTTAATGTTAAATGTAATTTCATAGTCCTGTGTGTGTGGTCAGCTGGCCATCCCAGGTTAAGGAATTGGGACAAAGACCTTCCAAAAATATTTAAGAAAACAAAAAGTTGCAGAGGCAGTTATAATATACGCCATATATTCAGATGCTGAATGATAACCTTATTTTTTTATTTTTCCAGTTGATGGTCTGACAAAGCATGACCATGGCCATGACTGAGACAAAAAGGAGCTCATTTACAACTGAAAAGTAACAGATCAAACTGGTCAGTGAAGCTGGCCTCTCAGGCTGGCTGATAGATTCAACGACCCGGTGCTTTGTCTGGGTGACAGATGTTCTGAGCTGTCCACGCTGATCTTAATCAATCTGATCAAGGCTAATGATCTTTTCTGTCTGAGCCACGCAGGCCTCCAACTTAATCTCACCCTTGGTGGAGGGCACTTACACTTTTTTTTTCCCCCTGTGTAAAAAATGGAGTTTGATGTTAGCTAAAGATACAGGATTATAGATTTGAGTGAGGCTTGTAGTTGTAGGAGATTACTTTGGGTCATCCAAACCAGATTATGGATTTGGTTCTTATTTACTCAGGAGGAATAAAACAAAATCATATACCAAAAACTTTAATGTTTTTTAAAGCAGAGGGAGAAAATACACAGAATAAAGCAAATACTAAATGCACTGATGTCATTGTGGCATTGACCTAGATTTTGTTTATTTCTGGAAGAAATAGCACTCGTACATGATCCTTACTCAAATTCACACCACATTTTTGAATACCATGGCCAAAAGGCTGACCACCTGGGTGATGACAGCTGTTTTGATCATGCCAAAAATGATCTTTTGCGATAGGATTTGAGAAGGATAGGCATTCATTTATACAACAGCGTAATGTAACAACGCTCTTTGTCCATTCTTTCCAATCAATAAAGCTTAACTGTGCATTTTTCATTGAACACACAGGAGATTTGCAGTGTTCAAACAAAGCAATCGATTGCGAAAGATTGCTGGCTAGCTTTTCGGTTACAGGCACTTGAAAAGAATAGGCTGCAAATAAACAAACAAACACACGTACACACTAACCACACCGGAAGGAAAAATTGACGAAGGGATGGAAGGATGGAACAGAACTCAATGGTGTCTTTCTTCAGCTCTGAATTGCTCAAGAGCCTTTGGACAGTGGGATGCCTTGATGTTGCCTCTGCCTGCCCAGCGACTGCCAGATGTCGCAGTGAGATTAAGCATCCTCAAGTCCTGAAGGAGCCAAAGTCCAGCCATGCCTGTTCTCACAAGACGTTAATTTCACCCCACTCAGTTCTCACTCTTTTCTCTTTTTTATTTTCCTGCTTTGTGATAACAAAGTCTAAAGGGATGGAGTGGGCGTCCACTTGTGAGCAACTCCAGATGCTTCAGTGTCAACATGCGTGGCCACAGGCAATACTGTTTGTTGTGATGGAGAGAGAAATGGATTGGACAATGCATGGCCTGGAGCTCTGGTGTTGTTTAGTGTTTGTGTGTTTGTGTAGAAAAGCTGTATGTGTGCCAGATTTTGTTGCTCTGCCTGAGAGTTTTGTGTGCTTTTGAATTTGAAGACTAGCTCAGTGCTGTAAAACTTTTAAAATGGCAACATATTACCTAGCCAAGCCTCTATAAGATACCTCTATACATACAATATACACATGCACTTAAATTTTGCTATATCAGAGCTTTCTCAACTCCTTCTCCAAATAAGTTGGATTTTTTAATCTTAATAATTTGTTGGTCTGCCGTCAGCATGTATATGCTGTAAATTCGCATTGTTTTTTAGCATATTTGCATTCTTCAGTTAAATGTTTTCCCTCTGCCTTCCACACTCAAGTCAAAACTCAGGTACTTCTACTATAATACAGTGGCATACTGCAACAAGCTATGAAAAAGATTTAAATGCTTTTGGTAGAGTACTCCTTTCTCCTGTGTACTGAAAACATGAAAATACATTGTGCAGTTCTGTGTCTTTGTTTCTTTTGAAACAGAAAAAAAACAAAAA
>JAQNCA010000019.1:3535981-3546977 GCA_029783725.1 Acanthurus tractus | reverse complement strand
CCTGTGTACTGAAAACATGAAAATACATTGTGCAGTTCTGTGTCTTTGTTTCTTTTGAAACAGAAAAAAAACAAAAACAAGAGCTTATAAAGCTCTTCCCAATGGACTTTTGGTTTTAGGTTTATATGGAGTTTATATTGCCTTGTCTCTTCTTTGGTTGTCTTCACCAACAAATTTAGGCTCAGTAAAGGATACAGCTCGTGCCATATATTGTTTCTCTTAATCATCTTTTTCCCTCCTTTGGGAGATGAACACATCAAACTCCATAGGTTTCACCTAACTTAATGGAAAGATATCTCTTTAGGAAGCTGTTATTGAATGTTATATAAGTAGAATTAAAAGAAAAGAGACTGCTGAGGGGGAATAAATGGACACAGGTTCTATTTTGTATTTAGCGTTAGGGTTAGTGACATTGTGATGCTTAGAAAAACAACTTTTTTCCACAAAGTGTAATCTTATTCAAAGACTTTTATTCGCCCGTGTATTGTAGTATATTTAAAATCAACACCTCAGGACTCTACTGTAAGTCTGTAATATAGCTTTGACCAGGTTCTTTTGAAGGCTCTTAATGTCAGACACTATCACAACTTGTCATTACTACCAGTGTAATATAAAAAGTAGATTAACAGGCCAAGGCTCTATTTCCAGTGGTGCCAAAAAAAAACAAAAAAAAACGAGTAATGCTGGACCTTCTGAAAACAGATCAGACTAACAAGTTAAGGTGAGTAACATACATAATTACCACTGTACTGCACTATTTATGTCTGTTCCTTTCAAATCTCCAAAGTCAGTCACTCCTGCACACTGAATTTAAAGTGAGCAGCCAGTTGAAATTAACCATGACAGTGATACTGTTTTTGCAATTGAAGACAAAAAAATTTTACTAGAAGCCAACTGTGTTCCAAAAATTAATCTGTTTCAAGTAGTTTTACCTCTAAAATCTTTGGAGACATTCAAAGACAGATATTTAATGCAGCATGAGCTGAGGCTCATGTCAGGATAGGTTTTGCCTGTATAGATATTGAGGACTGTCCGAAATGATGCAGGTGTGTAGACTGGCGTACTGGGGATGTTTGTTGAAGTTGATGCATTCCTATTTTCCATCCACTGTCACTTTTATGGCCAGATTTTTCCATTGCTAATGTCAAGTGTCACTGCTTCATACTTCTTCCCTCTCTCTCTCCACAAAGCCCACCATTATTTCCAGAGTGTTAGAACACTCCTGTTGTGTACCTGCTGCCTTTTCTGAATTCAATTATGCCATGAAATGCCACTGACTGCAAAGCTTTAAGTCCTTGCTGGCCAGGTGACACTGTGAGAGATTGCATTTGGGCAGAGCCCGGTGAAAAGTCCATCTCCTGCCCGTCCCCTAGCCATCAGCCAGTGCTAAGAAAATAAAAGCACTCACTCTCACTTCCATCTGACTGCTAAGCCAAGAGATTGAAGAAAGTAGTAACTGCCATATTTTTCTTTGCTGTGCATGCATGTTTTTATCATTTCTGATGTTGTTGGGAGTTAATGTGTTAAAGACAGTCTTGTCAGTTGATTGTATGTGTATGCATAAGTGATATCCATTCATACTGGTGTGTGTTTTCCCCATTACCTAAAATCATCTAAGGCTCAACCCCTCTGATGTCTAATATCACACTGTTATACAAATTTAGTCTCACCACCTGAGTCTCTTTGTTGTCCGAAGCAAACAGATTCTTCACTCTGGTGCATTCACCAGGTAATGATTGTTTCCCCTGTCTTGTTTTGGGGTCTGGTCTTTATTTGTTGTCCAACATTCATTTAGCAGGTCTACAATTATGTATGGAGGGCTGTTGGTGGCACTGAGGCAGTGCAGAAAGAAATGGTCTGGTAAAATTGAGATCAATAGGCCGGCAAGATGAATGAGTGACCAATAAAAGAAGGGAAATGGGAAATAGAACTATTCTCTCCTCATCCCTCCCTGAATTTCATAATGAGAAAATAGTAACACTTGAGTGAGCTTGTTTTGTCACTGAGGACCTCCTACCACTTGAATGTAAAATGATATTCTTTTGGGATTGAAGTAGGGTAGATTGGAGAATGCATTTTTTCTCTTGCTTATTCCTTCTTATCATTCCTCTCGTATCCTTTTTTGTTTTGTTTATCTGTTTGTTTTTTTATGAACCATCTATTTGTCAGCATAGCCTTGATTCCTTTTTGTTTTGATTTTCTGATGCGACTCCCCATTTTAACTTTTCAATGTAATTTGTTTGTATTTTAAGTAAGAGTTGCATGATCTGGCTCTAAACATTTAACACTAATTGGGTTGTGTGCATTCTCTCTATTAATGGCAGGAAATGTCCATGACAACAGTCATTGTAATGAAGAATACATTAATACCACTTAACTGCCTTGTCAGTGGACAATTAAAGCACACCAAAGGGTTTGAATTTTCTAAGAAACTGTCAAGTGAATTTAAATTTCTTAAACAATCGTTTAACCCAAGTTTAATTAAATCAGCAAACACTCTTGATTAGCTGCTGAAATGTCTTTTAGTAAGATACAGATAGCTGGGAGCTGCTCATCCTGGCCTTTCGACCCTCCTATTGATGAGCAGGATACAATTTAAGTATGTCAACACTGAAAGCAGTACAACATTTACCCCCAAATTTATTCTTCAAAGCCTTATCAGTGATGTACAAACATGCCGTAAATCAAACACATTCTGTGTAATATTACGACCCTTAACCAAAAAAGTACACACAACAAAAGATACAAATGATTTCCACACTCATTGTTATTTTACACATTTTGATCAATGCAGGTTATAGAGCTTGTTCTGGTGTTTCTCATACTTTTAAGTTTGAAATGAAAATATAATTTTTTGTTAACATTTTGACAACTCTTGACAGTGGAAAGTAAATTTTAAATGTTTATTTCAAATAATGCATGAGGTGCTTGGGGAAGACAAATGGCCAATCCAAACAAGAAAAAAAGTGTCTCTAATCCTTTAAAATGACAAACATCATACCAAACCTGTCAGTCCGAAACTTGGCATCCTAGAAGACCACCTACATAAAGATTTGTTAGCTTCTGCTGATAATGATTATGCAGGGGCTAAAAAGCACTTGACTGACAAGCGGAATAAAAGTATTTAAACTGTATAAACATTAAAAAAATTATAAAAACTGTCACATCTCTTAAATCCTCAAAATATCTTTAGGCTCAAGCTGACAAAGTGTTGAGAACCCAGTATGCTTTGCCTCATTAACTCTGTATCTTATATGAAAGTTTATGGTGTGTGCATTGGAGATAGACGGAAAAAGCTTCAGCACTTACTTTTTCATAGGTGGATAACTAGTTTTTGTTGACAAATTGACACAAGGTCAAGATTCAATGTTTTTCAATTGAAAACAAAACTTAGTCCAACTTTGGAGTAAGACAGCAGCACTAAGTTCAAATCTGCAAAGTGATTGGGTTGAGATGTTGCTGGATTAGGGCTAGGCCTTTAAAGGTTTACATCATCTCTAACCATGCAAGGGGTGATCAAAGACATTATTACCTAAGGCAGAAGGAAATGAGCGTCAGCTCTACATACATTTGCAGTTTAACTCTTTGAGTGATTATGCAAAAAGTTATGTTAACAGCTGTTTATCACAATTCATCTGAATTAGTGGCCCACTTTTTTGCTGTAAAAAGTGGTGCAGAAATAAATCAGCTTTATGAGTAATTTAGCAACTGTGATTTATCATTGGTATAATAAAAAAAATTGACAAACCTAAATATAATAGAAACTAATTCCTAAACTAACCTGACCTAACCAGAATACAAGGGCCATTATGTCACGTTACACATTCCCTTTCACAAAACATTGACCGAGTGCTTTCTACTCCACTGTTAAACCCACCTTTATGAGAAAGTGTTAGGTAAGAGCAGCAACCATGTTTACAAACCACAGACATGACAGAGCACTCGCATTTCGAGGTTTAATTTTCCTTACTTTTACATTGCAACACCCTCTAAAAGTGCTCTAGTAATTATTATAATAGGGAATTTCTGTTGCTCGCGATTAATGCTGAAAGAGCAGCCCGTCCTGGATTCAAAATTAAGATGACAAAATCACACAGTCAACACTTTAGCCAACTGTACAACAAGGCCTCTCCTCATTTATCACAGCCCGGCTCCTGTCAGAGTCTGAGCACCACTGATTAAACAATGTCTAGAATTTAACTTGGCTTAAGAATTTTTTGCCTTGTTTTTTGTCATTTATAAAAACTTTTCATATCAAATGTTTTGAACAATGTTGGATTAATATTTTCTTCTCTGGGAATGCAATGATCATTACCATAACTCCTAGTCTTCTTCACTGCAAACTGGTGTGAACTCAGTCTGTATTTTAAAAGTTCATATCAGGATTCATTTTGCATGGTTTTAAAGCAGCTTTGTGCAGTTAAATTTATTCACTGTGTTTGCTCAACTCAGCCTTTTTTTCTCTGCTTTTTGTGGCCCCTGTGTGCAGTTTTTACTATCTTATGATAAACAAAACCATCATCTCAGGGGAAAAAAAGTTGAACTATCCTTTTTTCAACATCCCCACTGACAGGGCTCCACAGTTTTTTGTTGATGTTTTTTTTTGGACTCCACTGTCACTGTGGTCTTACTGTTAGGATGAGTGGTTATCAGAAACACCATAAATTCGTTCAGCAGCTGCCACAAAGCCTCACTCCCTACAGCTCTTATTTATTCATCTGTCTCCTTCCCAAGTCTCTGAGGAGCCTTAATGCCACAGACACTCAGTGCTCCCTGAGCGGGCTTGCTTACTTCTGGCTTGCTCACTTCTGAGCATGTAATCATTAGACAGGGAGTAGCGGAAATAAAGGTAGTAAGACAAGGTCACAGGTTAGGGTGAGATGAAGGTCAAAAAACAAAGAATAAGAGTGCAAAGGAAGAAATAGATTAATAGGCGGAGGAAAACAAGAAACAAAAGAGAGGTTGAGGAAGAGGAGGAGCTTAGAGATATCTTAAAAGCTTAGATATCACACTACTGTTTCAATGGAAAGAGGCACAACCTAGATATTCCCTGTAATTGACTATTCAGTTAGGCCAGAGTTTCATTTCCCCAACCATGCCATTCTCAACACACAGTGTTAGTACACAATGTGAACATTCAGTGTGTGTTTTTGTTTGACTACATTGTGGGGAGGTCTGCAGTAACAGTGGGCTGTTGAATGTGATAGTTATATAGCCCCATGTAGCATATCACTTGTTGTGATACACTGGAGTGGCAAAAATGTAAAGGACCCATAAAGATTTTGGCTTTGAACATTAAGCGGATGATCCCACCAACTGCTAAGTTATACAGTATATGCCTCACATTGCATTTGAACATTTAGATTATCAAATGCTCATTAAAATGCAAAGTCTACAATGTTATTTTGACTTACTCTAATTCTTTGTTTGCTACAATTTCAATCTGAAATTCAGACCATGACTCATTGTATCAACAGGGCAGGCAGTTTTGTTTTCAGGATTGTGTGAGTCATCAGTCCTGCAAAATGAACATGTAGAAAGCAATTGATTTGCCAATCCTGGTGCCACAGGTGGCCACTAAGCTTGTACTCCAGGTTGGGCCTTTAAATCTATCCTAGCAATTTGATTTCTGCAGGTTTCACCAGGAAACTGAAGGAAAGACAACCATTTGTTTTTACCGCTTGACAGTCCACAATGAATGAAACAGATCCAATCCCCCTGAACAGCTTCCTTTTTCCTTTTGCTCTTCTTTAGCTGACTTGAGACCAACAAATAAACATGCTTACACCTGTGGAGAATCAAGAGTGTACCCACATCGCTCTGTAATAGATTGAGTATGTGAATCTGTGTGGTTGCAATAGTTCGCCTGAGTGTGTGTGTGTGTATGTGTGTGAGGAAGACAGTACTTGTGAATGTGCAGGGCCCAGATTAAGCTGTCAAACAGACTGTGAGTGGACCCAGACAGGCTGATCAATGTGGGGCCAGCTTGCAGATAATGAAGTTGTTAGGTCTCCCCTGATGCCTTTAATTGAACAAGTGTCGCTGGCTCGGCCCATCTGGACAGAAAGCATTTTGGGAATTGGGTGTTTTCATGTGGACTATGGTCTGAATGGCTGGTAAGGCAGAGCAACTTCTGATCTATGCGACCCTGTCAGTCGCACAGGAGACAGTAAAGGGGTAACATGTGGAAGGACAAAGGAGCGACATCAGTCTCTTAGCTTAATGTGCAGAGCTGTGGTAGCCTGTAAATGTAAGTGTGTTTGTACATTAGTGTGGGTCAAAGGAATTGTGTCACACACTGTGATAAGAAACATTATATTTTATAGTCCTGCGCTTAATTTATCATCTCTCATTTCAGAGGCTTTCCCCACACATCCCTTGCTTTGTGTCTGTGTTGGTAATCTCACATGAGCCGAGGAAAAGCAGGTCTCGTTTTGCAGCTTCTCATTCGAGTCAGTGTTATTTGACTTCATCTGGAGTAGTATTAGCCAGTGCTATCCTGTGTTTGTGTAAGCATCTGCTGTCTATATCTGCATCTCACAGGACCAATAGGTGGATAGTGCTTCCAGCTGTTTTAAATTGAGCCCAAACACCGCCTCTTGAATTGGAGGTGCACGTCTGCTCCTGTCAGAGCCATAACTCCATGTAGAAGAAAGTCTCTGAATTTGCTGTGGCCTGTGGCCAGTTCCCTTAAGATATGAAAATAAAGAAGTGTGTGAAAGCACATTTATTTACATCCTTGGTGACCAAAGGCATAATCATAAACTGCCTAAGGGTATTGCTTCAGCATGCAGGGAGAATTTATTACAATCAAGGAATTCTTTGTGTGCGGGTGTGTGTACGTGTTTCACCATTTAATTTACCACTGTCAAAGGTCCTTTTGTGAAATCTGCAAGCACTAGAAAGTGCAAGCTGAACAATTCAATGCCTTAAGCGAGTGGCCCTGTTGAATAAGGTCAGAACTCCACTCCTGATTTAGAGGATACAGAGCAGCTCCCATCTGGACACTGACAAGAGCAGCTTCCCTCCTCTCTCTAAGCTGAGTCAATGAAGAGACCTTCTACCTGCCTTGTTCGCTGTTTCTGCTCTCTGTCAGACAGAACCCCTATACACTATTCATAAACTTGGGCAAAGGGTTGTCTGACCTTTTTGCTGAAATGTTAGGGCAAATTAGTTGTCAGAGTAGTGAACGTGGCAGCCATGCTAAGCCCCAGCTTCAGCCCCATACACCTCCATCCTCGTTCCCTTCTACCTTTTTACAGGCAACCTGCCCTTTTTGCTGCTGTAGCATTAGTTCCATCACCACCACCACTATGGAGCGAGATAGTTTTGTTTTTTGTTAATGTCAGAAACAACTGATTACAGAATATGGTAGGCAGATATGATGCTAAGTATTTTGAACCATGATATTAGCTAGATTTGCAAAGTTCAGACCTATGGAGCAAATAAAAGGGATCCACACACTTGCATACTTGCAGTCTGGGAAGAACTGGCTTTTGTAGCTAATCAAATGGAATACAGAAGCAAGCCATGTCATCCATTCCTACTGAAGGCTTTTGCTCCTGAGTAAATTGTAGGTCAGTCTTTCAATCAGAAATGATTTTTTAAAAATCCACATGATTTTGCTCTGCATCCTTTGTGAATCACTGCCCTAATTCAGTCTATATCTCACAAATTCTTGAATTACTATCATCCACTTTTACCCTGAATACAGAACAGCTTATAATGAGCCCAAATTCAAGCAGCACCCTTTTAAAGCACAGTAAACACTGAGCTTGCTGAGCTGCTGGTCCCCAAAGTCTACGCATATTCATTACCTTACGTAATGTCTTTTAAAATAAACACAACTGCATTCAGCAAACATCAGTTATTCTTGCATAGTAATTAGCTTCTTGTGACTGTTTTTTTCTTTGCATTACTTTTTCAAAACACAGAATGAGAGAGAAACTTTGTGGTTACTCAAATTTGCTTCATCAGGCCTGGTACAGGTAGTTGTTGTTGTTTTGTTTTATTTTTTTACATGAACTTTTAAACAGAAAAACCTCTCATTTCCTCTGTTCCATTCTTTTTGTCAATTTGTCCTCTGCCTGAACTTGTGAACTAGGTCTTATCATGTGGTTGGGGTGTAAAACTCATCCTGCGTCCCCATAGGCCCCTTGCATTTACTGTCTGACCTTAGCCTGACATGGATCCTGCCTTTTGAAGACAAGTGAAGATCAAGTGTGGATCAAGGGGTTAGTTGCTGGTGTTACAGGGTTTTTTTTTCCCCTTCCCTGTCTGTGGTTTGCGTTGTCTGCTCTGCGGGTCGATGAGTCCTGCATGCTAAATTCCTGCAGTAATTGGGTGTGGATCTGTTTGCATCCAACTCCAGCTCATCATTTCGTTTGAAAGGAAATCTATGGCGAGGTTATAAACATATTGCTAAGTAAGGGGGTTGTAGGCCTGTAAGTGTCATTGCGACCAGAACTGTGTACACAGACTGACAGCGCTGCATACAGACAAATGCATACTCTGCCGTCACTTAAGGTCTTTTTTTTAATCACTGTGGCAACTAGTAGCAACATTATGCATCAGTTAAGACCAGAGCAGGCAGCTGCAAAACATATCTATATAGTATACTATTTAAAGAGGGTCCATATCTGCATTTTAGTTACTTATTCCTTCTCACAAACTCCACACAAATCACACATGCAGCTAGTTTAACCTGACTAACAAGCAGTTACAGTCTTCATATAACATCCTGCCTGCCCTTACTGTTTACTAAAGGCCATGATTAAGTGCTATGATGGAAAGCATCAACATCTATTTCATCCATATTTGATGAGTGAATGTCTCCCTCCCATTACACACAACAGGGGTAAGCTGTAATCAACATTCACACACTGTGAATAATTATTTACCTAGATAATGGCTGTGTTTATGCAAGCACAGAAAAAGGTTGATTTTTTTTTGCTTCTGTGATACAGACAATTCTGATTAGGTAATAGCATAACTGATTTCCTGTCGTTTCTGTTGTTTGACTTGCTCAGGCTGCAACGTGGTCAACTAATGTCATTAGCACCCTTCACAGGTAAAAACAAAACAAAAAACAAACAAAAAAAACTGTTCCATTTTAAGTACGTAAGTACCAGAACAAACTTACTAACAAAGAACCCTGCATGCCATCATCTGACTGCAAAAGATGTGGTTTGGTTACTTATCCATTGTCTGTTATACACTCTGCTCACACTTTACAGAGGGGTAGATCATGGCTGCGCTGAGCTGTGTTATGCTCAATTTCAGAGTCACCCTGTAAACCTTAGATTTTTATGAGCTAGACCCCATTTCTGCAGGGCAGTACCACATTAAAGAGATTGTGGCTCCACAAATGAGGTCAGTATTGCGAGCTGTTACATTAAGGGCATGGAAATCATACTGTCTGACTCTGCCTATTACAAATGCCATGTAACGATTAGCATATGGAAATAGAGACCGCTCATTATTAATAGTATATGGGGACAGGGTCACATTGACATTCAGTTGCCAGTTTGTTAGGTACACCTAGCTTAATCCAATGCAGCCTTATAACAATTTTGCAGTTAATCCTCTCTTTATGAACACCTTTTTTTCCTTGAAACTGTCTTAGAGTGGTGTTTAATCAACTGGGGGGTTACTTTTGAGAATGTAGTTTGCAGTTTTATAGTGATCTGTATTACATTAACAAGAAAGGCATTTATGTTATTTAGCCTACCCTAATTGCTACAAATGATGTGAACAAAAAGAAAAAAAAACCTGACCAAAGAAACACTTGTAGGTACGGCCATAGCTTGTAGTCCAATACATGTATTAACAACACTTTTGATTCTGTTGGTATCTTGCACATCAAAATAACAGATGTAGGCTTCTGACTTTCTTGCTTATTTTTTACATGCAAATGAATTTTAGTGCATCAAAACTATGACACTGATCATCTCAGGTTTTTGATATAAGAATAAAAGTCTAACTTTGCGGCTCTCTGTAGTTAAACTGACTGGAGTGATCGACTAGAGAGATGATCGCTTTGCTTAAATTGATGTAACTACAGAAAAAGCCAGGGCCCAGGTTGTAATAGAAATGCTATTCCTCTGTCACAAAAACTGACTACAGATCATTAATTGGATATGCACACAAACTTGAAAACAGACGTTTTGGCCTGAATCAAGTTAATCACTGAACTAACATCATCTTGGAACAGGTAACAAGAATTGCAACCTACAACACTTTTTTTTTCTTAACTGGCAAGGCCTACTATTAATACTGCTGTTAATACTATGGGGCTGAATAAAAAGGGGATCTCACTGAATTATATTCTACACTTCTGCTCTTTAACAATAGGATGGAGTGTTGGAGTCACAGCTAAATAGATCTGTGTGTTCTGTGAAAGAATTCAGAGTTTCAGAAGGAGTAGATATCAGTCAGCTAGCTCATTGCTTCCAAGTGTTTTTTTAAAACTTTTATTTCTTCCACATCCTAATTTTTACTAAGGTTTCATGTAAAGCCTAAGCTTTAGAGGTCCATTATAAAGGAAAGCAACACTGCACCCCATGCAGACTGAGGTAAATGAAACACATATGAACACACTAAAAAAGGATCAGAATTTATTTTGCTTTATTGCTGATACCACTTCTTATTAAATATTCCTTCACTTTACGCCAAAACATTAGTAGAAATATTTCCTGATTGATATTTTGGATGTTTGTTTTGGATTTTTGATATATAATTTATTAGTTTGCCCTGGTCATTTTCCTGTCTTAGATATTTGTCATATAGAAATGATGAAATGTTGAAATTGAAGCTAGTGCCAATTAAATAGAATAACAATGGAAACCTCATAAACAGAAGTCATCCTTTGACTATCAGTAAAATCTGAAATGAGTTTTCAAGGATTAGATACATTTTATTCAATGTTCTTGAAAAACTCATGCCTCTGAGACACATCTTGTCATTCTCCTTTCCTTCTCTCTCTCTCTCTCTCTCT
>JAQNCA010000019.1:3519566-3535881 GCA_029783725.1 Acanthurus tractus | reverse complement strand
TCAATGTTCTTGAAAAACTCATGCCTCTGAGACACATCTTGTCATTCTCCTTTCCTTCTCTCTCTCTCTCTCTCTCTCTCTCTCTATCTCTTTCTCTCTCTCTCTCTCTCTCTTTATTTTCCATACCTCTGTCATTGGCTGCCACTGTTAAAGAGGCACTAGAACAGCAATGACTGATGCAGGTCTAACCAAAGTATGACAAGCAGACACATGCCCACTTTGGGCTTCTCGCCCTTTGGGCACACATCTCTCCAACTTGTTTTCATTGTCAGCAGCAGCCAGGCAGGTGGACAAAATGAATGATCGCAATTGAGTTTTGCCCCCCCTTTTCAATGCTTAGACTGATGGTTGGTCAGACATGTATTTGCTCACCCTGAAAAACAAATCGTAAATGTATCTATGACATTGACATATTTCATTTAGCAGATCCAAATAGCCACAAAGTAGAGTTCAGAGTCAAACAAGGAATACATGTAAAGATGCTGCTGTTTTTTTCTAATAAAATCAATAATTTGTGTTTGATTAAAATCCATGAGCTCAGAAGTGATATCTGTTTGACTGCAGTAGCAACAGCGTTGTTGCCAACAGGACTTTGACTTGAGCTCTTTGTACTTACTCTTCAAACAATTTTAGGTGCCCTATCCACACACATGGGAGGGATTAAATTAACGTGATGTTAGAGATTCATCTAAAATTGTCTTTATCTTATCTCAGCTATTCCCCAGCATGCCTTTAAAAAGAGCTTTTTTTAAGAGTGAAGTCACTGTTAAGTACATACACCCATTTAATCTTCAGAAGTAATCATTCACAACCAACAAAGCAACAGGATGTATTTTAATTTTGGAGTTATTTTGTAGTGTTTGCTCTTCTGAACTTTTCTTTTTCCCCTACCATCTTCTTGGTTAAATTTTTGAGCCATATGTAGACTGACCATCACAGGTGCATGGTAGTGGGAGTTGTCGCTTGAGTTAATTAATTTGGAAGAAATAGAGCAGCTTCTTGTTTCTCAAAACTATCCGGCTGTAATTTCTTCAAAAATAAAGTATTCCTTGGTACTTCTTGTATTATTCCTCATATTAAAAAAAACAGGAAAGAGCCTCTATACTCCACTTGAAGGGGCTGTGACGTATTGTTGCCATTGCACACTGCTGTCCATTTTCATTCTACACACTAGGTAGTCTCTGTAAAGTGTAATGAAAGAACTGTAGTAACACTTTTTTTGTGCTCATACTTTTATAAATGTATTCAGTTTTCTCAGCTCTGCTTTTACACTATTGTCATGTTCACTCTGTTACTGTGAAGTCTAGGATGCAAGATTGACTGCTACCAGAGCAGGAAATGTGATGGCCTCAACGTAAGTGGGAATTAATTGGGATTTTTACACAAGTGTATCAGAAGGAAGCAGACGGCCACAGTAGCCATTAGTCTTCTATGCAATTCCGAGGACCCCGAAGAGATCAAATTACCTGCTATTTGCTACAACAACAATCTTAATGGGAGATAGAGGACACCCAAAATGGCATAACTTGTTATTACTGTTTCCCTACTTAATTATTGTCACCATTTCTGAGGCCCCAACAGGGCTGCCCTCCCTGCTTTTGTTTTTTTTTCAGACATTACCCCATAATAATCCTGCGTTATTAGTAGCCATTAGTGTTCTCTGTAGCAAACTGGTCACTACTTCACTTCATATCCACAGCTGCTAAACTCTTATCAATGATTACCTTCCCTAGGTAATACAGACTATCACATCAATGGAGCTGGATATCCAAAGTAAGAGATGTTTTCTTGATTCCACTCATAAAACAAGTCCAATAGATGGGACTCAACTGTTCTTTATTCATAGAAAAATGACAGGATGCTGTGGAATGTAATAAGCAGCTCAGTTTACAGCAGAAAAACTCTATAGAACTAAAACATACTGATGAACCTACTTCATTGTGTTACAACACAGCAGTTGCCATACGTCTTTGTTCCTTTCAAATATCTACTTCTGATTGAAGGACTTTGTTTGCACTAACTTCACTTAATATTCCAGTGTGGCGACTTAGAGGGTCACATAAATAACAAGTAGAATTTTCCCACACCACAGTCTTGTAGTCATTCACTGGTCCCAGGTCTGTTTGTGAGCAGTTTGTGGAGAACTACTTATGCAGAATGCATAAACTATACCAGGGCTGGAGCTATAGGTCCATTATCCTCTCTGCCTGTGAGTAGATTTGCTCCTGTATTGGAGCTGTTTCACACTGTGTTCTCAACTCCAGACATCCAAAGAGCTTTGTGCTGCCCCCATTAAATTTGCAGCTCCTTTTTAAGTGACCTGAGCTGTCAAACCTCAAAAAGAAAGTCACTCTTTTGAATTATGAAGCCACCACGTGTGTGCGCGTGTGAGCTTGAGTGCATAAGTGGAAAGAGAGTGAGTGAGAGGGAAGGATGGTATTATTATCAAAAACACACACACAAAAAAATGTATGACTTTTTGATAGACATCATTTTGTTTTGATTTTGGTTTGTTTTTACCTGTAAGATTCTCATGTGTGCATTCAGTCCTGGTGAACTGAAGAGAGAAAATTCTCAGATATATAACTATGTATACATGTGATTTGCTCAAGCACAAACTGAACTCTTTTAGGCTATTTTTTTAAATCTTTTTTGGTTCAAAGATAGGAGGAGAAACATTCAGGGAGTAATCTGCTCCTTTCAAATGCCTTAGCACCTCCCATCCCATCTTGCAATCTCCACACAACCTAATATAGTAATTTATTTAACTGTTACTTTGTCTCCAGATAGACCCATGCAAACATACAAATTATTCTAATAGTACCCTTTAGGATACATTATGGTTTTCTTTTCAAGCTCTATAGAATCACCGAATTTCATCCTTATATTCTGGCAAGTGCCATGAGCCTCTGTTAACAGTTGTGTTAACACTCTTCACTTGATATGCTGTCACTTTCTCAAAATAAATGTAGCAACATAGTACATACTGTGTATTTAATAATTAAGTATTTGCCTGGCAGTTGAATCCAGATTAGCTTAAGACAGGTGGAATAGAACCAAAAGGAAAAGACTTTCATTATAATGAGTTATAATAGATATTGTACCATGCTAAACTAAAATGTAACCTGCAGACCAAATGTCTTACACATAAATGCACAATTGTGTTGCAAAAATAGTATGCTCTAATTAAAAATATGTCATTTTGGCATCACTGGCAAAGGCACAGAGCAGTCTATGGCAAAATAATTATGGACTAGCAGACTTTGTGTAATAAGATTTTTATTAATTAGGTTTAAGTTGTGCACTGATGGAGGATAGCAAGTAAGCTTGAGTCAAGAGCAGAATCAGACTTTTCATTTCCCTTGTCAATTCTTTATCTGTATGCCTGCCTGTTTTCTAGTACTTGTATTAACTCAATTCCAGAAAATAGACACGTCCCTGCTCTGCCTCTGTTATTGTTTGATGCATCTTTTGCAGTGAATAAGGTCATGAACAGGGGCAGCTCTTTATGAATGAGGAATGATCTAAAACAGTCACAAAAGTCCTGCCTGAAACTTTGAGGTTTTCAGTGTAGGATTTTATAGAGAAACCTGCTAGCTACTCAGAAATGATTTTGTTCTGTTTTGTTCATGGTTTGATAAAGATGTGTAGCTCCTTACAGGGGATCTAGACAGTCACTTGTGGAAGTAGCTAATAGATACTCTGAAACAGGATTGCCATCGTCAGTGTCTCATATACATTCAAGTAGCTAGATAATCCTCAAACCAGGCATCCCCAACCCTCAAGTGGACAAGGAATCACAACTCTGGGTCTTTGCTTATAAGTTCAGAGCTCTGCATGGAAATCCCATTTTTGTTTTAATAAAAAGATGGATCACTACACAGTAGACATTGACACACTTCTTTTTGCATGTTCCAGTTTTCTTGGTAGTTTCTACATGCAGCATTTTCCATATCCCCTTTCCTCAACATAAAATGACAAGATGAATATTACATGACATTTTTTTAACCCATGTGCAGATACCGAATGCTATAAAATTCACAAATACAATTCTGTTAATCTTGGAATGTGTATGTGCGTGTGCTAATTCCGGAAAGGTACAGCATGTTCAAGTCAAAAAGTAGAAACTTACTCATCTGTCAACAAGGACAGTGATTCCTGCGTGGAACAACACTGTTCAGTCACTTTACATAACTCCAGATATCCTGACTTCTGTGCATTGATAAACGTAGTCTGAGTTTCTTTTTCTGCACCTCTCTTTCATTTGTCCATGATCTCATATGGACTACACCCCTCTTTAATTGTCTCTCTGTCACATACACAATCTTTCTTGTTTCCTGCTCTATCTTTTACCCTCTCTCCATCTCTCTTCGTGTCCACGTGTAAGATTGTCAAATCATTGCAAACTATGAGCAAGCTCTTTATAGCATTTTATTCATTGATCTAAACTATAACTTGCTGCAAACTGCATGGCATTTAGTTGCACTGTATTCAGTTTTCTATAGATTGCATTTCTGTGGCCCCAAGTCATTTGTTTTGTTTGTATTTTTGCACTAAATTATGGAATCAAAGCCTTGGCTCAAAATTAAATGTAAATTTACTTGCCTGATTTTAATCTGGAATGGGAAGGGATCATCTTGATTCCTTTCTTTCATGTTTAGGTATAATATTTAGTGAAGCCATTCTGCGCATCAAATATCTAGGAAATTGGGCTCGGATATGAGTCATCAGAAAATTAAGCATCAAGGGGTTTTGGTTCCCAAATTAGCTTGGCTTTATTTATGGGTAAGGACAGCTTGAAGTTTTACTTCTGCTTTGTTTCCCTTTATCTAATGGACGGCAAAGCAAAGATGCAGACAATTAAAATAAAAGACTTAGTAAGATCCTTATATAAACATGCTTTTAGCTTCCGTACCTTGTTCTTCGGTTCGACAGCAGCTCACTTTGAGTGTGCTATTCTTTTCCTTTATCGTCTCTGCATTGCAGTGAACTTTGATTTGCTCTAAAGGAAGAAGTGGTTTCTCAAGACTTCCCCAGCTGTGGTGAAGTGTGTGGTGTAATCGCAAGAACTCAGAAGCCATTATAGGCCATTAAGAGGTATTTAAAATGTTCTGGTTAGTAACTTCAGTAGTGCCGGATGGATGGATAATTCTTAGAAAACTTTTGTTAGGACTGAGTGTTGTTAATATAGTGTACCACAGGGACATTTAATATATGTGTGTACATGTAACATTTGCATGTGCTGTTTGAAGGTGGCCTTTTTTTCTAAACACATAATTAACAGGAGACCCATCTGACCTTCAGCCCTGACATCATGACATTATGCTGTCTGCACTGGTGTAGGCAGAGCAAGCACATCTTTTTGTCACAGTGCAAAAGTGTCTGACTTTGACAAATAGTCAAGTGTTCAGTGATGGAAGCCAATGTATTTAGACATCTAAAGGCCACTTTGATGAGTCAGTCTTTGGATGGAATTTAAATACCAGGACGGATCACTACATAAAATGATTTCTCCTTTGATCATTCCGCTCTGCTGTTAGTCTCCTCGTGTGAAGTCTTTTCTAACGCACATGCATACAGCCAGCTGGAGAGGTTGTTTCTCACATACATGGCCTTGAAATTTTCAATTTTCTAGTAGGAATAGAGCAGTGTTGTCTAATCCCCTATCTCAATTACTATAAGACAGGCTTGCAGTGTACATGATAAAAAAATGTATTCTAAAGCCTGTGAAAACCATAATCTAGTTACTTTAGAGTGTTTAAACACCCTGATTGTACACAAGATATCCCTTTTCATAATGAAGTTAAGAAGTGGGTTGTTCCTTACAAATAAAAGCTTGTGCTGTGCAGCAATAAGGTAACTTCGGCTGTAAACACAGCAAGAAACAAATGAGATGCAGATGTTAAAGCACTTACATGGTGTGTTAATTTCTGCTGGGGGAGAGAGGGCACAAAAAAAGACCAAAATGAAATACATGATGTTCATATGTCTTTAAACTTAAAACAACTTCTTGGGCCATGCTAAGACTGTGATGCTGCAACAGTGCCCTTGCAAACATGCAGATAGTACACGAAGAGAGAAAAGCAAACTGAAATAGCCACTTAATGGCAAGCGAATACCCCCAGTCTACATATGATATATCAGACTAAGGACTGATTGACTCCCTGCCGTCCACACAATCTGAATTTCACAGGGACAAATATTGTTACAATTTAGATACAGGTAAACATGATGTTTTGTCTCAGTGATAATGGGAATGAGATGAGACAAGTAACGACTTCTGAGATGAGACCTAAAAGCACACAAAGTCTTGTTTTATACTTAAAGACCAGATAGCCAATGTATTGCCCACCTTTTTGGACAAATGATGCTATTTGTTTCCTAGGAAAATAGATAAATATGAAGTAGATGCCAGTCCCCCCCTCTGTTTCAGCAAACTCAAAAAGTACTTTATAGCTGTTTAATATTGATTTTTTTTAAAGTGAAATTTCTTTAGATTTTTTTTCCTTTGAAATATACTTTTCCAAGAACAGGGTACTTCAGACCTATTACAGATTTTATTCTAAGTGTCTCTCTATTTCCTCTTTTCACACTGGCCAATCAATAGTTAATGGACACTAATACAAAGAACAGAGCAAATCTCACACACCATGAGTGCCCAATCAGCTAATGCTTTTCAAATAAAATCCACTTCAGTTGTTTCTGATAGAAGCCTGTGGCCTGATTAAGGCAATTATAACCCTTTGTTGCCTCACCTCATAAATGTTCAACAGTCATCGGCTGATGAAGTATGTCAGAAGTCAATCATATGTGGACAAACCTATAGTTCGGGATCAGATTTTGAAGAACAAAGTCCCCTAAAAGCCCACACATTTAATTTGATTTAAAAGATGTGATTATTCATTGGGTGGCTGCAATCAGCCCATATTTATTCACTGAATAGAGAATTCACCTCCTTAGCAAATTAATTCATGTATTCTCTATTGTGTCTTTAAAGCGTTTATTGTAGAAGTGGCTTCCTCTAATGTTTTCGAGTCTGAAAGAGTTAGAGACACCCACAGCGTCTGCACCACTTCTGATTGACTCCTATTTTCCAAACCGACACATGCAGCGTTGTATCCTTTTGATTGCTAGGCAAACACAGGAACTCATCCATATTCGTTTAGTTGCTGAACAGCTTTCCAGAGTGAATACATCTGCATTTTTTTTTCAATTTCATTAATGAAATACTATATGCAATGAGGCCAGACATTTTACTGGATGTATCCACACATTCGAGCCTTGACATTTAACCCAATTTTCTTTAATTACCCAGCAGAAAATCTGACAGCATTGATATAAAGAAGAGACGGCCAGAGTAGGTACAACACTGAAAAGGCCATAGAGAAAAAGACAAGGATGAGCTTTGATAGAGGAAGTAGTGTTTTGTTTGCAGGGTGAGCTGCTGCCCACTGAGGGGTTACAACACCCTCACACCTTGACAAAGATCAGGCCTACTTGGCAATCTAACACACTAAGCCACTGTCAGCTCCTTACCATGGAATTTATTCGGCCTTTGCTGTATAAACAGTTTCTTATCTTATCGCTTCCCTGTTGGCTGCTGGGCTTTCTGACAGCATGTGGCTTGAGTGGAGCCATCATTAGGGAAAACTATGCTATGTTCACACAGCAGCCAAAAGTGTCCCACCACTGATTTTATTTCCCAGCCCCATGTGTCACTGAGGGAATGTTTGAGAATCAGTGAGAACTGCAAAAAGCTAGGGCACGAGGATACAATTTCTGCTACAAAATAAAGGAAAAGAAAAAGAAAAAGAAAAGCTTTACAGCTTTGGGTGCATGTAATGCCCTGAGGATCTTTCGTATGCAACCATTAAGTCACATGAATCAACCATAGGCAATTATTTTGATTAAGAAAAAGCGAGGAGAGACCTTAATTAAATTAAAACCCAAGACACACATTAGGGTTGTACCGATTGTCATTTTTTTCACATTTTATCTTCTATTGAGATTTTCAGTGAATATTTACAGTTTGTGTGGGAGGGTGAAACAAAACTCCTTTTGTTATTCTCTTTTGTTTCCACCATTGTTTTATAGTATGTTGTCCCATGTGATCGCGCATCTTTTCCAACTCAAACCCGAAAGTCCATCTTTTTTCCTTTTTATCTCCGCCTCTGGCAAACTTACACACTGCTTAAAAGATTTAGAGCCACAACACAACAATGCCCCCTTGTGTAATGTGAGTAGGACCCTGCTGCTTTTACCTGACTGACACTTTTCTCCATAAAAAGACACTCATCCTCACACCCACGGTATGCATGACAGCCTGTGCAATTGGATGTTGATTAAGGGTTTGTGTGTTAGTGTAATCAACAAACTTTGAAACTGCTCTGTAAAGCCCAAACACACATACCCTCTGAGCTGTGGCAGTTTTGATGAGCTGCTTTTCTGTAACATATACTGTGTATTCATGCAGTTGCTTTTGAATGATTGCATGTGCATGCTTACACACAGGTCTTTGTCCTTATCTCCAACTGCTGTAAACAATCAGCTGAAGCTTGTTGTTGCTTTATAACTGTCCCACATTATAATGACATATAATCACTGTCACCTCCACTGACTTATATCTTCCATGATGAGCAGCAGTATTCGGAAATAATGGAGTAGTAAACATTTTGCAAGAAACTGCTTCTGCAAAAGTGTTTTACCTATGTGAAATATTTTGCGCTGTGAGTCCATCTTCCCTTTAACCGCTGCTCGTATGAACAGAGTCAGCTAGTCACGCATACACACATGCAAGCGCACACCAAACACACACACACGCGCACACACTCTTATATGCATACACCAGAGACTAAGTGAGATTGTAATGGAACTGTCCGTCAAGTCAAATCAGTCACAAACATGCAATGTTTCAATCTATTTCAGCAGCTGAAGAAAGACAGAGGGTTTTCAAGAGGGCATGATAAGAGCAATGAAATGTGTACAAAATATAGATTCATAGACAATGAATATTTCAAGCCTTCATGTTTAAAAAATTTATCCTTCTCAGTGCTACCAAAGCAATAATACTAGTGTTTTTGCTTGATTTTTGATTTAAAAGTTGCATCAGTCCGGCTGAGAAGTGCTAAACTTTAACTGTTACCACATAATGATAACTTATTCCTGAATTTTGTGGACTCTCAACCCAAAAACAACAGCAACAACAGGAACAAAAAACACAGGTCAAATTATTCTCAAATAGAATGAATTGAAATTGACAATTCAAAAATGTGGCATTTAAACACTGTGGTATGATTTATGTGCATTTATGTTTTCCAAGAGTGTATGTCTACGTGTGTGTGTTGATCTTAGTCATTGTCCACACACCTGCATGCAGAAGGTAAAAGGGTTATAAATCACTGTCTCTGTGTGTGAGCATATGTTTGTGTTTCTCTTGCCTTTTCGGCCCGTTATGAGACGCTGCTCCTCCTGACAGTTGGAATGGATGGCAGTCATTATTTATGATACCGTCCACTTGTCACTGTGTGTTGTCACCACGAGGGCTGTCAGCTGCCACAGGATGGTAATCGCACAAATGCCATACAGCTAGAACTTAGTAGATAAGTATCAGTGGTAAATAACTGTTCTGCTCTCTCTGTGTGTGTGTGTGTTTGTGTGTGTGTTACAGAGAGAGGAATAAGAAGAGATAAAGAAAGGGATGCGGATGGAGTCTTCTCCACTCTGATCACATGCATGTTCCAGTAAATTTCCAATTTAAATCTGAGAAGGCTTTCACTTTGAGAGTGATGCTCAGCTGGCTACAACTGTGTCTCCCATATAGCATTTCATCATCACCAGCGTGTACATTCACCGAGTTTAACTATGCTGACACTCGCTTTTATATGGCAGGGGCTCTGCTGGATTGCTTTGACCAAAGAAATAGGTCGTATTATTTTCTTCAAACTTAAAAATCTTCTCTCTATTTTATCTGACTTGTGTTAGGGTTGTTTTATCAACAGCAGGCTGTTAGGCTTATGTGAATATGGTGAATTTAAGCAAATAGCTAGTGCCACATGCTACAATGCAGCATGTCATAACATTTTAATGTCTGACGCGGCAAAGCTTGCATTCTTCATATGTGCGTCTGCCCAAAGCCACAACAGGTGCACACCTGTTGCAGAGCAAAAGCATACAATGGGTCTGACATGTCCTGCACTAAACCCTCTCTGCTTGCTTATTTTGCTTTGTATTGCACTCAAGCTGGAATTCATGTTACATGCTACATACAAACTGACAGTTTTTTAAACTAAATCACTAAATCAGGTATAGCCTCAGAGAAAAACACACTCATTAGCATCAGAAAAGGAAGAAGAGGTTTGGATTAAACCAGGATATGAGCCATTAGCCCAGCTTGGACTTAAGGCTTTTCCTGGCTAATGTCTGTTGGCATCAAACAAAATAGGTGAGATGGGAGTTGGGATGGGTGAGCAACAGGAAATCAAAGACTGTTTTATCCACATCTTTAGAGACCTGTGTGCACCACAGCATTCTGGGTTTAGTTCTTGCACTCGCCAGGTGGCCTTGGTTCTGCCCCAACAGTGGACGAGATTCAGGCAGAAAGATTGAAGGTGAACTCTGGGATTTACATCAGTGCTGCTTGGTGCTTAAACAGAGTCAAGGGTAAAAAATTTGAATTAAGATCTTGTCCATATTATCAACTCTATCTTGCTGCTGCTGTTTAAATTCTTCCTGATGAAATTCTTATTGTGAAGAAGACAACCAAGTGAACAAACTTTTCCTCATAATTTGTTTTTTAATACAAAAGACTTATCCTAAAGTTGCCATTCTCCAAACTTTACCTTGTCTATTATTGAACTGTCCATGATCTTTAGTTTACTCATCAGCAAAGTCTCAGCAGAATTCTGTTCTGTATGTCTGGGTGTTGAAAAACATTTTTTCAGATGTGCAGAGGTTGGATGTAGTAACAAATTATTGGTTTTAAGTCTGTGTAGCTCTAACTTGTTTTTTTTCAAAATATTTTTTCAGCGGATTTACACCAATTTTAAGTGTTACACTGAGTTGACCTTATTAAGGCACCACCACTTTTTCTACACTAAGAACTTTAATTATATAGGACATTTTTTTGACTTCCCTTCCATCATTTAAGGCACATTCAAATTCAGGCACCATAAAATGTCAGGGAGCACTTGTCATTTGACTTTTACATAATTTGCGCCTGCGAAACCTGAGAATTCAGAGAAACCTGAGAACCTCTCTGCTGTCATTTCTTAATTTGAGAAGATGCTTTGAGTGCAAACCCTACAGTAAACATCCCCTTGCACTTCCGTGTCACAACAGTGCATTTAGACCCCCTTTTTTGTGTGCTTAGTGCGAGGGCATGAACCACACCTAAAGCACTGTGCATGTGCGTATGCTGTTGTTTGTGAAGGAAGAAGGAGGTATAATAAGAGATAACGGAACCCTGCAGAGGTAACAGGGTGGTTTGTTTGGCTTCAAACCTACACCACTCTCTTTTCGAATTTCTCTCTCTTTGTCTCTCCCTCTCCCCTTATGGTGACATTTTTCGGGGCTGTGTGACGCCTTGAATGACAACTAGGGGCTCTTTGGAGTCCATGTTGGCAGAGTGGCCTGGCTGAAGGAGATAAGCAGAGGAGGCCGCACACAGTCACACATACATTCAAACACACAGGCACATTGCCTATGCTTAAGGGACATGGTGACCTCCCAACTGAAAATCTAAAGGAAATCATGGTATCATTTCACAGATGCTTTTATCATTTGTAGATATGTATGTTGGCATGTCATTCCGCACACATAATGGGCATTTCTGCAAGCCTTTTTGCAGTCCATTGTTCCCATCTGAAGGCTAAATCAACCAGAAACCAGCTGAAAGTGACATCATTTTCAATGGTACTTTGATTTGCTGTTTAAATTTAGATGCATGCAACTTTTCTAAGCACTGCAGGGCTGTAATACTAGTACCTGGAGAGAATAATTTCCGAAACAGTAGAATTTTATGTACAATGTTGCTTTGTTGTTCTAGTACAAATATTGCATTTCTCAACTGTATCTTTGATTGCAGCACCAGCAAGGGTCCTGTTTGTTAGTTAGTTTCTCTTTTAGGATCTAAGGAGAATTTAACAATCAGTTTGAGTTTTAGCACATGTGAACAAGCTCCATTACAAACATGTGGGCACGCACGCACACATACACACACACACACACACACACACACACCTGTTGTATTGCACTACTCCAAAACTGTGTGAAAACAACCTAAAAGCATTTCAACAAGAGTGCTCCCCGTAAGCACAGATGCTCATTAATATGTATAACCCTACCCAGTAACTCAGGGTGATACACTCACACACACACTCATATTCTCCGCTACACCAGCGTAGAGCCCCAACCCCAGCTTGCTGCCCTGCCTCGGGGATGGCAGTGGCAGATGGCGCCTGTTCAGAATTGTCGGGTACCCAGATCTGTCTGTTGGAGCCCCGAGAGGCACCGTTGATCATAGAAATGAAGTGGAGATGACACTGATCACTCTTTTCGCCTCCTCCCCAAGCTTCCTCGTTTTCAGTAAATGCAGACAAGCTGAGAGATACTTAAGGTGCAGAAAGGGTAAGGAGAATAGAGGCAATATGAGAACTGAATGCAAACAAACAAGAAACTTTACATTGGAGCAGTGTCTGGGGAAATTGGGATGCAGACAAGGCAGTGCTACCAGCTCATAAACTAAAAACAGCACACAAAACGGTTGAATTGTCAGTAATAAGCCTGCAAAAATAAAACACCTCTTGATTGATTTTGGTATTTCTGAGCCAGCTCTAATTATATGTTTTTGTTACTGACACTGATGAAATACTCAGAAACAGTTATTGATTTGGATACCTGACTCTCTTCCCAAAGCAGATCCATTCCACCACAGCTGGCATCAATCTTAATTCCAGTTTCAGCTTCCTTATTTTGCCAAGCAATTAGTTTTAATTACAGAACCTTATATGGAAATTGATTGAACTGGATCACTGTAATATGGACTAGTTTATGACACCGCAGCCTTTTTTGTGTAGTTCAAAATCAGTACTGTCACTTTAATTTTATACATCTCTAAAATATGTCCAGATATTGAGTTTTTGTATTTCTTTTATCGTGTAAACTTCCAAATAAGATATGTTAATAAATTGACATTTTACAGTCCATAGAACCCCATCTGGACCTTGATTTGTAAACATGTTAGTGCTGAAAAAGCAACCTCCTTAGGTGAATTGTACAGAATAACACCAACAATCGACGGTTTGTGTTGATGTAATTGATGTGCTATTATTATGATGATTATGATGATGTGCCCCCAAAGCACCCTACACTGCATTTCAACAAATTTCAAACAGATACACACACACACACACACACACACACACACACACACACACACACACACACACACACACAACCATGAAACAGCCGTTGGCTGCAGTTTTGGAGTTAGTGTTATTCTTTCAAAAATTTAGACTGGAATAGTTGGGGATCAAACCACTAACCCCCAAATAAGTAGATGACCCACTCCTCCACCAGAGTCAAAGACACCCCAGTGTGCATATATCTGCTTGGATAAATTTGTGCGTTTACGAAAGAGGACTGCGCCAAAAAAAGTAAGTTATTTTGGCAAAGTTGGGATTTTTAGGTAATGTAATGATACTACAGATTAGATGCTTAGGGTGTTCATTTATACCAATAGAATATTTAAACTTAACAGTACAAATAATTAGGTTAGAAAATTCAGATATGAGTTAGATTCTTTGTCCAACATGGTAAGGAGATGCATGCACACAGGCCAGACACAGACCCAGAGCCTCAGCACAGGAAAATTCTTGGGCAGAAGAGTGTATCCCATTGATATATCTGCTTCCTTTTTCAATTGTCCTTTCTTCCCTGGTCAGATACAGTTCTTTTCTTTTGTTGGTAGGACACACTGGGTAATTGCATATAATTGGATTTAGCAGTTCAGAGACCTTGTGGCCAGTTTGTTGTACTTGACAAAAGAGAGAGAAAATAATGTCCTAATGTCCTGACAATTTAAAAATGCTGCCTTTGTTATCACTCTTGTGGATCACCACTATCAATCTATTTATAGTGTCACTGTACGAGAAGTTCTAATAAGCAAAGAAGAGCGATATAGGGCTACAGGGTATTTGAATACTTTGTGTCTCAAGCAGGCATATTAGCATTCATAGAGTATCATGGATTAGAGCAGTAATCCTCAGGGAGCTTGTTTTTTGACTTTTGTGATATCTTTGGTGCTAAACAGTCATGGCTTTGGTGTTTTTACACTGCACTGCACTGATACTGTACTTTTTATCAAAGAATGTAGCTGGTACAGTGGCATTTCTGTTTCTGTCCTTCTTTTCAATCTGTTCATCACACTTTAACTTTTCTGTTTCAGTCACAGCGACTCTCACAGTTCATGCTGTCACATTTTCAATTCAGATAAACTAACAAAGCCTAATCACACTCTGCCATAAATTCACGCAGTGAAGAAGGAGCAGACACCAAATCTAAGTTTTGATCAACTAAAAAAAAAAGAAAAAAAAGGGAAACATTTATAGGGTAGCAACAAGGACTCTCATTTGTTGGAGACATTATTTTTCTAAGCCAGGCCAATAATCGTCACAAGACTAACAACTGCAATGAAGCAGTGTATTATCTGCCCCCTCCAACTTGTAAACTGGTGACCAAGTAATGACCCCCTGCCACTGTGCACAGTAAATAACAAAGAGAACGTATTTAGGGGTCTCACTGTCATGTGCATTATGAGCAACTAATCCAATTTCCCCTGAACTCCCTGAGGATGAGCTGATCCAGTGGCAACTGGTATTCAGCAGCAGACACACTCTTAGGGAGAACTGCATCAAGGGGATGAGGGCAATGAGTGCCAAATAGCTGGTGATTCAGGAAGCACCAAGGCCCTCTGATCTACCGCCAGATCCTTCTGTGGAGGTGGAGGTAATGGGCGGAGAGTAAGAGGAGGTTGGCATTACAGATCAAGGAGGCCGGGCTTCCAAACTCCTGAATCCAAGTAAAAATATTGCTTTGTGTCAAGAAACCTGCAGCCCTATGCTTCCCTTTTTCCCTTATTGAGAGAATAAAAAGCAAAGGATGCAAAAATAGCCCAGAGAACAGATTGAGTGGTTTTCTTAAAGAGCTGTCGTGGGGCTTGAAACAGCACGGCGGATCCGAGGATGAAGTCGTGACAGATGGGATCAGTGGAGCCTGGCATAACAGCCCTATCTGATTAAGCAATCCTACACTGTGTGAGGGCTAGCCAATACGACGACCGTAGTGGTAAAGGTTTTTGTGGCAGCAGTTATGACAATATTTACTCTCTGTACAGTATCAAAGTCCCGAGGGCATTGGCAAATTTGAGCCTTTGCACATGCATGCACAAGTACACACATCAGGTGTGACTGTGAGATAAGGTGGACGTCTTCCACCTGAGGCTTGTGTTGGTCTCCAGAGAGCTCCTCAGGAAATCAGGCAACTCCAATCTGTTCTCTTGTTATTTAAGATAGTCAGGTGCCAGAGTAATGGATATGATGTATGTGTTTTTTCTGTGTTCTACTATATTTGAGGGGCTAAAATACACGTAACATACTCTAAATATAGTGACATGGTTCCCTTGAGTTTGACTTTGTCTGTTTCTTATTTCGACTCACTTGTTTTATATGATAGCAATGCAATGAAATGCAAATTAATTCAGGGCTTTGTCCGTTCCACTCGTCTGCACTTCATCAGCGTTGTTATGTATGCTGACTAATGCTTACAGTTAAACAATACAGCCTTGGCAATTTGGACTTAATGGGCTACAGGATTCCTGACTATATAAAAAGGATTTTCCCCAAAAGGCAATTTCACTGCACTGGGAAGATTTATGTAAGGGTTAGGTTTATTCCATTCCCTTATACCTGCAATCTCTGCTGACTTCACCTCCATGGGCAATGAACCAGGAGGCTGATTCAAATGCAAACTTAATATAATTACTGAATTCTCTTATTCAGTTTTAAAACTAAAAAGAAAATCCCGCTCGACTTTTTTGAGTTTAACATAATCTATTTTGCAAGGCTGGGCCATATGGACCAAAAATTATATCTCTTTATTCTAAGGCTGAATGGACATTCATTAAATATATTCCATGGCATTTTATAGTGTAAGTAGTCTAAATGTTCAGTTACAAGTCAAAGCCACATGCTAGACCTCACAAGTACTTTTATTAAAACAGACTGTGTTTGGGGGGGGGGGGGGGGGGGGGGGGGGGTGG
>JAQNCA010000019.1:3495597-3513245 GCA_029783725.1 Acanthurus tractus | reverse complement strand
CATAATTTGTTTTTATTTTAAAATTTTAAAATATTTTTTATGCAACACTGACCCAATTATTGTTTCTACAAACCCTAAACATACTGAGCATATAAGGACCAAGAAATCAAGGCTTTATCAGTCTCTGTTTTGCTGTTTGATTGAGAGTCAATACAGATGGCAGGTAATTGACAAGGCTTCATCTCAGCATGCCAGATGCAGGGCCGATCGGTTTTGCCAGCTAGTGTGCTGTTATTGTACCAATACCAATGTAAAAACAGGGTGTGCCACAATAAAAAGCTGTCTTCTAGTCAAGGAAACATGCTGCACAGTAAGAAATGAATAACTTCCTCTTGTGTGCTACTTTAGCAACAATGAACCACAACTGGCCAGCTGGAGGAAGACTATGTAAATTGCATCCCCAGTGCATAGAATTCAGCTTCGTGCAGAGACTGCCATATTTTGTTACTGTATGTGTAAGTCATATCCTTTATGAAAAATATAGCAAGTTTGTAGTCTGAATCCACTGTCAGCAAGCAGCAGTGGACCCAGTGTTCAAGATTTTCACTTGATGTGAAAGTATAGAACACGTCTCCTCATTTTAAAACTAGGGCAGTTTTTATGTTAATAATTTAAAGCTTTGAAAGACTCAGAAGCCTTTAACATCAATCTATAAGTCTCTGCAAGATTGTACAGGTCTTTAGCCCTTTACCTCCCTCAATACCTCCCTTCCTCTCTTGTAGAATAGATATTAATAATGAATTATTAATGCACTTTAAATCCTGCTACAGTTTCTATAATACTTAAGCTGTGCAAAGACACTATGTATTATAGATCAGCCAACCGAGATGAATATTATTCACATTAAATCAGAAGCGTTTTCTGACATCTTTTAAGCAGATGTTTTCCCAAATTGCCCTGTTTTTTTTTCTTCTGAGGCCTCAAGGGCCATGCCTGCACATTTTGGCAATGGTCACATCAGCAATGATTGTGCTGTGAAACTTTATCTGTGCACAGGTCTAGTAAAAACCAGTGATTTGTGGTTGTGTCAAACATTTTGGATATTGTGCAGGTTTATGTATCATGCCAAGGGGTGCACCAAGTAATAAGCTGCACATAAAACCATTTATTGTTCTTATTTTATACTTCATGACTTTTACACACTGAGATTGTTCTTGCTTTTTGGTAATGCCCGCTCCACCAATGTCATCAAAGGCAGTGTCCTCAGACATATGTTTTAACCTGCTGTTGTGTGATCACCATTTTGGGAACAGCAAGTAAAGACGAGTCTTTTGTTTGTTAGTATTGCATGGGCTTACAGAAGGCACGTAAAGCGCTATGGCCATATGCTGCTGACAGTCCTTGGAGGAAGAGGCTATTTAGCATGCTATCTCAACACCACAGAGTGGTTGAGAAGCAAACACAGTGCTCCCTCTGACTTAGTCTATGTGTCCATCTGATGAACAAGTGATAGAAAAGGTGAGAGGAAAGGAAGTGCTGAAGGGGTTGAAAAGGATAATGATGATGATTCCCATTTTTCCGTGTCACCTTCAGTTTTGTGCTGCTGTCGCTGTCCTGAGACCCGTCACATCTGTTCATGTGAGTGTATGTGCAAAAGCTGATGAAGCTCCTCATAAACTATGAACATTTGGCAAATGTCTTACAAGGTCATCCAATAACACAACCTACTTGTTAATTTCTGCTTACAAAACAAACTCATTATTTTAACAACTGTAATATCTGTTTTTTATTCGGAACACAACTCAATCTGTGTGTCTGTGAAGGATGTCACACCAAGTTGAGGTCCAAGAATAGTCGAATCTGCATAACAAGCCAAAATACAAACAAACCCTGGCTCTAATCACTCCTTACTCATGTTGTACTTAAGGTGGGAAAGCTGGTGCTATCTCTATTGTTGATGCTCACTTGCAGTTTTAAAGAATTCTGGTGCCTTCTGTGTAAAAAAAACAAACACAAAAAGAGCCATGCAAGTGGCCATTTGATAAATTAATTTAGCTGAATGCAAGCATAATTTATTGAGCTGAATAACATGGATAGAACCCTGGTTGACATTGCTTGTCTTTGTCTTTATCATGCAGTACTGGCATTTGAGCCACCAACAGTTATTTGGATCAAATCAGTAGTTTGCAAAACAATGGTGACTTGTGTTTACCAGACCTGAAAGCCAAGCAGAAGAAAGTAGCAGATGAGGAAGAAGAGAACAGGAGGCAGCTGCAGTTGGCTGATGGGGAGCTGGCTTTGGAGACGAGAAGCAAAGAAAGAGGGGGAAATGGAGGGAAAACAGAAGAGGGAGAGGAGTTGGCCAGAAACGACGTAAGCATGTCTCTTCCTAATGACAGAATTATGGCCCTGCTCCGTCTGCCACTCAATCATAACCAACCAATCGGAGCCACTCTCCAATCAGCACTGGTTCCGTTAGGCGTTCCCATCTGTACACACCGCAGAATTAAGGATGTAATCAAATGCTCAGATGTCAAGGAGACGGGGAGACTCATAGTTTGGGCTTGTATTTTGTCACGTTCCAGTGTGTGTGGCAAGCGACACCGCTTTTGGCTGTGGTGATTAGATTTGTGCCTCAATATTTCAGAATGGAAGTTAACAGAGATCAAGCTTTTCCTTATGTCTGTTTTGTCCAGATGTCTTACTGTGATCAGTAGTTTTAACTTTGAGTCATGCCACCTCTTCACTCTCAAACTACTTTCCACTGAGAGCCGTCACATCCTTTTTAGAGCCTGGCATGTAAGGAGTATGGCATCTTATGCCTCTGCCAAATCAACCATAATGAGTGTGACTGGCTGTATGTGGTTTAAATGACTTTGTGCTTCAGAATGAATGTATGAAAGGATTTTTTTTTGCATTTTGCAAAGACCAAATCATAACTTTCTGATTTCCTGATGGAATACATTGGAATTTATTTCTTCTTTTGATTTATTGTGGGCCCTTCCTGCCACCATGCTCCGCACCTGTCTGCATATTTATTAACACCAGCTGTAAAGATGCCATTTGACATCTTCTCCTCTGTGCTGGTTTTCTTACCCTCTCTACTTCACCTTTTCTTGTCTTCCGTTGCCATGAAATTGTGCCACTGTCTTTTGCCTGCCTGAGCCGGATGAGGCAGGGGTGGGGGTTGGGGGTATTTGAATGATTTGGTATGCAGCGACAGCACCATTCTGTTTCATTGCAGGAGCCTTCGTCTTATCTCCTTAATGGATTATGAGCAAGGGAACAAAAACAGAGGGAGGCAGAGTGAGAATGATTGGACTCCCTGCAAAGGGCCGGCAGGAAACGGACTGCAGCCAGATAAATAAAACACTCTGCATTTACATTTCCTCTGCCCCAGAATTACAGATGCTATTAAGAAAAGGGACAATAGGAACAGCTTGTAGTCAAGAGTCATTTAAGCTTTGGTAGTATTTAGGTTTTGATTTACCTGCTTGCTAGTGGTGGCTGTGTCAGCTAGTCAGTAAAGCTGGGGAAGTGTGTTCATGTGTCGTCTGAAAATAGGGCCATATGATTTCTGCAATGTAGAAAACAAGAACTAAATTGGAGTGTGACTTAGTCCAAACTAGGGTTTTACCCTACCATTACAATTACAAGCATCTTCTCACAGTTTTTAAGGCAAATAAATGGAACAAATTACAAAATATTGCTATGTTTTGGTGTCGCAGTCATGTCAAAGACGGAGGGAGGCGACACCTATCTAGAGCTCATCATGTCAACAAACCGAGGTGCAACCACACTGGCACACACAAGACACACGAGTTCATTCACAGATTCAACAGTTCAAGAATTTGTTGCTGTATGAAGTGAGTAAGATAATCTCTTGGGAAAAAAATTAAAAAAAAGCTATGTCCATTTATGGTCAAACATTGTAACCGAGAAGCTGGCTACAAATGATTGTTTTATTGACCTTATGTGTCAGTCATCTCAGTTGCTGGTCCGTGGTCTATGTGTTGATGCTCAGATGTCATAGAAACAAACCTGAAGGTTTGGCAGAGATTAATGCTGCTTCGAGGGCTGTCTGATTTTGCAGCTGCTAGTTTCACATCTTCGATGCAAAAGAATAAGTGAGAGTCGGTATTGAGTCATCATAGCTCTGTGTCTGGATGATTAATATTTATAGTGTAGTGCATATCTTCTACATTAACAGACCTGTTGATTTGATCACCATCAGCTGCAGAAAGCAGTGGGTGTTTCTTTGGAAAAGAAGGTCATCGCATCAGATCGAAACCTTTCTTATCCAAAAACTCTTTTACAGCAACAAATTCTTGCTCTTGTCCAGCATCAAGACAAAAACTCAGAATATTATTTTACATTCACTAGTTAGTTTCAGTGCTAAATATTTATAAACTGTAGCTGCCAATTTTGAGTCTTTTCAAATCAAAAGGGTCTTTTAGGTAGTAAATAGCTTCATTTTTCCGCATGTTGGACTCAAATTTGTGCTGGTGAATGATGATATTACTTAAATAAAGCACACCAATCCATCACTGGACTGCAACACTGGATGTTGATGCTAAGGGGGTATTTAGATTGAGCTGTGTACTGGTAGTGCCAAGAGTCCCATGTATGAAATGGCATTGATCAGGAAAAGCTGGCTGATTTTAAAAGATTTGACCTTTTGATGCTTTTAGTGAACACACATAATGTTGTTGATATTCTGTGCTGCCTGGGGTTAAATTCAGTTTGCTTGAGCCATGTGCTCAATTTCATAATGAACCTGGTTTTTGGCCATATGAAGACCATGTTTATTTTTTTCTCCTTGTATTATTACTCTAGTTTGAGGTTTACTGCCTCATTTCTTTCACCAAGAAATGCATGTGTATTTTTACCCTTGCTAGTGATGATGTTTTAACATATATTTTGCAATCATTCTCTCTCCTGTAAGATGTGATTTTTTTCCCCCGATGATCCCTGCACTGTGGCCTTTTCAAACAGGTCTTGTATGGAGACTGAATAAATTATTTAAAACAGTTAAAGCTATTGTTTTGATGGGGACGATTGTGCTGCACTGCATCGACTACAGAGGAACTTTGGTGTTGACTGTAAAGTCTCACCTACTTTCTCTTGAAAAAGACAGTCACACAATTATTGTGAATGTTTTTTGCCTGTATGGATTGTCATGGTATGTGAAAGCGTTTGGTCAGATCTCTGGATGATTTAAAGTTACTTAATGTTACTTTACTACTATTGTTTATCAGCAACAACAGGAGCTCTTTGTGGATATTTTATTTCACTGGCACTATAGCCTCCAGTAAGCTAAATAAATATTTTGGGCTGCTTTGTGGTGATGTGTATAGTCACATCTGTGCTGAAAAAAGCTTTGGTTTTTACAGGCAACACAAAACATTTTATCCTGTAGCGTTTTTTCGAGGGTTATCTCTGACCCCCTCTGTGTGAAAGCTCAGATTCTTTTTTTTCTTTTTTTTTATGATTTGAGTTCAGTAGGAGACGAGGAATCCAGTTCAAGCCTTTTCTGCCAAACAGTTCTCTGTGTGTTCCATAAGTACTCCAGAGGAAAAAAAAGCATTTGTGAGAGCAATAGCCTTCGGGGGTTGCACCAAATGAAAATGCTTTTTTTTCTAAACCCCCCACACCTCACTCAAGAAGTGTTTGCTTGTTTTCTGTTACTATTCTCTTTCTATTTCTATATCTCTCTCTCTTTTTCTCTCTCTCTCCGTTTCTCTCTCTCTCACTCTCTTAATCTCTATCTCTTTTTCTCGTTTTTACCTTTGATTTGAACTCTGACATCCAAGTCTGCCCCAGGATGTCTGTCACAAACTGCAGTCCAACGTTGTGACAATGCTTTTTTTCTTCCCGTGCCTTTTATGACCTTCTTTTCTTCCTCTTTCTGTTCTTTTTTTCTGTTTTTTCCCTTTCAAGGTCTGGCGCACCTGACGTTAAACGACCAAGGTATGGGTTCATTCCTTTTTATTTTGGTTCTGTTTTTTTTTAAGAGGAATTGACTCAGCCTCTTTGCCCCCGACCCCTCGAAACTGCCGCTTTCCCTCACAATTTCCTCCTCTGCTTTTTACCTTCTCTTGGTGCCATGTCCCCCCATATCTTCCCAAATCCCCCTCTCTCTTTTTAACCCTCTGCAACATCCTACCTTGTTGCCGCACCCTTCTTCCTCTCCCTCCACATCTTCTCATTTTTGGTTTGAAATCCTGCTTCGCCCCTCTTCCCTGCCACCATGTATTTGTGTTTTTTGTGACCTTCACCACTGTGTATCCCACCCCTTGTCTCCTGATTCTCTTCCCTGTCCCTGCCACCATGTATTTGTGCTTTTCTGTGCCCTCCACCAATGTTTGTCCCACCCCTTGTCCCGTCCTATGGCTCACGTCCTGGACCTTCACCTCTGACCACCTTTGACCCTGATGACCTGACCCAGGGGCTGAAGGTAACACTTTTCTGCTATCCCTCCTGCTTGGGTTTAAACAAAAAAAAAAAAAGGAAGGACAAAAGCAACAAAAATGCAGATTTTACTGGAAATGTGTTTGCTGGTCAAAGTTATAAAAGCAAAATGTGTCCAGACTCTCATTCACTTAACACTTCAAGGTGAAAGTGTTGTCGAATGTGCAGAGTTTCTCATCACCACTCTGCTAACATTCCCATTGTTTGGCATTATTCTTTAAAGGGCTACGGAAAGTTCTAATTTAATCTCAAATGATGTTTGTAAGAATGATATTTTATAAAAAAGTATATGACTGCAATTGTTTGAATGATACCTTGAGTGTTACTTTGATACCATTGTTGTTCATTTACACGAGTGCATCTTACACAGCAGCTGTTTAATGTTTGCTACAGCACACTTCTCTCTATCCTCTACACTCTCCTCATAATCTAACTTCTGTGACATATTTTTCAAAGGTGTTTAAGTCAAGAGCAACAGATTTTTAACACGAAAATTTGTTATCATTTTGTGTACTTTTGCAGCCAAAAATGCATTTCACTCTACACACCAAGCTCTAGCATGCCTATTTACAATCCCTCACAGTTATGTTCTCCTCATTGTCTGACCTTTCTCTGCCTCTGGCCTCCCAGTGTGGACTGTCCATAGAAAAAAGTGTTAATGCAAAGTTCACGAGAGAGAAAGGGTGTGAACAAGTGCAGTAGCTAGTGAATGATCTGACCTTTACTGGTGTGGAGAGAGCTGCCCCTTTCCCTTGACTCAGCCCTTCATCCGGTTGCAATGATTAAAGTTGTTTTCCAGTCATCTAGATATACTGAACAAGTGAAGGAAGGCTGAGGTTTCACTGGAAAATTCAGAGTGTGACTCATGCTGGCTTTTAAAGACCACCCTTGTTCATTCACTTGTTACCTCACCCGATTTAGTCAGTAGGGGCTCCAAAAAAAAAGTAGTCTGTTCATATGATGGATTTGAGACTCACAAAAAGTGAAAGGAAACATGAAGAGGAGATTTTATATTTCACCATTCTATGATTCCTTTATTGTTATTGTAGGGTAAATAAAAATAACTGAGAAAAGACACTAATCACAGCTGTACAAAAAAGCGATAAATGCAGCGGCAGAACTAAAGTCAGTCATTAGACTTAAGCCCTCCATGTGTTAAATGATTTACAGAGAGTACAAATTTACTTTATCACATGAAAATGAACAACTCCCTTGTTGTCAGCTTCACCACTGCAGGTGAAATGGGGCCTGCAAGATTACCAGTAAATAAAGCTTTGTTTTCTTTTTTTTTTTTCCCTCACAAAAGCCAATTAGACTCTGTCTTTAATTGTCATGATCTCAGCACAAGTTTAATGTATTAAAGGGGTTTGGGAGGTCGGCCAAAACGTTTACATTTAAAATCCTAACTATAATTTCTTCATCTTTATGCAGCCTCTCATACCCCTCCTCCTGTTGCCATTTAAGTGATCCCTGTCTGTACTTCATTCCAAACGTGACTTACTATTGAGAACTGAGAAATCTGACATTGGAGCATCTAGGCATGTCCGTGGTTCCCTTTAAGACACACAACCTGATCTCAACATCTGACATTTAGACTCCATACAACCACGTCCAGGGCATAGCTGTGCATTTCCTGTCAACTCAGCACCCGCAAGCAGAAAGATCTAACCTTGAAAGGTGGCTGAAACAGATAATATAATAACTCTCTGTTTGTTGATAAAGTAAAACTTACAGATATCAATATGTTTTTTTTTTGTTTTTTTTTTCCTTTTATCAATTTTTTTTTTTGCTCATTAGGTCTGCCAAGTGCTACTTAAATATGTGCTTCACATTTGATAAAATGAAAACATAAAACTAAGGAGGAGGATGTCCTATTATCAGAGTTCAAAGTGAAATGTTGATTATGCAACTTTTATTAAACAATGCCTTGCCAGCCATTTTTATAGATCCCCCTGTAGCCAGAATTAATAGCATTTGTTCCCAATGGGCAGGCCAAAAAACATCTTAAAGAAAATCAATAAACCTATTTGGTAAAGGCAAGAATGTGTGACATGTTAGCAAATGAGATGATTTTTACTGAAGGACACAGACACTTCAGGCTCCCAGACATTACCATTCCTAAAATCTGTGTTTGTTTACACATCTGTCTGTGTGTCTGAATTGCCATGTTTTCAATGAAAGAACATGTTTTCGGTCATCGTTAACAATCAGAAGAAGGTGCCTCAGCCATCACATAACCAGGCCAAGAAAATCAATGTCAGTCTGCTCTCAAACCCAAGGCTGTCCTTCACAGTTTTACAAAGGACAAACCTCAGGCTTCAGTCACTGCTGATCTCTATCTGCCTGTCTGTAAGATTGCTGCCTACTCCACATGTTTGGCCACGTTTGTAAAGCTACAGATTACAATTAACAAGTGTCATTAACTCTAGGGTTCCTAAGGGCATCTCTACAACTCATTCTGAAATGGCAGATTTTATTCTCCTGTCTTTCAATATTTTCACAAATGTCCTGAACAATAGCCTACAACAAGAAATATAAAAATAAAAAAGTTGTGCTCTTCATCAGCACCTGTAGTTGAAATTGGCTGCTGCTAATTCTGGTGCAAAATTACAAAAAAAAAAAAAAAAAAGACCCAACCTGACATATTATTTATAGAGTACAGTAAAAAGACACGTTGTGACATGTAAAGGAAAACTGTGACTCCTTATTATATAAAAGATAATGCTGTAGAATAAGAATGTGATACTTTTCTAGCTAGAACTGCCTCATGTTTGGACCCATAAGACTGTTGCATTTTATTTGCCAGTGTATATGTTACATTATTAAGTAATGACTCACAGTAATGTGCTGCTTGCTAAAGTAGTTCCTAATGTCTCTTCTCTTTTCTCTTGGATGTAAATCAGGCCACTGCACCGTGGCATTTTAAACAAATATTAAAAAGTTCTCTGACTTCAGTTCTTCTGTAAATTATTCTAAATAGATAAATAGAAGTAATCCCATCCAACTCCAAAAGCCACAGTTTCACTTTGATTATAGTCAATATCTGTATAATATGTGCATGAACAAATAAATGCATGCATATATGTGTTCATCTAACACCGCTGTCTGTGTGGCTGAGGATGCTTTATTTAAGTTATGACAGATCTTACTAAAGACTGCCATTTGTCATATAAATTAGTTTGAACATGACCTTCAGTGCAAAGTCCCCCACTGCTGCTGCCACAGAAGCCAAGCAGGACTATATAGGCTTTCAAGGTCAGCACAAAAAATAACAATAGGTGCGTTCAGGAAAGCATTTAATTACATAAGGGACCATGTGGGAGAACCACTGTTATGCCCTTTTTCATTACTCACAATTTTTTTTCTTTTAACCTCTTCTTATTTTTTCAAACTTTTTTAAACTATAGCCCGTAAACATTTTTTTTGCTAAAATATTCTGTTTCGTTTTGGTACAAACAATATAGCAACAACTATATAATGTGTATACATGCATAACTTGGAGCTTTCTCTGTAATATAGAATAGGATTTTTAATCAAGATTCATAGAGTTCTCAAGGCATTTTTTTTCAATAGGGATGGTAAAGAAAGACAGAAAACATACTTAACATACTTTAGAAATTAGCCCAAGTAACCATGACTGACAAGTATCGATAGTCATGTGTACTTTACAGTAAAACAAGGCAAAAGTTGTGCAGTGCAGTTGATCTTTTACTGTAGGTAAATAGATAAGTAGCCTATTTATGTATCCCAGCTATCTCAAAGGTATTTCTGTGTCGCTCTTAACAGATGCCCTTAAGGTGTTTTAGCTACACAAACTAAATATGTGGCCCTTAAATAAATAAAACTGCTGTTTCCTACAATAGAAAAAAAAATGTTCAAGTTAATGTATTTAAATTGCCAGCATTTCCAGCCCCTTGGCTTTTGAATTGCAGATGCTTTTTTTCCCACGGACCATTTGGTTTCTATTTGAATGTAGTCCCCCACTGTCACCACTACTTCGTCTTTCGAAGAGGCCTGCACAATGCGTACTGGCAATCAAATTAACCAGGCCCTGGGAGACTGTCTCTTGGCAGGTTTAATGTAGATCTCTTTGGAGATACTGAAGGGAAAATGAAGGGGATATCCACCTTGATCCGTATCTAACCTCAAATGTAATGGACTAGGTCCAGGTCAAGATAGCCATCTCTGTCTGAGCTCACTGAGGGCAGTTTATAGAGTCCAAGTGCCACTGTGTTTAGTTTAAACTATTTAAGCACACTGAGAGGTGTAGTGATGCTGAGTACGAGGCTCAATGGCAATACGCCTCCTGCCCCGGCCACTTAGCCTTACTCTTTCAGTCCATGCATTCACACCTAGTGGTGGGATGTCCTGATTCAGGTTGTAATAAAGAGCTATGGCAAAGTGAAAGTGACACATGGCCCTCCATACATAATGTATGTATATATATGTATATATCTCTATATACTGATTTTTGATTTGCATCCAAAGCTTTGTTTTAAATTAAAGACATTGAAAGAAAATAACACCCAAAAATCAACATGATTCGGTCAACCAAGTTGCACAGTTTAATCTGTTTTTCTTTTCAAAAGTATGGATTCAATTTTTTAAATTTTAAACATTTTTTTTTTTTTTTAGAATTACTTTTCACATACGAACAAGGCACACATGCACTCACGCAGTGAATTAATTCATCAATGTGTAAATGTTTTTTTTTAAAGTGGCAGTGTTAAAACAGTTTAATGTAAAAAAAATGACAGTGGAATTGGCAGTGGCATGAATGTAAAAGACTGTAGTTGGTTTAATATCAGACCATTTGAGAAAAAAATACTATGAACAGTTGGCATGAAGGCAGAATGAAATTAATTGTTAAAGTTATCATAAAAGAACATATAACCAACAAACTTTCTGAAACTCTAGAAGACAACAACAAAAAGTAGTAATATTTTTATAACAACAGAAAATACATATAGAGTACATAATATTATATTATAAATAGTATGACCACTGGGGCCAATGGGATCATCAAATATTAAGGAATAATGTTGACGTAGATGAAGTTCTGTGGTGATGTTCTTTTGAATGGCATGTGGTAACCATTTGTATGTCTTCTACCAAACAGTATTGTTTTTCTCAATCTGAATAGGCAGCAGCAGGGTTTAACTACTTGCTGGGTCTATTAACTAAGATCACATTGCAACATGATTCGAAGTGATAACTAGTAATAAATAAATTAGAGTTATCTCACATAGAGTACATATAGATTAAAACTTAATCCTCCTTTCAAGACTAAGATTGCATACTTAAAACTGCATAAATATGAAATAAATATTAATAAATCAGTCCCTGACCTCTTCTGCCCTGTTAAGCAGCCTGAGCATGTTGAGCTGTCTGTTTTGAAGTCTGCGAGGCTGCTGCAGAGACATTGGGCCAGGATGACAGAAGTCCTCACACAGGCAGCAATTTCTCCTGACACAGCACCATGCTAAAATGGATAGAGCTCTACAGCAGCCTGAATCTGCTGCACGCAGTCCTCACTGCTGTACAGAAAAAAGCCTAGGATAAGTAACTGTGTGTCTGTGGGGCCACTGTGGCTACAGGGTATCAGTGCCACTGTACTGTTATCATACGAAATTCATTTTCTTTCCACTTCAAAACAAAGTAATAATGCCAGTGGAAAAAAAAATCACAAAAACAGACAAAGCACAAAAGGTAGATAGAACATATCCTACTTTGGCTCAATTTTGATAAAACACTGTCACTTTCTAAAAAAGTAAAAGTTATTAGCTTGCTTCATGAAGCAGATATGAAAGAAGACTTGCTCAAGCTAAAATGAAAATGCATAAAATTCAAGGTTTTTGCTTGAGGCCAAACAAAGATACAGAAGCTACTTCATTTTTTTATAAACAGAGCCCGAAAATGCAATCTAACACTATCCTCAAGTGATATCAGACATATCTGAATCCATAGTTAAGGTCAACGATATATGACATTAATTCCTGTTAATGGCGTAGGCACAATCATGACACTAATGCTGATCGACAGGGCCGGACTGAGGCTACCCTGCATGACCTTCAGTTGGTCCCTCTGGTGAAATGACTGACAGTGTGAGATTTGTGACGTTGCAGTCCCTCTGTGCTTCTCTCTCTTTGATTGATCGGAGGTCTGCATTGTGTTTCCCAAGCTAGTCACGCTTTTTTATTGGCAGCCTCACTTAGAGAAACTGACAGGACTCATCACAGAGACAGTACTCTCCAACTTTTTTTCTTTTAAAATTTAAACTATGCATTATGTGTGTGGTAGGTCACTACTTGACCAATAGCAAAACTCATTCTATATACTTTTCAGTTAATTCAGAGAGTTTTTTAAATTTCACCTTTTGAGAAAATATCTTTTTTATTATAAAAGGATTATATGACAGACGGTTATGATTTTTTTTCCCGATACAATACCAGTTAAAACTACAGTGGCTCCCTGCAAACATATGGACCACTTAAAATCATTTTTCAAGTACTGTGAAATCCCAATGATCACATTCCAAGTTTTCATTAATATAACCATAGCAACAGATAAACAGTAAGTGGCCCAATGTGCATTGCACATCAGGCACACTTAATTAACTTTATTACAGCTTGACAAAGCAGTGCTAAACAAAGAGGATCAGGCAGAGGAGAGGCTCCCATCTGTTAGATTAATTGAAGTATTAGAGAAAGAAAAAGTAACAGTATGAGATTACTTTTGTTTAAAAGAGCAGCTAAAACTCTGCAAGTTAAATATAGTTATCTAAAAAACACCTCCTCTCTGACTCCTCCGAGCCAGTCAGTCAACCTTGACTTAAATATGTCTGTGTGAAGGCGGTATTCACAAGCAGGATGTGTGGGCTGCTTTAGTGTCAGTTTGCTCTTGAATCCTCACCTGTGAATTTGTAATAAAAATCACAGATTGCTGCTAAACGACACTACATGTATAACTCGTAGAAAAAAATGGTATAATGCAGGACACAGTAAAGGGAAGTTTGTCTGTGCTTCTCAACAGAGATTTAGGCTTTAAGACCTTCAAGTCATGTTTGAAAAATACTAGTTTCAATCAAAAAATTTTATGCAAATAACAAATTACAGTTATTATTTCCAACTGAGTTTTGAACACTTGAAGCAGATGTAAAACACCAAAAAATAAAGCCAGACTTGACCCAAAACAGAAGGATTTTTTTTCAGCCTGATGAATTTTAGAAGCAGTGCAGATGTTGAGAAGCCCAAATCAAACCAAAGCTTTATTCAGTTTTGCCAATCCACGCAAGCTTTAATAACGTGCAGTTGGGGAGTGAACACTCCTTCCTTTTCCAAGTTTATTTAAGCATATTTTTGCACTGTGATTACTTCATGACAATTTTACAGTTTTATATAAATAAGTAAGTAAGTACCTACTTTGTGTTATCAAACTAGGGATATGTTAAAAAAATAGTAACACTGTTGATATGAAATATGAGATTGGATATTTATATGTTTAATAGTTTTTGGACATCATAACAACATGATATGGTTAGTGGTGTCATTCCAAGTACACAGGCTGAATTATTGTAAAGCCATGTGATATTCTGTCCAAACCTGAGTGCTCTAGCTGTTTTAATATGTGCTTTTATCACTTAGTCATATCCTAATTACTAATGATTATTCATCAAAAAATATTGTGTTCTTGTGTTATTTTTTTATTCAAACCACAAATGGTCACCTATAAAGTATTTTCAAAGTATATCTTTCCAGGTATTTCATCATACATGTTTTCCCCATATCCCCTAGCCCTACTTGTGAAATCTCTTACAATCCAACATTTAGCCCACATCATAGAGGTAAATAAAATCCTAAGACATGGTTTGTTTATTACCATTTACCCACAAAAATATTTTACCTAATATAAAATAAACCTAGCTGATATAAAGTGAGCTGGTGCTCTGACTGACTTAAAGATGCATTTTAAATATTTGGTGAAATGTTCTATATTTAGAGAAGATTCCATTAAATATTCAAATGTGTATTTGTTAAACCTCAGACTTTAGGTTATTGTGTATGTGGGAAAAAAAGATCTGCTCTGTCACAGAAGCTAATATTTTCAAAACAATGTTCATAAAAAAGAAACAAAAAATAAGTGTGTCTAACAAAAATACATAAGGGCAAATATTGGCTGACAGAGATTCCAAGGAAACCAAATAAATCAAACCACTGACTACTGCTGGATAAAGGTCATTAATATATCCAATATCATGTGAGTACAAGTGTAAACCTTTACTCCCAGTGCTTTTTTTTTACAGAATTCTATAGCGACCCTATTGTGTTATCTCCTTTTTTTCAAACATTTGTAGTCTTTATTTAGAAAGCAGCTTAATTGAATTTGGTCCATGGGGAATTAATCTTGGGGCTGTGTGGTCAGAGGCTGGGAATTGGATCCAGGTCAAGTTTTTACATGTTGTAATTAAGGTCACCAGGGGCAGGAGAGGGAGAGGAAGGAAATGTAATCGAGTAGGAGGGATGGAGGAGCGTGTAGGATGGAATAGGAGATGGAAAAAGGACTGAGGGAGAAGCATGGAAGTGGGAGAGGGAAAGGCTGCTTGGATAAGCAGTTAAAGTAAATATAGCCCAACAGCAGTGATTCAGAAATAGGAAGATAAGAATGAGGGTAACAAAGGAGAGAGAGCGATTGTATATTTACAGCAAGATAAAAAAGTTAGCGAAATTTTAAAAGGCATGAGGAAGGAAAGGGAATGATTGTAACATTTTCTCTTGGTATCAGCTGACAAAAGGCGCTTTGCTATCACAAACAAGACTCAATTTCTACAAAGTCTTTAAAATGTGAGAGAAACACCACTCCTCTTCTTCCTTTTTCTCTTTCCGCACGCATCCTTCTGTCCATGTCTTTCTGCTCCCACTCTATTCTTGTTGTCTTTTGCATTCTCTTTATCTCTCTGTTACTGGCTGTCTCCCTTTCTCTGTTCTTGTCTGCTCCCCAGAGAGACAAAATCAGGCGTTGAGGGGAAACTGATGAAGACAGGGATATGTGGAAATAGAGAAGGGGACAGGGAAGGAGGGGGAATGAAGAGATGAGGCCCATCAGGAGATGAGTGTAACAAGAGTAGAATGATAATGACCAGTGAGCCCTTGCTTTCCGCTGCTCTGTCTCTCCACAGTTGTAGTGTCACAGGGAAAAATCTGCAACGCACACATGTACTGTAATGTCTAATCGAGTCCCTGCCTACACACTGCTTCTATACTCTCCTACTCAGTTCAATAATACAGAGGCTGCTATAAAACCCTTGAGGGACCAGGAACTTCTAACAATTACCACAGGGAACATCAAAGGGATCGCACACTCGAAGAATTAATCACTCCCTTCTATTGCACACATACAGTACACTCATACACACTTATTGAGATGAAGCAGCCTTGCTTCACATCTTATTTCTACAGTCTTAGCATTGTTCGATTGCATTAAGCTCATGAATACTCGCTCTGTATAAAAACATTTCAGGCAACGAGTTTAGAGAGCCAAGAGTTAAAAACCATGCCGTAGTACCACATCCCTCTAATGTTCTCTAAGCATTTAAATGTACACTGCAGCAAAATTGAAAGCTGAATAAGTAAATTTTAGTCCGCATATTTAATAGTCTTTTCAGGAAAAAAAGAAGTAGCAGCAGCTCTGGCTGGCTGACTAGAATGAAATGCAATGAACAAAAATAATCGCTTTTTTTTTCACAGTTTCTTCCCCTCTGTCCTGGGGAAAATGATATTTCTGCATTTAGTAAATAAAAAGAAAGAAGAGCTAATCTCTTTGGTGGGAGAGGAGGACAGACTAATGAAACATGTTGACACACGTATTAGAGGCTTCCATAATTGAATAAGGGGATTTGGTAGAACATTATTAAGATATGTGAGGATTTAAAGCAGGGAACAGAGGCAAAACCAGCTGAGTCAAACTACTGTCTAGAAACAGCTTCCTTAAGTTTTCTTGGCTGGAAGAGAGTTTTAGTCCCAGCTTTTTTATTCTTATCTTTTTTTTGTCAACTATTTACAAAACAGACAAAAAAATTAAACAAATATCTTTTATATTTTTGTAAGCCAAGATGGAGTCCTGTCAGCTTGAGGGTTGCACTGTCTTTAACCCCTCACTGCAACCATGAAATGAACTCTGCTTGGGTAAAGATTATTTGTGGAATCCTGCATGATATATTGTTGAAATTAAATGTCATATGTAGCAATAACGCCACTTACCCAAACAAATGCGCAAAAGAAATGTTGAAGACAAGCAGAATTTGCTTTTCACCTTTGGCATGAAAGAGCAGAGAGAGAGAGAGAGAGAGCTGGGAGGAGCAGCAGAAGTATCACCAAAATTTAAAAAAAGATAGTTCATGCTCCCTTTTAAATTACATATGCATTGATCACGCAGCAGCAGCAAATGGACTCAATAATGCAACTACTACAGTAAATTATTGCCTTTCAGGGGACAACAGGACCACCACTTGATCTTTTAATTGAAATGTAGCAGTAGCAGTTAAATAGTCATGTTCTCCAAACACTGTGATTTGTGGTTAATGCAACATTCAATATGTACCATTCAAGTCGAGCAAAACTAACATTACTTAAAATGCATATCAAAGTGAATTGGTTATATTGTTTCCAAGTGTGTGGATAGACAAGTATGCTTCCTGTCTAGGACTATAATTTTGATCCCTGCTGTATGACAGCAAACAGTGAAATAGATGTGAAACACAAAGGGATTAATATAGTTCAGTGGTAGAATCTTGACTGATCATGTGAGGGGCCCAAAATATTGTGAAAGTTTAGTGTCCAAATAAAAATTTTGTCATAGGAAAAGATGGATAGGAAGCTTCAATATGTAGCAAATCAAAACGTGCCTGCAAAATACCTAGATTTCTCTTAATTTCTCATTGCACAAAATATTTGCTGTATCAGCAAAAGCACTCTTAGCTGTCTGTCAATCTGTCAAAAAAAAGATATTCCAGATGTCAGTAGTGCTCCATCCCGAGACTCCGACCTGTTGCTAATTCCTAAGAAACTGCAGCTATAAGGAATGCACTAAAATGCACATGTAAAAAACATTTTACTTGGGTTCAAGAACTTTGACAAATTTAATTAAATCCTCTATTTCTAACAACTATGTATGGTGGCATACACATGGTGATCTACACTCCTATAGCATTATTATGACCGTTATTATTATCATATTATTAT
>JAQNCA010000019.1:3430416-3495497 GCA_029783725.1 Acanthurus tractus | reverse complement strand
CTATGTATGGTGGCATACACATGGTGATCTACACTCCTATAGCATTATTATGACCGTTATTATTATCATATTATTATTATCGAATATAGCACTAAGATTTGGCACACTTCAAACTTGCAGTTAAATGCTATTTGAATGCTGTGGGTAGAGAGACTCACCTTACAGTCAGTTTTTGTATCCTTCTGCTAATTAACAGATATGAAGTGTGTTGACACAAATGGCTTGTTTTCACAGAAGTAGTTCAGTAACAGTAAAGTTTTTTTAAAGTGTGTCTAAATGTCATGGCAGAGCCAGTTCTGGTCTCTTATTCGTAACGTAACGATAAAAGATCACACTATTACATGATGACATGTTCCAAGCACATATTAGGTGAGATTTCAAGAAATATAACTAAAGATTTTACCCTACTCATGTTGCCTTAGCTTGCTTATCATGTACCTTACTGTGACTGTGCTCTCCTCTTCCCCGTAGAGAATCTCAGTTATATGGCTAATTAGTAGTAATTCACACTCCAGAACCTTGCTTCCCTCTCACTTCCTGTAATCCCCCGTTGCATGTCATTTTTATAATGAGATATACCAAAGGTAGGGATATACATCTCCATGAGTGATGGGACAGTAGATGTAGACTTTAAGGCTAATGAATGTCCATAATTGACCTTTGGTGGTGAACTGTGCTGCTATTTGCTAGAAAGTGGTGTAGTCAAAATTAGTTGACATTAAAATTCTATTGAACTGAACTGTGTGGATTTACATTGAAATATAATAACTGAAGTGGAGTTGGTAACAGCTAATTGTAATCATTAACAGACTGATTAAATTGCCCATAAATGTGTTGAAAAGCCTTATTTGATTTTTTGATAAATAAGCATCAAAAGGAACAAAAAAAACTTTAATGTTTGACATCTGATTGACTCAACCATTGTTTTTAAATTCTTTAAAAACAAACAAAATTAAATAATTACCATGACTGTGGAGCATTTTTAGAAAGATGCACGATTAAGAGTGGTATTAATTATCACATCTTCTATTAAATCTAAAAATAATAATAAAAGTATTTGAAAGATACAGACATTAATGAGTGTACAGTATGTGGATATCTCATCTTATTATGCAAATGTAGTCTGAAACCTCCAAACTTGATGGCACAGCTCTCTTGGTTGGACGTGAGATGGCTCTGTATTGTTTCAGGTGGTGACCTTTCCCGACCGAGGCTGCACAGTTTTTAATTCCTCTCCAAATGTTTGAGAAATGACTCATAAGGACCTTGTCCTCCAAATGACTCCTCTCACTGATCAAAGCTACCTATCTTATCTTCAAATGGGCTTAATTGGGCAGATGATTTGTGTAGTGAAAGGATTTAACATATTACTGAGGCTTGGTGAACCGAAATAATTCCCCCCTAGTTAAGATAAGAATCCAGTTCCAACTGTCTGGAGTGCTTTCAGTGCATTTGCTGTGCACTCTGTGCATCAAGGTGATCTGTCAAATAAGCCAGGCAGTAAAGTCCCTTACCAAGGTTTCTGGGAATTCACAGTTTTTTATTTTAAAAAGAGGAGTTAACAATTCATTAGCTCTTTTTAATACAATCTTATATTACAGAGCATTTGTCACAGTCTCAATGACTTGTTGGCTATTACATTGTGTTCTTCAATTAAAATGGGACATTTTATATTTTATTTATATGTATTATATTTCCCTGAATTACCCTTGCAGTTGAAAAGAAGAGTTGATGAGAGGTTGTCACAGCCTCTCTGAATTAAACATTTTACAAAGGCAAAATACACCGCCTCAATTTTGCCCTTTGCTAATTCTGAGAATTCATAGGGCAGTGGGTGGTTATGTGCTCACCAGAGCATACAAGTGAAGGCAATGAGGCAAGCGGAATAACATTGAAGCTCTTGTTTAATACTGCAATCCACGGAGCAGGTAGACGGGGTCGGAAGGAGGGGGGGGGTAGTGAATGTATTTACGCTTGTGGCTCTGATCAAGTGCATAACTAATGACTTTGGCTCCAAATGCCAGTGGAGACGAAGGATACCTTGAGCCCTTCCTAGCTGACATCACAAAAGAAATATCAAATTACAGGACCAGATCAAAACAAGGGCTAATTTCATTAGCAGTCACTAGGGCACGGAAATATTATGAGGAGAAAGAGAGGTGGTGAGACAGGGGAAGGCATCTGGATGAGGAACGAAAAAAAAAAAAGAAATATAACATCAATTGAAGCCATTAGGCAGAGAAAAGAGCCGTTGTGTTGCCTGTGTGCTTTTGTATCAATTGAGAACAAAAAAGACATAGTTTAAGATTGGTCATGCGTTTTCATAGGGCTGAGGGCGCTACAATCATAGTCATGAATAAGTCTAAAGATTTTTCTCTGTGTGCAGTATTTGCACTTCCTATTCCCCAGCCACTTTGCAAGCATCTTTCATTCTTGAACCCAAGTACAATTATTTTTTATGTGCATTACATTTTAAGAGAAAAAACAAACACATTAGCAGTACATATTATGCCTGTGACATGTGCAAACAGAATAATCTATGAACTCTGAGATGTTCGCCTACAGATTTAGGCTCTTCAGATTGCTAAAAATGATCAGTATTTGATTACAAATTACACGAACCTCATTCCACTTTAAACAAAAGACTTTGCTTTAACTGTAGGTCATTAAGACACACAAAATATAGCTGCTTTTACAAACAGTTTTGCTTGTTTCACCAGCACAGATTTCAGAGTGCCTCTTTGATAGGGTATGGATTTTTACAACAATGCCCTCCTGAGGAAATTTAGAGAAAAGCAGTAGCAGTGCTCAATCAAACTGTGTATTTGCACATCAATCATTCTCTCTGAGTTTCCTCTTTATTTATTTACATCAGACTGCATCTGTCTTCATTTCTGCCCTGCTGCCTGTTCAGCTCTCCAGCTCATTTTCACATTGCCTTATCAGCATTCATGCTGATGTATCATAAGTTAATAGAAGCATGCACAGTTTGAGATGGTTACTTCCAATTTCCATTTAAATGTAAACATTTATAATGTCTTGTTATTAAAGTGATAATCTGACTCCAGTTTGATTCAGAGACCACAGGGAAGTTCATGGAATCTCAGCCTGGGCCATGAGCTCTTCTGCTGTCTTTCTTTATTGGAAAAAACCTGGGATGATGACATTCTAAAACCAAATGAGGCTATAGAAAAGAACCAGAAATGAATTAAATAATAGATAAATACATCAGAAATAGTGATTTACTGACAAGACTGTAACTGGTGGTAAATACGACCTACCGAGTCATTCACAAAAATAGATAAATAAAACAAATAAATCAAGTTGCACAATTGCTTATTCTTGGGGAGTATCATCATATTTAACTTAAAACAATCTTAATGACTTTGTGCTCTGAGTGATGAAGGATAGATTTTCTTTAAAATTTTGCATTAATAACAACATTGTTTGTAAGATAATTGATGATAACAAATTAAATTTGTTTTTGCATTACAGTATTATAGTAAGTCAGTATAATAAGCCAATGTGTACAACTAGTTTTACAAGCAGAGACAAGACCACCTGTATTATAATAGAAACACAAGCACCACCATTAATGTTTGCAGAACACAAAGGAAATGAGTCACTAAGTACTTACTAAAAGACAAGCCGAAAGGTAATTGTAATACTGATTTAAAAAACTTTTTGCATTAGGCATCTAGCCTTTATCTGTACACAGAGTCCTGTGGGTTGAATAGAAAATGGCGAACAACTGATACTTAGGATTCAGAGTATGAGAGTTCTCCAAGACAAAGATTAGCTCAAATAGTAGTAAAGTGCTGCAGAGGGTAAATCAAGAGTTGTTGAACAAGTGTAGCCAAAATTACTTTGAGCTTTTAACACTGAAGGAGATCACACAGTTTCTCCATCAGAGGTACATATACACTTCAGTTAGAAAGATTGGGTTTTGGCCTTCTCTGCTTTACTTTTCCCACAATTCCTGCCCTGTTAAATTGTTAAATGTGCAGTTCCTTTCTCCAACCCTCTACTCTCCTTGTTGACTTTATAATAATATCATTGGGCTTTTATGGCAATAGCTGAGTCCCCTTTTGATTATCTTTACTGTTTCCTGTACATATGCACTTTAATAGGGTTCCATATCATTTAGTCAAACAAATGGTTAAATCCATGTTTTAGGGTTAAAACCTTTTAAAGTAATTAAATAAATAACCTCAGATGGGTTTTTCTACATTTAACAGATTAAAGAAGCTTCTGTAGTAGTATGATTGCATTCATATGAAAGGATAAAGAACCTTAACAGAGAAACTCTTCTACCTTCTAGTTAGAAATACCATTTGCAGTATTTTGATCTCCCTAAAAAGTAAGTGTTGGTTTCAGTATCATTTTTGATTTTTAACTAGCGTCTCTTGTTATATTAAAAAATCTCAAGTGACATAGAGAAATAAAAATAAAGGAAAACTTGAAACACTGATGATGACTGTAACACTGAACCTTTGTGAGTGCGCGTTTACTAAAGTAACAAAACTGCTAAGGGCCATTTAGCAGCTGCATTAAAGCATCAAGGATTAGAGTTGTGACCAAAATTAATTGGCCTTAAAATCAGGTTTTAGTATTGCTTCATGAGAATTATTACACAACTTAATGAAAGTGACAACTATCTTTATAGCTGGAAATAATGCGTAAACAAAACAGAAACATACTCATGAATAAAAATCCTATTGCCAAACAATTTCAAATGCTTTAGTTTACACAGCTGAACATGCCTGTGAGCATTATTGAAACAGTTATGCCCGTACATACTAGCCAAGCAATGTTTTCATGTAGTGACACAAAAACTCTTAGAATATTAAACTGACAGTGGAAATTTGTAAAAGCCTGAGTAAATGATTAAAATGTCTAATGTTTAAAAAGCACTAACTTGTATGTACACATATGGAGGCATGCCACAGCATTGTTGAATTAGAGGGGTCTGAATGAACAAATGCATTATAATGTTTTCAACAGTTACTACCTTTACAAAAAGATTTTTCAGTGCAAATAATTATTTATTATTCAAGTTTATCTGTTGATAAAAGACGCTAAAAAAATATCTGATTTCAAATAAATACAGAAGAAATCCATAAAGGCAATGTTACATATACAGAGTCGATAGTCAGTTTCCTTTTTTTCTAATGTTGGATTTCACTTGAGCCCATTTAAGTATGAAGCAGTCACAGATGTAGAGTTGCAGACTGAGTCCAAAATAAAGTCAAACACAAACAACAAAGTCAATTTGGTCAATTTTCAAAGTTAAAGCCCCCCCCTTGCAGACTTCGTGATCACATTACGTCACTTAACAGATACTTAACAGACAAAAAAAACCCATTAAACTACTTGTCCTTCTTTCCAATGCTAGAAGTTCAAAAGCACAAATTACCAAATCAACAATATGTGTGCATATGTCACCAAGCAAAACACTTTTTTCTGAAATTCTCAAAGTGGGCTTCAAAGCCATAGTACATGTAAGACTGTGCAGGACCACAGTGGGAGGATCTCTCCCAGTCTGTGTTAGGGCTTGGGAGGTATCCAAGAGACAACCTGCAAGGCATTTTTTGACAGGGCCTTAGCGGGCAAACCATTATAAAACACATAAACAGTTGTTTGGTGCACCAGATTAAGGCTTTTTGTGTCCAACATAACATGCTAGTGTATGTACTGGGCTGGGCAGATACAGTTTTCTGCCTCTCCGACTCTTGTGTGAGTGGGAAGACATCACACAACCAACTGTATCACTCTCAACCTGAGGAAGAAAAAGGAAAAAATCATGTCATGTCCAAAGCCTCATGTTGTTTGGAACAAGGGTGAGGTTCAGCCTGATTTTGGCCCCACTTCAGTGCCTCAGAAGCAGGTTAAAACAGGATGGGTGGACAGAGCACATGACTCCCTCCCTTACTTAGACCAAGCAACAGACTCATCTTGAATTAGAAACCCATAAGAAAGAGACACCAATTTTGTGCATTCACAAAAGATTTCAGATTATAATACAGTTTATCTCTCACTGAGCAGTGTAAAACAGGAAAATTAGAGAGCACAAGAACACAGATTTTGCTAAATGGGTTGTTTACATTTTCTTTAAAATTTAATGTTTATTTCCTCTTTAGAATCTTTTCACAATTAAAATCCATCCTGATGTGGGCAATGCCATTTTTTAAAAATAAGCCAAAACTTTTTTGTGGATACATGTAAACTAAAGTGTATGAGTTTTTGATATGTAAAAGTTATTAATTTAGCGATTAAGGGGAAAGGACTTAAGGAAAATGCCTTAAATACTTCTATCTTGTTAAGATGAATACTTGTAATATTGGTATTATTATACCAGCTTTTGAGAGCATGTTTAGGGTACAAACTGAAGTCCTTACTGAGTGAACATTAAATAACACCACTAGTGCTCCTGAATCCACTGATAGAAAATCACTTTGACCCAGCTAATTAATTGGTACATTAATCAATGTATACTAATATTAAGTGAATAATTTAATCAAGCAGCAGGGCTTGGCAACAGTAACTGCAGACCATTAACTCGCTTAGAACATTACAGTATTAGTCCAATCACATCTAACAGAACAAGCACACTAATCATAAAGCAACAGAGGAGAAGCCCTGATGGCGGGCCACTCCAGCCTTTACCAAGTACCCTTTTTAACTCCTCATAAAGCAGCAAAGCATACTGGAATGTCACTGCTTTGTTAAGTCCAGAGGAGCCTTGAAAATGCCCTTCATATCATTATTTTACCCTGATACATAGACAATTCACACTGCCAAAGCCTTTATTTTCCCATTCAAATCTCATTCCGTTCTCTTTTATCATTCCTTTTCACTTCTGCCTTTGTCCTATTGGCTGGACATTTCAATAAGTCTGTGGCAGGCACCTTGTAAATTACGTACATTAATAACACAATCAGGTACTTTTCCTAACTAGTTTTAAATAAGCAGGAAGACTGCTGGCCCTATTCAACTGCAAAGCAAAGTAAATTTGTTTATCATGCAGATAATTATCATCTAACATTATCAAGCAATTGAAAAGACAACCTGCACAGATTTTGAAGCCTGCCGTTTTTCTTACAAGTAATGAGACGTGATCACAGTGAACAGAGATAGACCGTAAAGTTATCTGACAGTAATGTTCGGTGTGTGCAGTTTTTTGCAGTGTGCTTTGCCTCCAGTAATTATAGAGTAATTTTATCTGCTTTCAACTGTTTTGTTTGTACACCAAAAATATTCTCTTCTCAGATTCTATTTGTTTTTTGTTTTATCATAATACAAATGTCCTTTTGGACAGAAACAATATCACAAAAGATGAGATTGACATTTTAATGCCAATATTTGGATAACAAATGAATCAGAAAATATATCTTTTAGTGTTTCCATTTAATCATCCATCCTTGCATGCAATCTACATTTTCTAAGAAAGGGAAAACATTTCAAGTCGTATCCAGTGTTTAGCGTCCACATTTTGCACTTGACTGACGCACTCAGGCACTTTCAGTGGCAGGTTGAAATTACACATTGTTCTTGTGGAGGCTGTCTAATGGCAAAACAGGGAGCACTTTGGTGTTTTGCAATGAAAAAACAAAGCATTTAATGAAATCAGTGATCAGATGTGGATGTTTTTCCTGTGACAGTTTTGAGAATGGAGACATAAAGAGGACTCATTATAAAAAAAAAAGAGTCAAAAAGCAGACCTAAGCTGTCGCAGGCTTTAAATGCTGACTCTCTATCAGCCGAAACCCAGTAGGAACAAGAGTTTTTACTGCAAGCCAGGAAAATAGTGTTCACAGTGAATATTGAGCCATTTGATAGAGGTTTTAGTTTGTATGCATGCAGCATGTAGCCTAAATGTGTTGGCTGTGTTTATATGTGGATGTGTGTGTTTGCATGTGTACTGTCAAGGAGCACTTGAACCAGAGAAGAGGTATGGGCTGAGGGTAGCAGAAGGGGATTTGGTGAATTACCAGGCTGCAGCCTCAGCATCGAGTCCAGAGGATTAGAGCAAGGACTGGGGTCCTGGAAAGAGATGTGCACACGCACAAGAAGAAGGGGATCAGTGTGTGTGTGTGTGTGTGTGGGTGTGTGTGTATGAGAAGCATTGGTCAAACACAGGCTTCAAGCACTTCTCAACAACTAAGAGGTACCATGTCATATCACAGGCTTGCACACTCAAGGTCACTGTAATGCACAGAAAATGTGGTATGCCAGTTCAAATAACGGCACTGCAACACAACACACATGTTTAAAAGCACAATGGGTTATACAGTGATGTGCAAATTCACTCTGACCGGATGAAATACTAAGCTGTCCACATGACTTCCACAGATGTTTTGAATATATGTTGGTTCTTTCCTTTACCAAATACTTACTAATCCTGTTCTCATCAAATAAAAAATAAAAGGTTTTCAATCTTATAAAACAAAAGGGTTGATAAAAAAAAAAGTTGCTAATCATATCTTTCTCAAAACGTTTAATAATGTTAGTAACTGCAAAATACTTCTATCCAACTCTGCCTTTAAACAGGATTATAATGACAGTTTCCACTGTCAGTCTCATTTTCTCATGGGAGAGCCACCTCGGCCTGCTGGTCACTGAGGGTCCAGTGATTTCTCAGAAACCACTTTAGCTATCAACCCAACCCAGTTGCTCATCTGTGTCACTGTTACCTGGCAACAGAGCTTTCTCCTGCCTCCTGTGGATGCAGCAGAATAAAAGTATTGACATAAAAAAAATGCTGATCATAATAATGAAAATAATAAACTACTAAAGTAAGATAAAAAATAAATTTTGGTTTCTTTTTTGTCCTTGTTTGTAAGACATAAAAACAAATTATTATGAATAGTTTAAAACAGGAGAAAAAAGAAAATGACCTAAACTAGTGCTTTGAAGTAAGCGATTAAGATTTTGCTTTTTGACCCACACAAAAAGTAAAACAAGCATCGCTGTTAGTAGAAAGATCAATTCCTTGTGTTTCATCCAACACAGTGCTGATTTTTGCACATATATAAACTCATAAACCCATGTCATTAGTTTTTTATCAAGTCCCTTAAGTTAAATGGCAATAAGATGGTTGAATAACACCATATATTAATTTAGGGGTTTGCTATTCCTCCAGCTGACAGGCATTCAAACAGCTCCAGAGCTAAAGCCAAATCATACCTTTAATGGCAGCTATGTCCTGTTTAATTAGGGCTTGGACATAGACAGCCTACAGAAAAGACTAAAAAGTAGCTGTCCTTTTTCTACAACTACACTTTTCACAATGGCTCTCATTTCTCTTGCAAAAATAGGCTGGTTCACAGTCTTCATAGTCACACTTGTTTACTTAGCCTGCAAAGCCAGTGATGGCAACACACCAAGTATTTAACCCAAGTTAAATGGTCAGGGTAGCATTTAAGACAATGGTCAAAGCAAATGAAATATGACACAAAAAATATGATCAAAACTAATAGTTATCAAGCTCCTAAAACAGAGGAATTACAGAGCAGATATAAGAAAGGAGGAGGTTGATGCTTGTAAATAACACATAGAAAACAACAATTTGGCACCCAGTAATCCTTATAGTAAATTACTTTTTGCTGGTAGTATGATGAAGGTTTTAAGAAGCCGTTGCTACTCCTGATTAGAAAAGCAGGGACGGTGTCATGGGGTTGGACTCAGACAAGCATTGCCTTCAGAGGAGCCAATCTGCATACAGTGCAAGCACAGAGCATGTTAAAAAGAGCACAACAGCAACTCATCCATCAAAAAAATGTTGATAGATCTGAAATCCTGCTACTCATCTGTACATCTATTGCACGTGCTCTTGCCTGGATTTGTGGATACTGATGTATAAGCTATCCTTAATGATGAGGGGACAGTAATGACAATAATTCCTGCAGTTTCCATAATGGATGAATACTTTGAATTTGATATGTGTGATTTTTGTTATTCGGTTGTGAAGCCCAAGGGCAGTGATATAATTGAAACACTGCACTGAAGAAAGACCTCTGAAAAAAGAATCTTTTGTTTCACCAAGCGCCCATTTTAACGTAACCATCATAGTGATAGAGCCCTCTAGCAGACTGTATAGGGAAGAGGTCAGGGCAGATGAATTGGTCAACAAAACATCAGACATTAATGTGGGAGACTGCTGTTGTTATTGCTTTTCTAACTGTCGGTCTGCATTGGTTGGAACTATAATCATGATAGTTTCCAAAAAAAAAAAAGATGACCATGTGATTTTTATTATGCCTGCAACAAACTTATTGCCCCCAGAAAGGACAATGAAACTTAATACTTGCCTCTTTTTAATTAGATTGGCACACTCTCATGGGCTTGATGGCAGATATGGCACTAGTAGTCCAAATCACCCCTTTGTACATATGGTCTCTCTAAAGATGCTTGCAAATCCTCAGGCTGAGAGTAAAGCTTCATCGAGAGTGCTCTGTTTTAGTGGGGTCATCCTGCCGATATAACAAACAGAGCTCCCCCGAACCAAAGGTTTATCCCTGTCTCCTGTCTCCAAATGCATTCCTGGTTTAACCTCCCTCTCCGGCTGGGTTGCAGTCGACACCTTTAGCTGAGGGGCCCTTGGTTCAAAGGGCCCTATCTCGTGAACCTTGTGCTTTGAGTGTCTGGGCAAACTCACTGTGATCCTTGTGTGATCAGAGGGATCTGGTGCTGCTTTACATAGCAGAAATTAACTGGTTTTGCTTTCAGGATGAAAGAACATTGTTCATTCTTTTTCTATTTGACGAACAAAAGCTCACCTCTGGGGTAGAGTATTATGGTGCACACATTAAAACTTGTTTTATGAATTTTGTCCTTTCAATCCTCTCCTGATATTTCTTTGAAGAGTTTCAGGGGAAGGATGAGCCTGAAATGGTGATGCTTCTTTCCCCAGATGTGGTTTGCAATATTTCTGCTTCTTTTGTTAACATCTCAGGGTTTTTATTATTGCCGTGTAATTTCATTTTTTTTCCAATTTGTTTGTCAATTGATGTTTTTCTTTTTTGTGGGTTTTAATTTACTAGCAAAGCCCTGAAAAAGTTCTAATTTTCTAAATTTACACTGTTACATGCTGAGCCTACTGGCCTAACCTTTACAAACACTGACGGCAACCCTTCCCTGAGGTGAGCCCCCCACCCACCTTCTCCTGTAAAGAGCATAAATCATTTTAAAGACATCACACTCCTGCAGCAGTATCTTACCTTGACTTGGCTTTAAGTCATTTCCAAATATAGAAATCAATAAAGATGAACCATTTTTAACTCAGATCACATTACTCTGTCGCACAGTCACAATAGGAAGAGTTGCTTTTATTAATTCTACTTTATGATTCTGGTTCTTAACGATTCTAGATTCCAGTTCTTTCAGGGGTGTCATCAAAACAGGTCAAAGCTTATTTCATATAAGAAAAAAAAAAAAAAAACGAATGAAAAATGAATATTTCAATTATATGTAACTGTCTTTTTAATCTGACCATTTAAAATATTGTTCAACAATCATCCATTGGTCTGAACTACTAGTTTTAAACACTCTAAATTAGAAACAGTTGTTGTTGAGAAAAATAAGCATATCTGGCTTCTTGGGCAGCAGAGCAGAAGGGACAGAAGAGCATCAAACACAGTGCACTGGCTGATTTGTGCACCATGAATGCAAAGGTGTTTAGCCATGTGAGTTGTTCATCCTCCCCTGCACAAAATAAGTTTGCCTCAGGTGTGCTGTGCCAACCTTACTTCTTTCAGGACAAAAAAAGCCTCACTTTTAAGTGCCACTTGCTATGATCTGTGATAGGGCACATTCAACCTGCAGAGAAGAAACAAGGGATGCTGCTTGATGTCACCATAAATATTTGGTAACTTATAACCAGAATCAGACTAAAAGTTTAATGGTTCCATTGGAATCGGAAATTTGGAACAAGTTTCAAACGGTAACTAGCTCTCAAAGCCCAATCCCGCACATGATACTTGGCAATGATGTGAACTTTACAGTGGCACTGAATGTCTCATGAATGTCACTAATCTTCTTGTCCTGTTGCAAATTAAAAGCCCCACTGTATATGTTGCATGCTCATTGAGTTCTAAGCACTAGGCTGGATGAACAATTTACCCCATGTGAAACTTTGTACAGTCAAAGTGACTGTAACTTATTAGTATCTCTATATGACATTTTGTCGAGTACTGACTGTGGTGTCATTTACTGGCAGTCTGAATTTCTGACAGCAGATAAACGACGAGCCAGTGAAGCCATGGAGGAAAGTGCAGGGAACAGTAAATTACATCTGCACTTTGATTTTTTCATTGAATAGTTTCATTTAATAAGAATATGTTGCATTGAAATCTTATGAATGCTTGGCCAAATTGGCTGTCATACTGACCTAGAGGAAGGAAGAACATAGAAATAAACTCCAAAAGTCAGTATCTCTCTGTACTCAGCTTGACAAATTGAGACATAGGAAAGGAATAAGGAGGGGCATGTGATCATTGTAAACCCCACATCATATGTCCTTGTTTAAAATTAGATATGAATCCTCTTCACTTTTTTTGCTGAGTCAGTTTAAACATTGGTTACATTAGTTAGCATTGGTTAACATTAGTTTTGTGATGTATTTTATTGATATAATGTGCCAAAATAATAATTTATGTTCATGTTACAACATCTACAGGAGATTTTTATAGAGTACCATCGGGGGTTCTGTTCATAAAATACAGTGTTTATTTACCATATTTCTGTAAGTTAAATTTTTACACTATTGTCTTTAGTTCACTCCATTTGGTTATTTGAAAAAAAAATATTCAGGGGAATAACACTTTATGTGGCGTTCAATGAAATCAACCTCAGGTTACACAAGAACAGTTTCAGTAGTGTAAAGCATGTGCTGGCAGTCATTGTCAGTAGTGAGCTTTCAGGGTATTTAAATTCTTTGAATCTCATAACAGTCCAGTTGTGTTAGTACCCTACTGTTACGTTCTGTTTAACTTATCAGATGGAATCCACCAGTAATAAGATTCTGATGAAAGCAGAAGATCAGCACTTTTTACTTGTTTGCTTACTGTCATGAAAAATAGTCACTTTAGCAGTCAGGTTGTCACGGCTATGTAAGAGTATGAGTATGGATTTTTTCCCCCCAAAGTCTCTCGAGGATTCAGTAAATTCACAATCATCTTTCCTATTTTCATATTTTGCCAGCTGCAGGGAGAGACTTTTGTAGAGTCATGACATTATTTTCTCCGTGCAGATACCACTGACACCGTATTGTCTAAAATTTATAGGAGTGTTCTCATTGCGAGGGACCTCAGAAGGAGCAGTTTTTGCTGTTATGTGTTGAGAGCACATTTCGAGAGCGGAACAGTTTGAGTTAGAGCCACGCAATTGTCATGAATTGGATTTTTTAAACTAAATTTATTGATTACTTTGCTGCTCACACCTGTTTTTAGAAAATAGGAGCATTCTAACAGTATTTTCACAGGTGCATTCAATGTCCAGCTAGAGCCAGAGGGAGAGTCAGATGAGGGCTTTTCTTGGGGCCTGCTTCAGTATATGGGGGGGGGTTCTGTCTGACTTTCAATCTTTTTGTCTGTCTATGTTGTCCCACATGAATGAGCATAAATAAACTTACTTTATCAAAGACTAAATTATGTGAGTTTGTAATATGTTTGCCATGAAGTAAAAATTTTAATGCAAGGTTTTAGAGTATTAAAAATATTTTAGGGGTTCAAAGAAGCTGTGAGTTAGTCATGGTTGTGCTGTTCCCTGTCTGTGGACAAAGGCTTCCTGTAATATGGTAAAATAATGAAGTGGTTAATACAATAAGAGGGCTGCAGCAGTAGTAGACTTTTGGAAGCCTACATCAAAGCTATTAAAAGAACTATCCATTTTGAACTAATTTCTCAAATTTAAAGTTCATTGTATACACGTCAGTACAGACATGTCAAAGACTATTTCAGTTCCTCTGAGCAACTGCTTTTTACACAGACATATATTTGATTCAACACAGGACTTATTTTATCTACAATATAATACTTCTGTTGCTGAAAGTCTTGCAATGAAAACAGAATGCATAGTTATTATCATTATAGAGTAACAGGTGGGATTTGTTTATTTTAGCATTATGAAACCTCCATTGGAAATGAAAATCTGTCTGACTCATTCAGTCCTTGCTCTTTGACTGGTGTCTCCCTAGAAAAAAACTAAATAAAATGCACCGTTGCATTAAAAAATACAGATTTATTTGTGTTTGAACTTTTTTAGGACGATGTAAGTATCTAAGTACTGAACTTTAAAAAGTGATGTAGCCATTAGACATTTAAATGTACAAATGTTACATTTTGTACATAAAAAAAAAAAATCTTCTATTTTGCCTGTTTCCAAGTTATTTCTTTATTTCTTACAAAACAATCGTGAACACCAAAAACAAATGCAAGCTTAGGTTTTCTAAAACAAAATTGTAAGTGGTGTGTTAACTTCATGAAAAATGAATCACTGTGGTTGATGACTGATTACTTTCTGACAAGCAATATTGATTTTAAAAGAATAGTTTTCCAGAGCATTCCTTGTTCTATATAAACTCTACCAATCAGTTTTAGCCGAATAGTCTGTGGTGTAGCTCAGCTACAAGGACATTAAACATCAAATCTGTCAGCATGTAAGAGTGTCCTTTCCTAATTAGCCTCTTTCTAACTCTTGCCAATGTTATTATCACTTAAATCTGTCTCTTTCTGCTCTCTGCTGGAATTAACAGTGTGTGTTAACCTTTGATTAGATTATCTAACTTAACTGCAAAGTTATGTATCAAACATCTTAATAAAGCAGCAAAACTGAGGATTTCTTGAGCCTACAATAAATCAAATAATTACTAAACCAGATATTAGGCTCTCTACTACTGTATGCCCTGAAAATAAAGCCTGTTGTTAAATATAAGCCAGGTTCCAAATAATGGTTGGGGCGTGACCAATGCAAACAAACAAAAGCCAGCTCCACAAACAAGACTTAAAGAAAACAATGCAAAACCAAAAAAACAAGAACAAGGTTGAATAAGCTAACACTGCCTGTAATTTAATGTACATGCCAACTAAACAGTGATGGGTACCCTCCAATGTAAAAAGTGTTTGGAAAATGTGCCTAGCCTTACAAACACTGGTGCATTTTCTGAACTTTCAGGGCGCTGTGGCTTTAGCTCAGAATTCTTGTTCCTATGTTTCCTTCGTGAAATACATAGAACCAAACTGTTCCTGGCACCCAGCCGGGGTTATTTACTATACTACAGGGGCCGCAGGGGAGTTTATAGCTTTGCCTGTCAGTCCTATCAGCTCCCCTGAATGATATATCATCAATAAAACATGGTCATCCCAGAAAGATGGCATGGCTGCCATAACTTTATATTTGTACGCAGCTGCTAAGACATGATATTACATTTAGAGCACATGTACATCTTTATTTCTCCTGGTCTGCTCACTGTGGTCTGGGAGGAGCTGAAAGGTGTGATAGATGAGCTTTATTTGACCAACTATCGTTTGCTGTCTTTCCCTCTTTGTCTAACAGAGCCACACTCACTCACTTCCTGCATGTCCCCATCATTTGCTGTGCTCCCATGTGTAGAGAGCATGTGCACTGATGTCAGGGCAAGCAGGGCTGCAGGAGCTTGAGAGATATCCTCGTGAAAATCCATGATATTAACAAACAAGGCCTGAGAGACAGAGGCCTATTGATTGTGCTCATTCCTCTGGCTCCTTTTCTGCTGGTGCCTTCATCCACCACCATGGACATTTAAGCTCTGTCTTAGCACTTGGACTGTAGATCAAGAGCAAGGCTCACACTGCAAGGCAAAGTGCCCTGTGTTCCATCTGCTGCCTGGGATTCATGCTCTGCTCCATGTGTGGGGACTGAAAAAGGCTTCTTTTCACCTTGGACAATGAATAGTAGCCATATCGCCAGTAAAGATGACAGCCTATGCTGTGCTACTTTGATGCTAGCATTAATAAACTATTAGAGAACTCTAAGCAGCAGCTCATTGGCCTAAGGTGTAAATTGCCCTCTCCTGATGCTGTGAATTTAAATGAGTTGGTGAACTTCATTGTATGCCCTTAGTATGACTTCAGTGGGTTTTTTTTTTAACAAACAGAACAATTAAAACATCAAAACCCTCTGGTTAAAATCACCTCCTCCACCCACAAACAGACACCTAGAGGTTCGAAATCTTGTAGAGGCCTCACTAAGAGCATTGAAAATGGCACTGGACGTCATACAAAAGCGTCAGTAAAATGCATTTCTTTGGGGTTAATTATTGCTCAAACTGCTTAGTTGTTAATAATTAATGTGAGGTTAAATGAGTCAAAGAATCATGTTGTGTCTGAAAAACAAATGCCAAAAACCGAGAGCAGAATTTTTTGGACGGAGATACACTTAAAACATTTGCATATATGTCCCAGAATATTGTGCAGCTAGTGTAATCTTCAACAAGCACTGACAGGAAAGCACACGGATCTGAGACTGGTGTTTACAGCAAGCACAGAATTTCTATTTTATGTAAACCTCAATTTTGTTTGAAAAGTTTACTTTTTCAAGCACTTAATTAGATGCACCTTCTACCTCAAATTGATCTCAACATCTACTATATACCTACATCAATACTTAACACCTGCCAACTGATGCAGCAGCCAATCTTTAATTAGGAATTTGACCCAACAGCACAGATCAATATTTTAGATGAAAATTATGCATGTTTTTAAAAACTTTTTTTTCTTCCTCTTCTTTTGAATAAACTATTAAACACTGGAAGGGATCCAAAAAGAGTGTGAGCCAGGCTGCATTCCCTTTTTTTAAGCAGAGGGGTCAGGTTTTGGGTGGTCCTTTGCATGTCTTCATCATTTGCAATCCCTCCCTACCTCTCTGTCTTGTACTTTCTTCTACACAGTCTAATGTTGTTTATCTCCCGACTCTGGCAGTCAGAGTATATAATGTTAAATTTACCCGAACCATCACGAGTAAATGTACAGTTTCATTCTTCAAGTAGTGAAGCTGAGTTCTATATCTGTTGTGTGTCTGTTGCTACTTAACAAAAGACATTTTTTGTTCAGGTTTTCTTGGATTCTGTTTTTTTTTTTTGCTTTGCCTAAAGTTATTATATCATTGTTATTATTGTGTGCCTAGTTTGCTTTTATTTAAAAAAAACCCTAACATTTCAAGTATCTGTTGTAAGTCACAAATACAGAGTGAATGCTTTTAGGAATTGTTTATAGTTTTGGAGATGACCAAACGCAGCATTTTTAATGAGTTTTAATGCTAGAAGTTATCTGCAGAGTAGCAAGAAGTAAAAAAGTAAATGTCAAGAAGTTAGCTGTTGCCTTGGAGGTCCTTTTCGACCTTTTAAGATTTCTTTTTTTAAGAAAATAGGAATGCTGCCTACTGAACATCTTAGTGGTTGTTTTTTAACTCCACCAACTCAATTAGCAGCTCTATGTTGAGACTTATGCCAGGATAGCACTCTTGTAGACGTCTAATGCAAATTGCTGTCTGACTTTTCTTTTGGTCCCTGTGCTATCATATTTCAATTTGTCTAGACTATTTTTAGTGAGCAGGTGCACTCTGAACTGATCAATCTTTTCTTCTTCTCATCTCTTTCTTACCTCACAGGTGACTCATCTCAAGTCGGTAAGTCGACTTTTTTGTGCACCTTTTGCCCTCTGTGCATGTTCTATTATATCCACCCATCCATGCTGCTATAGTGACTGACAACTTGTGTGCAGAATGAACAATACAACTTCCTTTTCCAAAACCACTGACTGACCTATAGAAATCACTGCCGTGCTATTTTTTTTCTCTCTCTGCTAACCCCAGCACCCTTCATTTAAATTCTCTTATTGAAGCTATTTTGTATTACCTTCCCAAGCACTTTACCTTCTAAATGAACCGGATCTAAGTGGGGATTTTAAACTGTTTACTTTGAAATGGCAGAAAAACTTAATCTCCAGTTTGTGAGTCACATAAACTACAATACTTTTAATGTAAAACTGTTTTTAAGTTTCAGTGAATGATAGTGAGGTTGGGAGGCTAGGCTCATTTTGTTTGAGTGACACTAGGCTGTGCAATGTTGTTATGATGCACCTACTACCAGAACAGGATCCAGGATTCGATGATTTGTTCCCCTGTCAAGTTCAAAGTATGGAAAGTGACTCAGGAAGTGGCTCAGATGGAGTGATTCACATTCGGGGGTGTGGATTTAAGACTTGCACTTCTCTGCATGTGTCTATGGAATTTTTCCTTTTTGTGTGTCCCTGCCTCAGGTGGATTCAAACACTACACCTGTCACACTTTTAATGTATATAATTTAGTGCACCCTTTGTTTGAATGGGATACAGTTTTCTAGCACCAATGAACATGTCCCAAGTTAAAAAGCTGGATTGTGTAGCAGTGAGGACTTGAGTCTAACTGATATCTATCTAACTGATATCACACAGTTTGGGTTTTTGTGGTGTTTTTTCTGTTTTTGGTATTTAAATAAGCTGCAAGTCTGCACTGTGAGAAAATTGACAACACCTGCTTTTCTGCAGTCATATGCCATCACGGTTTCATAAGCTTGTTACCCAAGTAGGTCTATAAGGACCTGAAGGCGATACTAGGAGAAGGCATCTTTTCTTGCATTATGTTGAAGAAGAGGGCTGTTGAATTTAAACTTGGCAGAAAGCCTAGAAGATGACCTCAGACAGATTGGCAAGTAACACAATGGTGCATTTCCACAGAGCTCAGTCTCCCAGTAACTAGTTGAACCTGTCCATCATCCACTCCATTCAGTTAATTTGGCAGCCTCTGACCACTGCCTTTTCCTGAAGATGAAGACAAAGCTCAGTGGTTGCCATTATGATAATGCTGCTGATGATGCCATTGCTACCCTGGACAAATTTCTGGAAGTTCAAGATACTCACATCCGTTTTGTTTGCTCCACAGCTGCTGGACTAAATGTGCAAATGTGGGAGTTGTGCTAAAAAATAAATGTGCTAGGTTTTCTAAAATTGATTCCTTGTGTATAAGGCCATGAACTTAACAGTAACCATTTGTGCAATTGGTCGGAGCAATCTTTAGCAGAAAAAAATATTGCTTGGTTGCAAACATTTTCAAATTAGAGCAAAACAGTACCCCAAAGAAACAGTGAACTTCTGCAGTAAGAAACTCGTGGTTCAGACTTTATCAGCACAGCCTAGTTTAACAGTTTTATCTCAGTTACATTGGCCTGTTTTGATCAGTTGTGCTGAATGAACCCTGAGACTGGATGAAACAACCAATCAATGCAGAGAAACATAAATTGTGCTTTCAAATTTGGATTAAAAGTGTTCTCTCTCAGTCATTGTAAGAAACCTGCCCCATGTTGAATGGGCCAGAGTGAAATAACCATGAGTCCTACACCCTAACCCTAGTTCCCATGTTTTATCCTCATCATTATCACCAGCAAACCTTCTTTTAGTTAACTGTCCCACATCGCACTAAAGTTCACAATTGCCTTCTCATTTATGTAATATATGAGAGCGATATGCAAAGTTATGGGCAAATCATACTACGTCCTTCAAATTTTTGTGTACTCAGCCTCAAGTGCTCTCAACCATTGAGGCATTTATGAAAACACAGGCAGAGGATTTATCTCTAAATATGCTGACATGTCAGTGTATGCTAGCTTTCTGTCAACACATCATTTGGAATCAGTGGGGTTGGAAGACATAAGGGTGATAGAATGGGATATGGGTATGAGAGCAGAGATGGACAGATTAATGGGACGTATCAAGACCTGACACAAGCAGTGAGACAACAAGAAGGCTATAGTTTAAAACTTTAGCTTGCAGCACTTTGTGTCTGCCAACTCCTGCTTTAGTGATGTGTCAGTATTATCGCTCGCCTCCTAATAATTAGCTTTGTCTCACTGCAGTACCTACCATGCACTCAGAATTGCAAATAGTAATCTACAGCACAGCAGAATGTGTTGCATGTAATGAGAAAACATGCCATCATTCCCACACAGTCATGATAAAAAGGTTTTTAAGCAATCCCATGGTGTGTATTTTCCCCGGAGAGTTCTTTGCTGTGATAATTCAAGCATGTCTCCTGATTATTATACATAAATAGTTTCTGGTGTGTGTCCGTGTGCCTACGCATATGTGAGTGATAGAGTTAGTGGGTGAGTGTGTGCTTTTTTGCATGTGTGCTTGTCAAGCTTTGTCCACCGAATGGTTGGCCCACAGATCTGACGCTGTCTGAATACTAAAATGGCATTTTGTCTGTCTGCAGCAGCTTGTAAACTGGGCGGGGAAGGTTTGGGACAGGTTTAACCTAGAGTGCAGTACAGAGTTGAAGCAATAATCAAATACCTGAACCATTTTTTACTGCCCTGCAAGAATCAAGATACAAAAAGCTAAGAAACAAAAATGTATTAAAATTTGAGAAAGGAGGCCAGTGCAGAATGAGTCCTCTCCTCATTAGGACCGCCGGGCAAAAGAGAGTAGGATAAAATACAAATTGATTCTTTGTCAGTCTACGAATTTAACAGAGAGACTTGACAGATCTTCCTTGTTCAGTGCACACACTCACACACACTGTTACGTCATTCCCAGAGTTTTTGTCAAAATAAAATAAAATGTGGCCCAAATTCATATGAGCAATGATGTCACATCCAACCCTGAAATGCATCGCGTTCGAATAAATGTCATGGCTGGAGGTTTTTGTCACTGTTACTTTAGACAGTCACATTGTTTTTCCTCTCCTGAAAGGCTTATGAAGCAGGTGGCAGCAGAGGTAATTGTTGTCCCTACGATATAGAGGCAGGCAGGCACACTACAGGCAGAGATCCTTATCCTATTGCTGAATTTTATTCTGACTTCATAAAATGGCATTGGCAGAGGCGAAGACATTTTTCTGTGTACATCTCTTTCTTTGTCTGTCCCTCTCAAGCCTTGTTCTTCTTAGCTCAGATGATTAGCATCTCTCTTTCCCTTTTTTCTATCTCCCTCCCTTGAATGCCAGCCTCAGGTTAGTCAGAGCCAGCAGAAGCCTCTTCAAGCTGATGCTGTATTGGTGCCTGCCTGCCTGCTCACCACACATGGTATCGCAAATGCTTAGTGAACCATACATCTACATTTTGGACCAGGAAATGAGGAAATCAGACTTTGTGTTGGGTAAATGATGGCACTTTTAGAACATATTCTTTATCTCCAGACTCCCCGTCTAAAATGTTAAATAGTCAGACGCTCCCCAGAATGTGTCAGTGCCTGGAGCAATTTCTTAAAAGGAACATTTGCCTCATTTAATGTGGGTCTCCTATCATTGTTGATGGAACATGGAGTCGATTGATGTAATGAATTCCTCAGTGTGAGCTGTCTTCACCAAGAAAGCCAAAATATTCTGCTTGAGGAGCCGTGCCTGGCAGTGCCTACATCTACCAGGATGCATTGCATGTGAGCTTCCGACACCCACAAAGCAAAAGTGAACAAATATTTATTCAGTTATTTTTCCCAGCATCCCCCCTGGCTATACCAAGCTTAACAGTTCTTCAAGAACACCAATTACATCACTGGTTTGGAGGAAGAACAGAACTCAGCTGTCATTGTCAATATATTCTCCCTCCCTTCTACTATTTGTATGTTAGTACTTTGCAAGGTAACCTTATATGTATCTTGGTTTACAGTGCCCAATAAGATTGTGATTGAGTTAAAGAAATATGAACAAATCAGAGAATTATGTTCCCTCCAGCAGAATTATGACCACTGCGGCCAGACTTTTCCCTGTTGCTGACACGGCACTGTTCTGTTAGGGCTATATTTGCATTGACTTCATTTACCATCAGCACTAATTCAGTCCAAATAAAATTTGGCAAATGTCACAGTTTAATTCAGTAAAAGCTTGTGTTTGTACACAAAGTGTCACAACGTCTTAAAATACCTGTTTCGACTATAAAAATTTGAAAGTTGCTTTATTCTGAGCTCATACAAACATGAAGTGGAAGTTGCTGCATACATGAAAAGGACCATAACATTTTTTAAATTAAAAAAACGTAGAAAAAACTCTTTCTTCACACCGGTCAATAAAATGCTACACATTGAAGCAATGCTCTGTTTGGTAGCAGTGACCTGGCTACTTGGACATGTCTTGCACATTCGCCAAGAATGAAATGCTCTATTATTCCTGAAAACACAACCAGTATTTAAGTAATTTTACACTCCCGGTGACAAACAGCACAACCCCCAAAGAGCCCACCAAAATGTCTGTTCGTCAATATAACAACCAAGCCTGTGGCCACATTTACACACTAGAGGAGGGTGGTAATGAGATAGCTACCTGAGATAATTACTATTCAAGGCGTCCGGCTCTCAGTCCCTACCACAGGGATCCAGTTTTACTCACTACAATTAAACGTCGATGCATTTGCTCCATTTGAGGCACCATTTATGCCATTTTTTGCTCCACTGAATCCAAGCACATCAGTGGCTTAAATGACATAAACCTGGACGAGCAAATGTACAAAGATTATACATTAAAAATGATAGTCAGACATGGGGGATTGTAATAATTCAAATCCCCTGTTTGATTTAGATTAATAGAACAAGCCGGCCTCATTTGTGTGCATACTACTCAAATTAAACACTTTCCCCTCTGGCATTGATATGCATCTCACATTTGAAGTAGATTCTGATTAGACTTAGCTGGATTACATTTAGAACTGATTTCCCTTATTAAATGTACCTTCTGTAAGATAAGAATTATTAAAATCTTAAAGTGACACCTTGTCTTACTTTTTCCCAGCCAAGAGTGTACTAACAGTCTCTTTTTGACAAGGATGATATTTTCACATCCATCTGTATCTCCCCTTTTGAGATCTATTTGTGTTTTGCTGTACGGTGTTTGAGCTGGAGATGTAATACATGCTCCTTGTTCTTCCTGTTATGATTTGTATGTTACTGGAGCTCATTTAGATCAAAAGTCCTCAGATCACTAACATCTCAGTATTCAGGCATGAAAACAGTCTTTATCTCTCAGAGCAGATATTTAATTTAGGTGGAAAAAACAATTACATATTTGACTTATATAAAACCATTAAGGTCTGGGCTGTATTTTCAGTGTGACTGTGGTAGGGCCTAGAAATGACATTATTAATACTAATGACAATAAATCCTGACTTGTAGAATGTTTATGTCGCCACAGTGACTCTGATACAGCTCTGCCTCTTTTTTGGCAGCCGAAGAAATCCCTGACATGGCAATCACTCAAACCTACTGCTGTTTTATTTTATCCATGTCTTGTATCAGAGTAATAAATTAAACTGTAATATCTTGACTGCTGAGAAATTGCGTCAGATTGTTATAAATGATGGTGTGTTGATAGTGTGAGATTGTTGAGCTTAGTGTATTCGACTGAGCAGTATGAGGCTACACACTAGGAATACAAGATGTAGAGCACTGCTAGATCTACATTGGTTCCAGCATGTGAACATTAACGGCATCCGCTTCCATTAGGCTCAGAGTAATTGTTAAGACAGCGACGAACAGTCCATAGCTCTAATCCTCAAATCAAAGAGAAGTTGCACAGACCCCCAACATTCAGGTTTGATTTCCTTCACTCATAAAATGTGACTTAATCTTTCCATCTTGATCAGACATCAAAGACTGAAGAGACTTGCTTCCTGTATTTGGTGATTTATGCCTGGTGCACACTAGAGGATTTTAAAACTGAGTCTAACAATGTGGGAGACAACAGAGAGAACGACTGATTTGAGAGATTTTTTTTTTTTTTTTTAATTTCCATATAAAGAATGCAAACATCAGGCGATTTATTCAGGACACAGGACCACACATGCTGTTACACCAGACAATTTCAGTGGTGTGTTCAGGTCCGTGGGTGCTCACAGAAACTTGCATGATCAAACAGGATTTCAAAAACAAACATGGAGGCAGCCTGTCCTCATCAGCCTTTTGAACTTGTGTCTCCTATGGTTTGCACTAAAAAACAAAGAAAAATAGGAAATAATTTGGACAAAGTCATTGCTGGAGGCAAATTGGAAATAAATTTTTATTGGGTCTTTAACAAGGCTACTGCAGGCTAATGCTAAAAACTAAAAAAGTATGCTGCCTCCAGTTGATGACACTTCCTCCCACTCGTTTAAATTTCAGTTTAATATCAATTGCTGCTTCTTTAACACTCTGCAATATTAAATCTTTTGCATCAAACATGTTTACCATTCAAATCTTAGAGACTGCAATTCATTCAGAAATATTAAAATCAGGTCTGTAAACCTCCGACATTACAGGATCATTTGGGGAGAAAATAAGTTTTGATCAGCCTTGAATCAGCATGTACCTGATTATCCTCTGCTGAGGGGCAGAATTAACTAGACTTTGAATCAAGCTTTTAGAAAAGCTGTAGCAAACTCCAGGATGTTATGCAAGCTTTGTGCAAATACAGATGCTGATTTGTTACAGAGGTAGACTTCTAAACAGGTCGAGATTCTTGAATGTAAAATAAGGGTGAGATATGCTGTACACTGTGAGGAAAACCTGCATCTCCTTGGAAGGTGAAAGTGAGTTTTGGAGTGTGAATAGGCAGGGGAAACTCCTGGAAAAAAACAATAAACACAGATGAAAGGTTCAGGGAGAACAAAGCATGACAAGGAGGTGGGCTTGGTGGGTAAGACTTATTTTTTGTTTTTTGTGCTTTCAACGTTCACACATAAGACAAAACAGCAGGAATGTGAGGAAGCAAGACCATAAACAGGAAAAAAAAAAATCAACATACAGTTTATACCTCCATCTTGACCTTATCTCTGAATCTCATCCCATAATGTTTTGAGTAACAAAAAAAAACATCTCATGTCCATTTAGAGTTCCTCCAAAAACAAATTTCTCTGGCATTTGTGTTGAAGGCTGAACTTCATTACAATGCTCAGCAGGCTCATTACAGATCTATTAGGTCGATTTGCCTCCATGAGGGGGTTGAGAAGGCGCTGGCATGAGAGAAAAGAGGGAGAGAAAAAAAAAGGGCAGAGTGATTTGGTTATATTATGGGACCAGCAGGGGTGTTTGCTAAGTTTAGGACCAGACCGCTGCTGTAGATTGGCTTCGGTGCCCTGTAGCTATACAGCTTAGAGGCAACGTTCCTTAACAGCCACAACTTATTACCAACAGCTGGTGCTGGATAATGCCCAGGGCCAATGGCATACATCAAATTACACCAGCACACACAAACACACACACGCACACAGTCACAGACATCCATGCACTTTCCTCTTTGTAAATTTGACTTGAGTTCACTCAGTTCTGTACTTGATTACTCTATATACTTGATGCTGTTAGCGAACACTGAAGAAAGACATAAGAGACACCACCACATGAGAACAGATTTGCAAAGTTAAAAGACATTTCGTTTTCTGGCCTGAGCTCTGCTGCGTATCCATTCTCTCAAGAAGAGATACAAAACGAACAATTTCTTTATCCTTTCAAAAAATGTCAAAACAAAAAAGAGATGACTTTTTTCATTTACTCCAACAAAAATCTATTCCTGGTTATAACTTTGTTAAACTCATTACCTTTACAGAAGAGGGAGTGGCGTACTCGGTGTTACCAGCATCTCTCCTTATTTTTTAGCTCAATTGTTTGTTTTCCCTCTCTCGCTCTTTGTCTGTCTCTCACTGTCTCTTTTAACACAAACACACACACAAACAACACTTAACCTGTTTAGCCTCAGGGTCGTGACTGTGTGGCTTTGGGTCATAAGAGGCGATGACAGACAGACAGCAGAAACTCCAGCAGATTTGACTGTGTGCGCACAATGGCAAACTCTGCTACACTGTGTACAGATGTGTATGTGTATATGTATGTGTGTTTAGGACAGAGACAGAACATCTCCGTGTTTTGTTCAGCTTCTTCAAATGTGCTTTAACTGAGTCCCATGATACAATGACTGAAGTGTTGATGAATCAAACAAAATGAAAAGGGATGTAAAGTATCTGGTACAGTAGAGGCAGAGAGGGCAGACACACAAAGAGCTACACTGACTTTGAGGAAGTTTGGTTTGGTACCTTACCTGGTAACCACAGGAGCCTATTGAATATTCTTATGAGTCTTGATTGACAGCTCTGGCTAATGCACTTATAAAGGTTTAAGCATGTAAAGTAAGTGTAGGTCATTTGCATTTCCCAGTGAGAGGCTGCAGAAACTCAAAAACATGAGATGTGTATAAACTTTAGAGAGGCTTTGCTAAAGGACTACTAAATACTTAACAACACTTCCTCTAACACTTTGAGCATACATTACTAATACAGGAAGCAAACAGTTTTGCAAGAAATTCATAATTAATTCATAGCACACAGGACAGAAAGGGAAAAAAAGTGGCAAAAAAAATGGCAACTTTTAAATTCTAAAAGGTTTGCAGTCGTTCCTGTGCGCGAAAACCTTTTAAACCCTCTCAACTGACTTTGACGTGATACCTTTGGAAATCCTCTTCAATTTTTCCATTCATTGTGAATCTTTCCCAGCCATGAAGATGTCTTAATGCAGAAGAACAAACTTGAAGCTGTTAGCTCACAGGGATTGGTTGAATATTGTGAAAGGTATACAGTGTTTGAATGCTTTTTATCTTTGCCACTGTGAAGTCAACACAGGTAGAAAGCCTGATTTCTGCCACAGCGAGCCATGTATGAACCACCCAGTCTGAAGTATGTTTAAAGTGAACTTTTTGACTCACATTTATGTTTAGGATTCATGGTATACTATGAAAGGGAAAAAAATGGGGAAACCAATTGAATGTCAGCAAGTCCTCCAGTATATAAAGTAATGGTCTCCAGTATCGTGTATGTGTTTGCATGCGTGTGAACACACCTATCTATGTTTGTTTGTACAAACTTAAAAGAATAACACAGTGATGCATAGAGCTCATACATCATTATGACAGACACTGAGCTTCTGGCATATTTAGCTGTCTCACATACACACATTTCCTGTTTCTCTATCTCGCATAAACTAAGCCCTAAGACTGATATGAGATTATACTGTATATAGCCACAGCAATGATCTGATCAGGCTTTTGCTAATGTAAAAATCAAGTTCTGTCCTCTTTCTGCAGCACAGACAGAGATGAAAAGATTATTTCTGTCATGTAAAAGAAAAAAGTAACACAGAAGGGCTGCATTGAAGACAAAAAAAAAAAGAATTTGGCCCTGACGGAAGAAGGATTTAACTGTTGCATAAAAACTGAGATCCAAATCATTTGCTCCAGTTGTAGCATTTTAACTGAAACTGTATCTTGCTCTTATTAGTGTAAACCAATCAATCTATGGTGAAAATAATTTATCTCCTTTTGTTGTGCAAGCAAACTGTAAAAAAAATGCTTCTCTTCAGTCACTCATGCTTTGATGTAGTCTTAAACCTGAAAGACCTTAAGACAGGTGCTGATTTTAACCGAAACAACATAAATAGAAAGACAAAAGGTCTGCACACTGCTGTTTCTGTCGGGTCACTTAATTAAACCACCCACATGTGATGTTTGAATACATAGTAGCCTCTGGTTTAGAAGGTTCCTAAGTTTTTTTAAGATGGTTTATTTATATGTATGCATGTCTAAACAAGAGCTGTTGCTGGGAAAAAAAAGTCACATTAGATAATGGCACTGAAAATATGACCGTAAACTGCTTCTAGATTGCATGCTTTGAGGGCACATGTTCACTGAAATCATCTGGACTACAACGTACTTGTTCATGACTCAAGATGCTCTTAAGTAATATTTATTGAACCCACTGGAGACAATTTACATTTGTCAACATGCCAAGTTACCATCAAAGCAGTTGAAGGATTGTGATACTTGAATGTAATATCATTAAAATTCTCTGTGTTTTGTGATGATGAAAAAAAAGTTTGTAATCGGTCTCTGTCCTTCTCTACCAGAACTAAACTAGCTTAAGGTACTTGGTTTATTTTTGTTAAGGCAGAAACCTGTTCATTAATGTCCACAGCCTTCATTTTAGCCAACTGAGCTTCTAGCTTCTACACAGCACAGAGGAGCTTGATAATGTGAGTTGCCACCAGCAACTTTTTTTAGTTGAATTTATTTTATATTTATCTTCCTGTTTTCTTTATTTTAAAAAAATGCATCTTTACTAATTGATTTCTTTATGTTGTATAATTTCAACCGGATTGCAAACATTGTCTAAAGACAGACATAGGTGTCCACACATCCCATTTTCATCCCACTCCCTGTTTGAGGCCTCAGGGCCCAGACATCCCAGCACAACACAGCCACTGCATATCTATTAGTGATAACTGCTCTGTGGCTCCCAGGCCGTGGCCAGCAGCAGGCCACAGCCAGCCTGATCAAGAAGGAGCTCAATAGGAGGGATGAGGCCCATGAATCAACCTGTCTAAATAAGAACCAACACACACGCTGATGGCAGGACAAATACAATACATATTGAGCTACAGCACATTGCGCATACACAAGTGTTTATTCTGTGTGCACAGACTGTTGATGTCCCCTTGACCACGAGTACCAATGCTGTGCAGACATAAAATAAAGCAAATGAGGCAAGTTTTAAATGATCTCAATTTAAGTAGATTAGTTACAGCTAACTGCTGTTATTTAGTTTTTCTAGCAATCTAGGCATGTAATAATCTAGGCACTGGCAGTGGAGATGCTGTATATGTATATACACTGTCATGCTACTCAAACGGTTTTTTTTCAGTCGTTTGTGATGGCTGCTTGTTCCACCGCTTAGAATTTCATTATACACATTAGTGCGGCTTGTGAACGGTGCATCCTTTCACTTAGGATAAACATGGATGTGAGATTCATTGTTGATTGAATTGTGGCTTTCTTAACTACGATAAATGTATGCAGCATTGCTATGCTTTATTTTTGATTACTAGAAATCTGTACATGTGAACTCTACACAGGCTTACAACAAGAGAGAGAGAGAGAGAGAGCAAGCAGACGTGGGTCTAGTGAGCTGGAGAATGAATGCAGAGATGGAGCTGCGATGGCGAGATAATAATTATAATCATAATTTTCAGGCGATTAGCTTCTGAATTACAAATAAACACGCCCACACCTTTGTGCACCTCCTCACAACCCTGCCAGAGGTTCCACATTGCTGGTTTTTGTGTGAATGCAGCCCTCCATTGTAACCTCTTTACTGTGTTTGTGTCTGTGCGTCTGTGTGTGGTCTTGTCCCACTCTCGGGGCTACTCACCCAATACCCAGAGGTTGACCCGCAGGAACATCCTGAACACTGCAAAATATAGCAAAATACAGACAGAAGGCAAAGTAAGGCAGAAGTCTCTGTAGGCACGGCTCTGCTGCACTCATTTCTTGGTTCACAATTGATGTGACACTATTTTGTGTACACTGTAACAGCATTCTTCAAAAAAAGAACTTTATAGTCCTTCAAGGTCAGTGATGCCAAGTCAGATCAGAAGGTTAGACATCAACAAAGGTTTTAAAGGTCTTACCAAATATACCACATACATAACTACATGGTCTACATGCATTTTAAGATGCTTATGATTTTTTTTCCTTTGCAAGAGAGTGACTGGTAAGTGGTCTCCAAGTCTCTCAAAAAGGTTATGAAAAGTTTCACTTTGCTCTTTCTACACTTTTTAGGAACTGCTCAGCCGAACTCTATAACCTTGTATGATTACACACTATGGTTTTTTAAAAATATTTGTGTTCCACCATCCCAACAGCGATGTTTTTGTTTAATCCTATCTCATAAACCAGCAGAAAGGAACTCTGCAGCCATCAGTAAAAGGGACAGGAGCCTAGTTGGTAGCGTGTCGAGGGCCGCTGCACCGCTGCTCTGCTGTTTTATGGTGGGCTAGCTAGAGTTTGATAAGACCCTGGTTTTCTGGCATCTGGTCTCACACAGTGAGTGTTTGCTGGATGGATGTTTGGATTTCAGTGGCTGGCACAAGATATTATTGCAGCCCCTCCCTTCTCTATATATCTCTCTATTAGAGAAGTACTGGGTGAATGTCTCACTGTCTGCAGTATATTGTCCAGTACAAGTATCTAAAGTTATATACCAACTTTTGCAATGAGCAAAAGATGTAGCCATTAATTTCTTTATGTTATCACCTCAAGAAATAGTGACTGGATTTACATATTACATATATAAGCATAAATTTAGGTTATTAAAAAAAATTTGATTGAAACTCAGAATTAACATTCACCCTGTCAACCATTCATCACAGACTTCATGATTGAGTTTCTATCACAGAAATAAACGAGAGCATAAACACAAATTTATCAAATTAAACACCACAGTTTAAGCATTATATTTTGCCTCTGTAGAGAGTAATAAATATATGAAGGTAAAGACCTTGTCTGACATTATAGAAACAACCAGTCTATCTTCTTGAGAAATAGCAGGATAGAAGGTGTTATTAAGTGCTGATGCACATACCCCTCGGATAATTTTGTTCTTTATGCTTCCTAACTTTAAGGCTACATTGAACAACTGTGTGTGTGGGTGGGTGGGGGGGACGACGACACTAGATACAGTATATCAGTGCTGTGAAAATGCTATGGAGTGAAGAATCAAGTGAGCTTGTACTTGGATGTGATAAATGGGCACTGGTAGACCCAGTCTGTCACTTCTAGTAGGGTCTGCACGCTAGGAGAACATAGGGTCTGTTCTCGGGTAGAACACAGCAGGCTATGAGGCTATGGTTGATATATTGCTGCACAGCATACATACTGTAAGGGGCTTCAGCAAACATTGCAAGAACAACAGGTTTAATAGCTGCAAGAGTTTGTGTTTATGGCAAGACAGGCTTTGTAGTTTATTTTGGTATGTATTTGTGTGTGTGCACGCTCTGAAAGTCAGCATACGTTTAGATATGAATCAGTCACGCAAAATTTTGTGTACATCATTGAGTGTAGTGCGTGTTGAAGTATATCCCACTCTGCAGCAGAGATGATTGAGTTTTTACTAGAACCTTTCTGCCTGTACGTGTGTGAGTGTGTGTGATTGATAGATGTGCTTGTTAAAAAGAGGCATGCAGCTGTGAAACGACCGACCAATTAAATCCAATCTGTTCCGGAGGACAGATGACATCATAAAAGTGCGTCATCCTGCCAATGCCTACACGATGCCCACACACACATTCACACACAGATACATAAACAAGTGCTGTGACAGCATGACAGATCCTTGTTTCCATAGGACGGCATTTGCTCACTTTGCTAAAAATATGTGCTTGACAGAAGCAATCATCATCATTCACCTGACTGTCTTCTACTCCTCCTTTGTTCTTTCTCCTCTGACCCCACTGTGTGTGTGTGTGTGTGTGTGTGTGTGCGTGTGTGTGTGTGTGTGAATTAATTTGTGTAAGGTCCCCTCTGCATTTGGAATAGAATACCCCTCAGCTTGAAGCAGACTCAAGCCACATTTTGAGTTTTCCACTGGGGAAAAAAGATCAAATATATTGCAGAGTATTGCATGAGGGACAGCTTAGTAATGTTTAACAAAAGAGATCCTGATCTGTTTTAGACATGCCAGACAGCAAGTGAAGATGAGATCAGAGAAACTGCATTTAGCCTGCAATTTAGTCCATCACTGTTATGTTGTCTTCACGCTCTTTCATATTGTGCACTGTAATTTAAAATAGCTCTCCCGTTCCTTTCCCAATCTTATTCACATTTAGTGCTTTTGACAAACCATCAACAACCAACATACTTGATGCTAAAACATGAAACCTGTTACCACAACAAAATCCAACAGATAAGAAAAAGGTAACAGACGGTGATCTAGATGAAAGTTTCTGTTTATTTATGTATTATTTCACCATCTCTGTTTCATACTGCCTCTTATTTAACTATAAAGCTCCCATTTTGTTGTCAGAGAGGTAATTAATGTAGACGAGACAGTTATGCAACACTTCTCTTCTCAGCCTCATTGTGTCCCTCCTCCATTTTTTTATGGCTGTTGTCACTGCAGATAAAGTGGGTCGTGCTTTTAAAAAATAGATCTCATGTCAGTTTTTTAAATTCTGCAGTGCCCTGGGGGTGGGAAAAAAACATAGCCCAAAAAATACACATATACATCTTGCTCTCTATTAAATTATTTGTGCTCTTAATCTAATTATATGTCGGCACAGATTACTTAATTTCTGCTCTAAATTTGTTTTTGACATGAGAAAGCAATTTCAAGCTATGTCTCGTAAAGTAAAGTTACACAGCCACTCTTTAAAGAACAGTTTATAAAACAGACCCACTCCTGAACTGCACATGGGAAAACATCAGGTATTGTTCCACCTTCCATTTCTTAGATTAGTCCCTTAACGTTTTAAATAATGACAATTTTTGTCCATTTTTATGGCAAACCCCTTCTTCTGACACTTTGCTGAGTCTAAATATACAAGACCTTGCCAAGCATTTTAGTAATTTCTTTGGACTCAGACAAAACATTGCAATGACTTCTGCACAACATTTCGACATATTTCAGAATGGCAGATTTAACATGGAAAAACAACCTTATCAGATTTTTAATAATAAAACCTTCAGTTTTTACAGCCAGTGTGTTAGAGAACCATGCACAGTCTCCACTTCTGTGGCTGCTGAAGAGTTTGGCAACAATATTTTTCATTAAACCTTAAAAAATTCCCAAGAATTCAAAAAACTGTACATTATATCCCACAATGTTGTTGCCTGAAAGGCATTAAATCAGACATCTAATATCCTGATGGCAGGTTAATGTCCAGTCCTCTTGGAAATGTTTAATCTCAACAGCTGTTCCAAAAGAGCACACTTTAAAACATGAAAATACATGTTAATACTGTCCGTAAAATAAAGTTCAGTGCTCTCTGATGTGCAAAAAAAGAAAGCTATGGCTTTGTTGACTGGTATCTCTTTACCAGTTCATTTCCACTGTAACTGAATAAGTAAAGTAGTCAGAGACATCCCCTAAGTTCTGTAAACATGCCACGCATTTGTTTTGGATGGATTAAATAAAACATGTTAAGAGCTGATTATAGATGTGTTGGCAAAGAATAGCCACAGTCCCCATTATCTCTTTTACTAATGAATGAAACAGGGTTGAAACATGTGAAATGATCAAGCTCAGGATTTTCTATTCTCTTTACTTAGGAATTATAAGGATTTGACAGGATAAACATGGAATTTATATGTCACAGTTTTTAACTGTCTGTTTGATATAGAAAGCACAGAATGTCAATTACTATTAAATTCTGCCAGATCCTGTTGCAGGATAAATCGTAATCATAAATAATTAATGATGATACCTCTTCTGTGTAAAAATGCAGATGCATAATTTGACACACTAGTATAATTTATACCGTTGTATGGTGACTACAGGTATTTAATACTGAATATATATAAGATGATTATTAATTGACATGCAAACATAATCATTAAGATTAAATAAGACATTACACACCAGAAAAATTGTCGAGAAAAGTGGAAGAGGCTGAAATCAAGATACATAAAAGAGAACTGAGACATTGATCTGTGGGCCTTTGCCAACTGAAGCAACACACACTCTTTCTCATGACACTTTTTTAACCGTAAAAATCTGTCCTTTTTGGCTTTTTTTTCTGTTCTTCTTGTGTCGGTAACACTACAAAGTGCAGTATCAGATTTGGGACGGTGGGGACAGAATTCAATGTCCAGTGCTTTATATTACATCAATTCAGGTAGAGGACTTCCCATTTTATCAAGCACTAGGGCAAAGTCACTTCTTAGATGTGAAGTTTGAGTTAGAACACTCCATTCTTCCTCAAACGCTGATACATTTGCAAGGAAGTACAAGAACTGTGGTCAGATAAAATGGTAAAAATGATATATTCTAAATGACGGAAGGCGAGGCAGGAACGCAATTAGACTACAAGCATCCAGTTGTCTACCCTGTAATATACATAGTGATAATGTTTGCCATCTCACAAGGAAAAAGTCACACACACATACAGTACAAACACCCCCACACACTAAAGCACTCACACATATTCTTCTTCCTCTACGGTTATCCTGTTATTTCTTACTTTCCACCATCTCTCCCTTTCATGTGTCATCTAATTAGCACTATCTTCTGGAAGGGAAGACAGTGAAACACACACACAAGCGCTTCCTACATACAGAAAGCTTTATTTACCTTTTGTCACATGGGAGACTGAGCCATATGGAGGGCTGTGGATGTTAAAAAAAAAAACAAGATATGATAATTTAATTAAAATGTGTATGCGGTTAACAGCCTGCAGAATGCCGGGAAAGCTTAAGACATTGTCTGTGGCTGTGAGCTTTTCATATCTGCATGTTTAATCCTGTGCAGTCTGTTTTTCACAGCACACGGAAAATAAAGTCACCTAATTTTGAGGTGTGAAGGATGCAGATCAACTTATAAGACATAATCCGTATTTTCAAGGAGCTGCTCCAATGACATTTTTATCATCGTCAGGAAATGGTCTGTTGTATGTTTTATGTGTTGCTGAGGTGTGGATTTGTGTGTGCGAATTGAATTGTACCAGAGTCCTGGCCTTGAATACTCATAACACCCCCCGTGCAGCGCTCAGGAGCTAGAATTAAAGTGGATTTGAGGGAGACGAGGGCTGGAGGAGAGCGAGGGTTTATAACTCTGATTGCCATGCCCACCACTCATAATGAGACGCATTACAGAGCTGATGTTGTAAGATTAGGACGACTTGAGAGACACGAGCAGCCTTGCAGATCAGAAGAGAGCAAGAGAGAGCGAGATGAGCTGAGGAGAGAAAAAAAAAAGGGGCGGAGCATGAACGGATTTAGGAAAGATGGATAGGAAGTGGTCGGTGGTGAAACTGACACAAAAGTATAACAATGAGTATAAGAAAAACAGATGGAGGGAGCAAGAGTAAAGTTTAGATTATTTCATATCTTTGCAACATTAATTTGATTAACCTCAGATGGCTCTACCATGAATGGGGCAGGAGAAAATAAGGAGATGTGTGGATGGTGGCACTGGAGACAGGAGAAAAGCAGAAAGAGTGGACAAAAAAAAACAGACAAAGGAAATATCTGCATTCTTGTCAGCATGTGAGAGCGGCGGAGAAGCTCTCAGTTATTAAAGCGTTGACAGGCTCTGACAGCGATATAGCTTCATTTTGCTTCAGTCCCATCACCGCCTTGACTGGAATTCAAAACAGGCTGGGATGTCATGTAGATTGCTGACAGGTGTTTGTGTCCCCATCCCATTAGAATTGCCAGAACTGAGAAAAAAAAAAGGAAAATTCTGTCCATTTCCAGCAGCCAACTTGATTTGATTGTGTAGTAAAGCTTATTTGCTGGGATGACACATTCCAAGACATGTCATGGTTTTTGATATGCACTTAGATTTGTCTGGCTGCCAGCTGTTGAACAAATATGAAGTACAATATAAATGCCAAAATCTGACTTTAGTGACAGTGCTTCAAAGTTTAATACCTAAAAATTGTTCTGCCTTGTAACCACAGCAAACAAGAAAACCAATCAAACAACGTAGGCGGAGACAACTATCATGTTAGTTTGTTGTCTTGCCAGTGATTCCTTTCTCCTGTTATGCTGTTTGTAAGCTGGCTGGCATCCAGTTTAAAAAAGTGTGTTGAATAATGTATTATCTATGCATTTGCGGTGCTATTATCATTGCACATTGCTACTTTTCTGTTTTAAAAAAAATGCAAAGGTGTTGCTTATTAGTATTTTAAAGTAAAATTATACTAAATTTTCTTTCTTTCTTTTCTTTATCAAAAAAAGGAAATCATTAGATGTTTCAATAAAGAATCAAAACAAAAAACAACTATGTGAATCTGCAAGGTTTTGTTGCAGTTGCCTTTTTTTACTCTGTGTTTTTGGTTTATCTATTCTGGTAAACTGTACAGTGCATGAAGATAGATGTCGCTGACCTCTACTGTACATTGTGCCCTTTGGAATGAATTCTCTTCCAAGGACATTTTGCCACCCACGGGGAACCGTTGATAAATGCCTGAGGGTGTATCCAAGGACTGCTCTGATTCACAGAGGCCTCGGTGACAAACAGCCTTTACTGGGTAACATGGTTTAATGAGCATTAGAGTGGACGACCTTCCATTTGACTTAAACAACATCTTCATCATTGTATGACTGTGAGGTCCGTGATGTGTTATTTTGAGTGTTGCTGCTGTGAGTTTATGTGTGTGTTTATAAAGTAGGGGTATCTGTACACCGCCTGTGTAGGTGGCGAAGAGACAGTTACATTTGCAATGGGGTTTTGGGGTAAAAAGCATGGACACATTCCTTGGAATTAGTTCTCTAGAGATTAATATTGTTATTTAAAGATGTCCACAATTGATTGTTTACTATTTCTGCAAAATGTGCACAAATATGATGAGTAGAGGGTGGAGAGGAATAGGTGTAATGAGTCTTTAGTAGATGGTTAAATGTCAGTAATGTACAGAACGATATGGACTTGTACTATATACATGATGAAATAAGGTGATTTAATTGTATACAGGATATTAATATAAAGTAAGTGAATACATGCATGATGCAAATGTGTCCCTGCGATGCCACCTTTTTCTGTGCGGATGACACAACTGTTTGTCTCTTTTCTAAATAATTGATAGTTGTGATAGGTATCATATCACACCTTTTCATGCATTTTACTTTTGACAGTATAGTTCATGCAGTTTTGTACCATGCAAATTGGGTCATCAGCCTGTGTATCAAATATATTGGAATCCCACTCGGCATGTGATGTTATCTGCACAATCTTTGTTAACAACATTGCCTTGAGCTGAATTGATGTAAATGTTTCCAAAATATAAAAAACTCATGTATTATAACTTTTATGAATACATTGCAAGAGACAGTTAGCATATTCCTCATAGTTCTGTACAAAGTTCTTAACTGCTTCATGTCATTTTGTATTTTGAGGCACAGTAGTCAATATAAGCATTAGTTTGCATCACCACTGAAGCTAATCAGACAACACTAAGCTGGATTAGACAATTAGCTGACCCCCATTGTGGCTGACAGCACCAGGCCAACATTCTCCTGAAGCGTGAGTGGCCCTGCTGGTTGTTATACTGCTGTAATAGCAAGAAGATTTAGTGGGCTTGAGTCCATGGTTTAATAACTAGCAACACATTCATATCAAGGTAAAAATATTCAGATAATATACAGTGATTAAAATACTGTGTAGGCAAAAGATTAAAAACTTGAGAATGTTCATTCTGACTTGAATGATTGTGCATTAAAAAAAAACAACTTGCCGTATTGTGTTTCAGGGTTGTCTTTACCCGCTGTTGTCAAGCAAGCACAATTTTTATTTCCCACAGTCTTAGATTATGATCAGCAGTGCATAGTCTCCAGTGACTGATACATGTGATATTTGACCTTAATAAATTATTATTAGTAGTAGTCATAGTAGTAGTTGTAGTTGTGGTAGTAGTCATAGTATCTTCTTAATTTTTTTTAACTATTCTCATAAGGCAGTTTTATATGTATGTATGTATATATACAATTATATGTATATATATATATATATATATATATACACACACACATAATACTTATTTTTATGTTATTTAAAAATGACACAAACAATCTCTCTGACTCCAAACACTCATCCACCTCTCAGTTTTACCTTTGCCTTGCACTCTGATTTTTTCCATGTAATCACCATTCTAAACAGGTTGTAATCAGACTGGCCAAGAAGAGAGGCTAAATCTTGAGCCTCTGCTGAGATTGGGAACAACAACAAGTTGGCAGGGCAACATTTATAAGCTCCTTGTTTGACCTTTTATTTAGTCTTGGGAGGCAAAATATGTATAGGAATAAATAAATGTATCAATAAATAAATGTGTGTGCATGTGCATGTATAAGGTTGTATATTAAACATGCAGAGAGGGGAAATCGGGTTTATCACATTGTGGACATTGAAATAATGAAAGTAATGAGCAGATGAGCAGCAAAACAATGTCCTGCTGCTATTTATCCAACTCACTCTCAGAGGTAATCCAACATAGTGCTGGTTTTACTTTTGCTTTTGTTATTAACAGCACTTTGACAGAAACATCAAAACACAGAATACAAATATCTCATATTGTTTTGCCGGGAAACTTGACAAAGCTAAGGGAGACCACAAGAGAGAGAACTCAAATAATGTATATAACAGGCTTTGCTTCGTATTTTCCTCTGGTTTTTCCTCCACCAGCACCTCTGCAATATTTAGCAACTGCAACAGATTTTCATGTGGGGTCTTTCAGTCTATTCACTCTCATCTCAGAGGAGGTGAGCTCTTTGCCATTTCCCAGCAGTCTGTTTCTGTTAGCTGGAGGCTTTTTTGGGTTGGACTGTGTTACATTTGGGGAGCTAAAGGAGTATTCTATGTTTGCATGTTTACCCTGTTTTCAAATGTGTGGCGAAAATGAAAAGGAAAATATGCTAAATTGTATATAAATGTGTGTTGTGCAACACATCTTACAGACATATTTGCCATGTATATTGTGCTTGGGAAATTGTGGTTGACAGTGTAGAATTTACTTTCGGCAGCTACGATCCTGGCTGTGGTCTTTTTCTCAGCCATTAAAACTCAGATTTTGTGACCTCACACACCTTCCAGCTGCTTTTTGAAACTCTCTATGCCTCACACTCAGACACTCACACACACACAAACGCACACACACCTATTTACTAATGTTCCTTGACTATCCACAGCACACTTTTGAAAGCAGCGGAGACCGTTTCCTTTGAGTTATTCACAGCGAGGGCACCTCAGATGGATTTTGTCATTGTCTTGCACAGAAAAGCTCCTCTGTGTTTGATACAGTTATAAAAATGCAGTAACTCACTGTCCAAAGGCTTTTAATTGTATAAGAGAGCAACAGGCCTATTTGTCCAACAGGGCTTCTGACAATACAGCTCTGATTGTGGTTTTTGGACAAACAATAGTGCCGTGATTTGAGCCACTCGCCAAGTGATTGCTGCCACGGCAGACTTTCTGACTTTGTATTCTTGTGATGGATATGGCTGGGGACGACATCAACATCCTCCTCATGAACCACTCCAGATTGGGTTTGGCTGTTTTTGTCTGTGGGTGGGTGGCTGTTCATTTTTATTTTCTCAGGCTCTCTCCATGTTCCTTTTCTTCTCAGGAAACGCCTTTGTCACCCCTTTAATTTTTGTTCCAAGAAGGGCCTGAAAATACCAAGTGGACAAGCCCTATTCACCTCGCTGTCTGCAATTGGCTGTTTATGTGTCATATGAAATTCCTGGAATCTAATTACAGAGCTACATTACTTATAGACTGATCACCGTTTGTGATAACTTGGGAAGTCAGTGCACCTAATGTCAGTGCTTTTGATTAAATCTAAAGCACAGATCAGATTGTGCTTTGAAAGAATTAATTCTTACTTTTTGCAAAAATAGCTGAAATGTGATAAACAATCCCATTAATTCCCTGCAGGTCATGTTTTTAAATTTGTGCTGTGAAGCAGTAAAATTTACAGTTTTTAGCTTGTAAGAAAATAAACTATCATTCCTCCGCTTATAATACTGCCAAAACATACGAACAGAAGTATCTCACTCCTTGCTCTGTGGGCTGAGTAGAAGTTGAGGTCAAAGTGAAGGACAGGGGGTCTGATGGGTCTGTTAGCTGTGAATTGGTTAAAGCCGACAGATGATACACAGCCAGGTCCGAGAGCTCAGTATCTGGCCATCGCCCGCCACTCAGCACTGCTTCCACCTGCAGCAGGTGGCGCGGTTCGAACTGTTGACACACGCTCGGCCAGACAGAGTGATAGATGACTGTTGGCCCTCTTTGTCATGATGAGAACGGGTCAGTATGAATACACACACTCACAAATGGCATCCCATTAGGGACATTGTCCTGCTTCGCACCTAACAGCTGCCCCTTTGGCTCAGCATCACTCTCCATTCAGCATTCCTTTTTTTCAGCCATTTCTAATTAATTCAGCCTCATGACTTGCGTTCATAACAAAGACATTTTCCTCTGCTGACCTCACCCAGTTAATTTTAGGTCTAATGAGCTTAAATATGTGTTTGCTATAGTCTTTGTTCTCATGATGCAAACACAGATATTCACTCAGTTTGGACTTGGAACCAAATGTGATCTGAGCTAGAGACACAAAGTGTTTGTGTTGCCGTCAGTGCATACATTTGAGCCTGCCTGTGCTGTAGTTTTGAGACTAATGAGGCTTCCCTCCAAGCTTCACCGACACCAAAACACGCAGAGACTCTGCAAGACACATGCATTTGATGAATCTGTTCAGCTCCCCTGCCAATAGACAGACATACAGGTAGCTTTGGGACAGATGCCAGCAATGACGATTTACGACGAGCCAGCTTTTATCACAGGCATGTTTTATAGGGTTTTTTGCAAAGCTCCCTTCAAGACAATATTTTTGCTTCTATATAGTTAGCATTTTTGTGAAATGTAAAATATTATGTTTTCAGAAACTGGCCATCATAAAAAAGGCACTGCTTGGTTCAGCAGAAGTGATTTAGAAAAAACAAAACAAAAACAATTTAATTAAAGCTGGACATTTTGGCACAAAGAAAAGGAAGAGATTTGTCATTTCCATCAATTAGCTGGCAGAGGGAGCTCTGGCAAAGGCCAGAAAAGCCACTGCAATCTTCTCAAACTTGCTCCACATCACTTCCTATAGAGCAGCAACTCAAAAGATTTCCGCTTGATGTTTTTGTTTGTTTTTTTCAAATTAAGTTGAATATTCTGCTTCCTGTTTGTGGCCTGTCTAATTTAAGTAGACTGGTCTCCATTTATTGCTAGAATAAAAAAGGCCAGCATGCATGTTTGTCATGCTATTTTGTGTATGTCTTCAAATAAATTTGAAAATTGTCCATCACATCCAAGGTAAAGGTGTGCATGCCGTGTGCTTTTGTATTACCAGTGCAGCCTTTCAAGCAGAACACAATGAATGCTCCCTTGAAAAGCTTCAGCATATGCTACAATAAAGCAGTTATTAGATGAACAACACAATACCCCAACCCAGGCCTCAGAAATTCATCAAGCTGTGACAGTATAAAACATGTATTATTGGTGGGGTTAAGTGAATGATAAAATTGCAGGTAGAAAGCTTGTGTGGGTGGGAAGATGGAGAGTGGGAAGTGGAGAGGGGAGAGAGAGGGAAGAGGAGAGCAGAAGCAAGGTGGCAGGATTGTGTTGGAGGAGGAAGAGATGGCAGGAGGGTGAGGCAGCTTTCTTCTCTTAGCAGGGTTGAAGAGGAGGGTGGGGGGGGCAGCGGAGGGCAGGAGGTGGGCAGGGGAGAAAACTCACTATCTGATTCAATTAATACACACATGATGGGAACAAATGTGCTGCTGGCCTGTGGTTACTGAATCATTTCAATTTTAACATGGCTTTGATTTTAAGCAAATATCATCATCACGCCTCTATACTTCAGATGTAGCCAGAGGTTTAGGAAACTGTCTTTATGAATACATATTTTTAAAGCTTGTATACATTAATTCCTGTCTGACCTTAAAAATCTTCCCAGCCTTGTGTAGGAGGATTTCACTTAAATCTGCTTTAAACCCTTTGTTATTCTAATTTACTGAGCCTCTAACCACTATGAAATGAATTTCAGCATGTTATAAGGAACCATTCTGGATGTGACATCATAAGAGCTGTTTTTCCACATTACCAGAGACTTGATGGTTTAAGAAACTTGTTGCTATATTTTGGGGTCCCAGCATCGGGGGGTACCGTTTTATGTCTTTTGATTAAGACACTTTAATCTCTAACTTTTCTTGAGTGAGCTGCTTGGGCCCAGCTCTGATAATCAATAGCTCTAAATATGCAAATTAAGTGCTTATGAATCTGTCAGTTGAAGTTGTCTAGTGAAATGTGTGCAATACAGGTCTAATGTATATGAATGCAATTTTGACACTCCGGCCTGGAGCCATAGCTGAAATTTTGCCTCTTCCTCTCTTTACAAGTGTAATGAGAGCCATAATGAGGCTTCCTCTGGGGTATGAAACAAAATAAAAATGGCCTGTTGCGGTGCTAATGCAGGATATATAGAGTACTTCCCAACGACTGTCATTGTGTATCTGCATGGTGGGGTCCACATTCCATTCATAATGGATACAGAAATATAACTTTGGCATACAGCATGGACTCCGGAATTGGATTTTGATAGAAGTAGTGGGAAAGCAGTGCTGAAGACATCTTAAGATTCTCATATTGCCTAAGGCTACGCTCATCTACTCATCCAGCCTGATGATAAAAAGAGAGGGGGAGAGTATTTTTGGTGTCTCTCTGTTGCTCCTTGCTTGATTTCATGAGGGTGTTCTCAATGGCTAAATTTAGTCTCAGTGTTTTGGACAGCTCTCAGGAATACATCTGTTGATTGCATTGATGATGTATTTTTGTCAATACACTTCTGTCCCTTTGCATATATTTTTCCTGTCCTAAAGAAGCAGAGGAGGAGAAAAGTTACACAACTACAAAAAAAAATAGCCCAACAAAACAAATATTACGACTCTTGTTCAGAGTTGAATTTACAAAACAAAATGGCATTCCTTTTTAAGTAGGGAATATGCAACGAGTATTTGTTATCCTCAATCTATGGATTTTTGCTTATGTTTCTATACACACTATGGATGACAGCAAAAATAAATTCTCAAGTAAATGTTTAATAACCTTAAGTGATTTTTTGGCATCTTAGCTCTGAACGCCTTGTAGATATCAAGTCTTTGTGCTTGAGGTCTGTCATCCATTTAAATTAAGAGTTTTTTTGCCTCTTATTTCACGAAAATAAAGATCTGGATTCAAATTTTTGTGAGAAATATTCTGCTAAAAAGAAGCTTGAATTCTGTTTATTATGACTTTTTCTTGTGCCCTGCATTGCAGTCTGCAAATTTGACTTTCAAACCTGACCTTATTTTTCAAAAATTACCCAGGTTTTGCAACATTTATGCCGAAAGCTGCTTCTTGTTTCTTCTTGACAGCATATATTTACACATTGTTCTATATATATAAATCATTATAAGACTTGTCAGCTCTGAACTTTATGGAAGTTGTAATGTTACTGCTGGCAGACTAGTTTTTACCAGTTCTTCCCTATAAATTCCCTGTAAGGGGTTTTTGTCTAGATCAATTAAATGTTTATGGATTTCTGTGGAAAATATGGCACAATGGTAGAAATAAATTCATCTTAATAACCTTATTAAAAACCTGAATATATCTCCAAATAAATAAAAAGTAAAAATGCTGATGCACCATGTTATCTTAAACTCACGGCCTGCCCCTTGCCCTATTTTGTAGATCTTCTTTTGAGCCTCTTAATTTGAGATCATCACAGAAGTTTGTTGGCCAACTGTGTATAAGAAAATAACATACTGTCACCATGGATCTTTAGTCCTCATAGAACTTTTAATTTTGACCACATGAGAAAAAGTCATGAAGGTTGGATGTTAATGGACCATACCACCTAGAGGTGGTCTGATTCTGCAGGAACTGGTCTTGGATCACAGGCGTCATTCTGTCTAGCCAAATACTAGTCTGTAATCACATTACATCCATCCTGCCTAATAAAGGCCAAAGCCTGAAGCTTCTACTGTAGTCTAATTTACCTTTGCAATTTATGTATATATGCATGCATGATTGAGCTCATGATGAATTGCATGCATCAGAATGCAAATTACTGTAGTTCCAGAGCAAGCACTGTTGGTGGTTTGACCTAAAAAGAGCCTTCGCACAGTGCATGTGTTAGAATGAAATATGTGTTTAAATAGAATGTCGCTTGTTGCTCCCGCGAATTCACATGCATGCTGCCTTGCTTTTCTGTTCATCTTCTTATTTTTTGCTTTCCTCGTCATTGGCCTACATGTTAGCCCATGCAGCTCATTAGGGCTTAGGGCACATCTTGACTCCCCCGACTACATCGTCATGGCAACGCTCGAATTACACTTCTCAGGGCATTTTGGCCTGTTGCAGCGACCTAACCTCCCAGGCACTTAGAAAATCATGTGGAATTTGTGTTCTCTTTGTGTGTGTGTGTGTGTGTGTGTACAGCTGTATTTACAAGTGCCGGGTTTTTAATGATGTGCACTTGTGCGTGCATGTGTGTGTGTGTGAATGTGTGAAAGGTTTTATGCAAATATACAATATGCGAACACCTCTCTGTACATGTGAGAAGAGGCTCTCTGTAGGTTGGGATCCAAATTGCCATGACCTTTTTATGGCCCCAGAACTACTTGTCTTTGCCTTGAAACGCTAATAAAAGTTGTCTGTCTGCAGCAGTAGCCAGAGCCACTTATCTACCTGATGGGATGAGAGCAGAATGGAGCGGCAATTTGTATGCACAGAAACACTCAGGCTGTCACGAGGGGGGCTAACCCAGGAGATTAAGAACCCGTAGAGGCTTTAGTGTCGGGAAGAGATCATATTTTGGTCCTAGTGATCAGCGCTAGCTGCCACATGACAGCGTGATAAACAGGAGACTCAGACGGCACATCATGGCTGATTTAAATAGCCCCTCACACTCACCTCACTCTTAGCGGGGGCCATAGCTACTTTGAAGGATGCATTCTCATTGCTATATGAAATACCTTGAGGGAGGGTGAAGGGAAAGATGATGTATAGCTGTATAATAAAGAAAAGGAGGGGCACTTCACTTGAAAGAATTGTGATCAAACGATGTAAATAAAACAGCACTGACTGCCAAATATATGCTGAGTACACCTTTAATCCCTTGGTGTGAAATGTATCTTCTTGCTTTTTTATGTTTGTTTAATTGGCAGTCAGTTAACATTAATCTTTGTTTGTAATCCTGACAGTGTATGCTGGCTCAAAAAAGCCAAGCCAATAAAAGTGATTGAATGAAATCCTCTTTTTTTTAGATTTTAGATTCTACTTTGTAACATCAACCTAGTCCGGCTTTGTGTGTGTATGGGGGGGGGGTCTCCCTGCAGTGCTGAATAAGGTTTATGTTCTCCTTTGCTCCGCAGTTTACTTCTTTGATTTGTCTGTTTGTCAATACGCAGGCTTTGTTGTAAAAGCCAGTGTTTTCAATGTGGCTGCTTTCAATGCTGTTGGCTTTTACTGTGCTACTGCCAGTATTACTCAACCTATTTTACCTGACTTCTTCTTCGTTTCTTTAAGGGAGAGGTGATATTGGTTTTAATGGAATATGTCTTTTTATTTAATAGCTCTAGGGCAGTTCATTGAGTAACTCCAATCTGGATTTTGGACAGAGCAAAACAAAAGACAGTAGTATAAGAACAGATTTTTTCCTTCAAATAAAGACAGCGCTGCATGCTTACAGTGGTGGAAATGCTTTGTGTCGGCCCTTTGGGATGCATGTAAGTAGGCCTTATCCATGTAGCATAATTCCTTATAGGGCCTGCTTTGTTGTCACAAATAGGATTCGGCGTCCACTAGACGAGCACTAATCCAAGGCAACTGAATATAGCTTTTTAGTCCTATCAAGATTTTTACTATATTGTAAGCTTCTTGTATTAACCTCGCCTGACTTGTTTTCTCTCCAGTTCAGTTAGTCAGCAGAAAATAAACCAAGGACTGTGTCAGCCAGTGTATTAGCACTTTTAGGCTACAAGAATACACATAACAAAGCATGCTGTAGCTACTGGATCGGGTGCCGTCAGAAAGCAGAATGTGTGCAGCTTATCTGCTTTGCCACAAGACCTTTTAGCACCTGATGCTAGCTAACAGTCGACACAATCAACTCACATGGTTTCAGCGAGAGTTAAGGTGTGGATCGAGAAAATGAGACAGGGATGATGACAAGGTGATGGAGAGAAAATAAAGGGGGGGGGGGCATCTCAGTTGGGGGAGCATAATGGATCTGAACTTAATCAGCAATCAGCATTAATGTTGATGTTGCTGTGTTTATTCAAATTAATCATCAAGGACTGGGCACCCCCTCCCCATGCAAGAGGAGCGAGGAATTTGTCTCCGCAGTGCCTTGCCAAGGAAATTGATGATGAATTACTCCGTTTATCAAGTCGCCCCCATTAACGAGCTCGCTGTCGGCCCTGTCTCCATCCTGGAAGATGTTTTCTTTGGCATCAACTGATGATAATTTGGATCCTGAAGAATTTTTTTTTTTTGCTTCTTTGCTTGTCGTTTAAGTGAGAAATGAACCTGCAACAGGCTTTAGTGGTAATGGCTAGGTGTGAAGCTGCACCGTAATGCATTTCACTTAACATCTCACTGGTTGGATAAGTGGATGAGTAGCTGCAGAGGGAGCAGTTATGTGGAAGTGTGGAGCAGGGGTGCGTATGAATCCCAGGATATTCTGTCTTTCAGCAGCAGGTAAACACAAATTAATGTTGTTTGACCAATATATCAGCGAAGATGTGTGTTTCGATAATCAAGACATACTCAGGATATCGAAGCTCTGTTCAGATGGATTATTATCAAACAGTCCCTAATTATCAGAGAACAGTATTGTCGATCTCTCACAACTTAAACAAAAAATCTTTACAGTGAGAAACAGTGAAAAAGTTTTAGCAGGGATCAAAAGTTCGAGAACCTCAGTTAAAAAGTCAATCAAACTGTAAATAGAAACTGTTTCTTTAGACTTCATTTGGCCTAACAGAACAAAGTTAAGTAATTTAGCTTTGTTCAGCAAAAAAGGGTCTAACTTGTCAGGATACAGATTGAAACTAAATGAAAAACATTGGAGATTCATTAACCACCAGCCTTCCATAAAAGATAGATGGCTGAAGGTGGCAAAAAAAGAGGTAGAGAAAGAAAAAGAAGCAATCAGATGAAAGGGTGAAGAAATGCTTGTGGCCAAGGAAAAATGGCTAGGTATCGAAGAGCCCATTTCTTGTGTAGGCCATTCATCATGTATAGCTGGAATGGGAAGGAGAAAATGGATAGAGGGTAGCAACGAAGGAAAGGCGGGAGAGGGGTAGAAGCTGGGGAGTGATGAACAGTTGGCCTATCTCATCAAGGATGCCTTCTAACCTGTGCTACAAAGAGGGGCATCCATCACATAGGCAGGCGGAAGTGCTTTACACAACTACACAGACATAGAAACACAGCGCTCTCATGCTAGGCTCACACTCGCAAAGGGCACAGTGAGCACAGCCAGGGCTACTGTGCATCACCCAGAAAACTCTATTACACCCTTTGGGTGTAGAGAGAGATGTTCCACTGCACCAGTTTTAAGGTGCATGAAAGTGCTGTTTTCCATCATCTTCATCAGTGTTTTTTCTCTCAGTACGTTTTTTTATATATATAGTTTTGTCGGTGGTGGCTTTTTTTGTTTGTTTGGTTTTTTTTTTGTTTTCTTTCTTTATTTATTGAGTGAAGTCATTGTTTGATATTTTAAAGTAGAACTACATTTTTTTAAATGAGGCAGGTTTAAGTATCATTCTGAATTTTTTTTTTTATTATTATGATGGTGGAAGTTCCTCATCAATAAAGACTATCCAATATTGCTGTCACAGATATTGAAAGAGGGAAAAGTAAAGCTGAGGATATGTTTTTATGTGTGCTTAACATGTTTGTTACAGAACACTGTCTGTGTTGACATGATTTGAGGGAAGATGGTGAGGAAACTTCCACACACTCTTCTTCTGTGTGCACACCACGTGCATGTATCAGCATTTTATGTTCCAGTGCAAGTTTTTCATCCTCATAGGAAGCACCTATGTTTTCCATGTACAGCAGGGCGAGCATTAATCAGTGCAGCCCCTGACACTCCCCCAGCTGTGTGTCAAATGAGCCACACGTGTGTTACATGTAAAATTGTGCATCTCGCTCTTGTGTGTGTGTGTGTGTGTGTGTGTGTGTGTGCAAACTGTAGCTCGTTTATCTGTTTCCTTTATGGCCGTACTGTTTACGACACCAAGACACAAGTGTCGCTCCCGGCTCGGCAAATGTTGGTGCTAACACTGCTCGACTGTTCACTCTTAATCATGTGGGCACACTTCAGACACCCTGCTGCCGCCGCCGCTGCTGCTGCAGTTATGGATTAGTCTCTTCCAGCTATTGACTGCTGGCGAAGCTCAAGGCTGGGGAGAGGCTGATAAAAGACACCTGAGTGCATGTGGCACGCCAGGGCCCTGGCTGTGGTTTTATTGACTGCCTGGCCTAATCAACATGCAGAGCCAAAGGGAGAGCTTGTTAGCAGCCATGTACTGCATAGATGCCTTCATGATGTGTGTGGCGAATGGATAGGAGGTGGTGATGGTGGTGGGGACTGTTTGTGCAAATGTCATTGTGAATTCAGTGAGATAAAAGCGAGTGCAGGAAGCAGCATCACAACTAAGCAAGACCATTCAGACACACACATACAGTACATGCTTCCACTTTTTGTTTCTTTATTGTTTTGTTGGTTGTCTGGCAATCGTGCTTTATTGTGAAAACTGGTAAGGTCAATCTCAGAACTGAAAAAAATGCAAAAGAAAAATTAAAGTAAAATAAACAGAAGTGGTGTTAAGGTCAGTTTGGCCATCTTAGTCAATATGTATCTAGCTAACATCAGAAGTTTACCAGCTAAGCATCAATGAGACTGTTATGACAGCTGAAAAAGAATTTTAAAATAAAGACAAAAATGAAATAAAAACAAGTGTTTCGAAATTTTTTAATTGCTTCTTTGTAATACCTGACAGTTTTGATATGCTGTAGACCGGCAGATTTAGTTTGATAGACTGGTAAACTGGTCTGTGGTACTAAAGAGGATATGCTGTTTCGAAATGAATGTCTTGGACTTGCTAGCACCAAACATGGGTAGATTTTTTGTTTGTACTAAAATAGCGGTGCTATGAAAATGATGAGTCTCTAACACATTTCAGTGTTATTTATGTGTGAGCTACTTTTGTCCCATACTACAGACCAGCTGTGTGTGAGTGTAACACACACTCCTACAGGAATAAGCATGCATTCCAAACCCAACACATGTGCTCTTATATTTTTCTGTCTGTCAATCTGTAAGAACAGGAAATACAAGGAACTACAGGAACTTCATGATCTTCATGATCCATTCATATGCGCTTAGTATACTCACAAATCTATATCAGATGGATGTTTTGGAATCTTTTCCCTTTTGTTAAAATACAACACATTTTTTTTGTTTGTTTTGCTTAGATAATAGTTAAATGCTCAAAAATAACCAATGTACCATTAATTTCTTCATTGGCCAATTATAAAAAAATAGATAATAGAAATATAAAAATATAATAAATAATATAATTAAATTTTCTATCAACAAGCTTAACCTCTTGTACAACAAAGGTCTCTAAGTACCTTTGTGGTCATTTTGAAGTCATTTCCCTATGACAGTTTCCAAAAATGAAATACCAAAGTCATATCCAATATGTTAACTTTTAGCAGGACGTAAAATTGCCTGACCAGTGGATCCTCTTTCATACGCTCCACAGTGGCTCTAATGAGACAGAGTGCTCTCGCTCAAGTTTACTTTGAAATAGCCATGTACTTTTTAGTTATTCATCAGTCTTTATTTACCGCTAAATTTTTTAACTGTTGTTTGCCACAACTCTATCTGATGTGCACTCACATAACAGGTTTGGTCCTTATTTGTAGAGCATGAAAGAGGAGGAGGAAGAGAGCGCGAGCTTGGTGGGTAGACGGAGAGACGACACCCTTAGTTAAGCATTATTAAAAATGGATGAGGGTATTACTGGCTTTTTTCAATATCTGATTTAGAGTTAATGGGGGGAATTAGAGCGATGGGAGGGAAAAACGTATGATTGTACCAGGGAACGGGGAGGAAACTCTGCTGTGGTGCTTTGAGCCTTTGTTGCCATGGAGATGAGTGGGGAGGCAATTAGAAATGTGCAGATCCTGTTTGAATAGTGTATGCATAATTGATTAAAATCATCTACACTGTGGTTATGGTGATGTTAGTTATGATGATGAAAACCAGTGCTTTGTTTTATGGTGAATATTAAAGTAAATGTGACCGGGATGTTTCTCAGAACTTAATACGTACACTTGTAGCTTGAAGCTCTGTTGTCTTTAGTAATTTTGCTATTTTTTCCTGCATGTATTTGTGTGTTTACTGGGTTTTGACATTTAGTCTGTGAAGATTGGTTTGCATTAAACTGCTTTAGTTCATGTAGTATTCTCCTTCTGCAAACCTGACGTCTAGGATTTGTTCTTCCTCCAGTTTTTTTTGAATATTATTCTTTTTTCCATAATGTCAGCCTACCAGCATTTAATAGTGCCTGCTCTATTTTTATGGTCCAGGAGTGATGGGAGTCTTACTCACGGTTCTGAGTTTTGTTGTCGTTCTGTGGTTTGGTTTACAGAGTTGTTGACCTTCATTTGCACAGCACCCTGCTCTGGGGAATAGTTTTCATCGACACAGCTGGCACATGGCGCACTATGAGAATGTCATAAAAGTGTGTGTTTACTGTATAAAATACATCCTTTTCTTGTCTATGTAAGAGTGATCTCAATTTGTTTCAGTTTGGGATTGCTTGAATGCTGTTTTTTTTTGTTTTTTTGTTTTTAATCAAAACAGATCATCATTTATCAGGCATATAACTTTAAACATTATAGGTTAAATGTGCCACGGCACAAGGTAGAAGCAAAGTCTTTGTTATCAAACAACCATTTTGCAAGATCAGTTAACATCATAACTAGGATCATATAGGATCATAGTTATGTCATCATAACATCAGTGACCTCCTACTGAACCTCAAAAACCAAAAAGTTCAAACCAAACTGTGATTTTATATGATCCTGATTTTAATAGAACCAACATTTACGAATATATGTATACTTAATGGACTAGTAAAATTGAGTCAGAGGTAGTCAGAAGTTTCTAATATGACATACTTCCTTTTTCCTTCAATTCTCCTCAGGGGTTTTTGAATGAAGAGTCCATTGTTACAAAGAGGCTTAGACTGTCCCTTTTTATGTCCACAGTTTTTGTGAGCTCAATTGTTCTCCCTACAGCAAAACTAGTTTTTAATGTTGCAGCAAAATCCTGCTTTTTTGTTGAGAAGCTATAAATGTAAAAATGTTGTGCATTTATTCATCTTAGTCAAAGCAAAAATAAAATAGTCCATCTTTTTTTTTTTTGGTTGAAAGTGTTTCTTGCTGTGGAGGGAGATTAACCAGCTATACTTTAAAAATACACAAAACATACACACACTCACACAAAGACAGAATAATTAGGAAATATGTTAATTTCTTCAGTTTTCATATTTAAGATCCTTTTGTACCTTTTACATTAATTTATTAATGATCATTTAATTTTTGTGAGGTTCAAACCAACTCAGCTTTGGGGCTGTCCATGGTACCCAAAGAGTTCAGTGAACAACACTGGGTTTGTCTGTTCCGGTTCCATCGAAGACATGGTTTTCTATGTCCTTGACACAAGTTCATAATTCTATGACCTGTTGTGCAATCAGAAATAATTCTCAGTAGGTGTGGTAGTATAGATGCCGTCATTCCTGATTAAATCATAATCATAATATCCTGCCCGTTGGCTTATGCGACTTAATAATATCATGGTTAGAACTTTTCCTCATGGTGACTCTAAAACTAAATTCACCTCTAGTTAAGGAAAGTGCACAAGTCGTTGCTGTGTTGCTTTTCACATTCGGTGAGCATCTGATATTTTTTACTAGTCATATGTGACTCAATACCAAACTTGTTTGAAACTGCTAATGTTTTCTCCAGAGACAGTGGCAGCAACTAGCTTTTGACCTCCATTGAGGATGTGCCTACACCAGCTTCATGCAAATGCCATAGGTCATAGAGATCGCTGTGTGCTGACGGCCATCAATGACGCAGTAAAGTCATGTCGAGCCTCCACAACAAGCAGGAACATTGAAAAAAATGTGCAAATTGAAGCAAAGAAAGACTAAGTGCTCTCTCAGTGTCTAGATTTGTTCTCTTACATTGTCAGCTGACCTCGGATTCCAGTCTAAAGCAATAAGGGCAGTGCTTCTGTTACGCTCCCTCTGCTTATCTGTTGTTTCTCCCTCTTTTTGTCTCTTGCTTTCACAAGTGTGCATTTCTCCATGGCTGTGATATTGATTGCCTCCCAGTCAGGACCCTGTCTCCATGGTGATGGGGTGTCCATGCCACTGCCTGGCATCGGCACTCCAGAGATTTGCCGTCTGTCGGGCCTGCTGCCAAGCCTGCCTCTTTGCAGGTGCCAGTGCGTTACTCACTGAAAAAACTGTTAAATCCATGACTGACACACAGTAATGTTTACAGCTTTGTGGTGTATTTAAACCTGACTTCTGAATATATTTATCATTACAATACATACAATTTGTAAGAAACTTCAAGAACATACTTGCTGCATGAGGCTGTGGGGGACTACATGTATGTTCTCTCGAGTGCTACAAATTACCTCCCTGATTTTTCTGTCAGGGGGATATGATTACGCAGAATAGGAGCTGTTCTACCCTGCAGCATTAATGCCTTTTTCATTTTGTCATGCAAGCATATGAACAGAAATATTTCTAATTCGGTTTGCTTGAAAGAGATGCGAACACATTTTCAGGCATTTGATGCTGATATTTTTGTGAGCCAAGTTTGAAAGACCCATTTCAAATGTTTTTCAAGAAACCAAAGTAAAGGCATAAACACTCCAGAGTTCAGTCAGTCTGTTTGGTGTAAATACAACATCAAAAATTTATTCTTCTGCTGCAGTCCAGAAGTCCTTGCAATGAATTGGTTAATGAGATTAAAAGTCTTGCTCAAAGACATGTTGTATGAGAAATTTTGCAATTGCTATGGTCAGGCATTGCACGGTTTGATGGCTTCACAATCGTTTTTTTTTCTTCTCTGGCAACTTTCTTAAAAGAGTGGTGAAAAAACTGCAACACACAGATATACAAGCATTAGCCTAGACTCCTAAAGCCTGGTTTCACTCGCATGCACCCTGCAAAGCTTTCCTTCAGCAAATTTCACACAAGGTTTGAATTCTCAAATCATTACTTTAGTGAAAGAATCTTCTAATCTTAGATTCTTTTAAAGTTTTCACACTTGTTTTATACTTGAATTCTGTATTTGTACTGTCTTTCAGTTATGGCAAACAGGTGTAGAAGCCCAATTAATTTCCTACATTATGCTCGTCACTCACTATACATGGTGATATTTATGTAAATAAATGAGCTTCATCCACAGATGGAAGACCACACTACATAATGCGTGGGAGGCTCGAAGTTGTGGCCAGTTGAATTTGTTGGCTTGTAGCAAAGCAATTAAAATAAGGTCATGACACAAAGAGTAGTATGCATCAAAGCTAGGTGTATTAAAATGATGCAAAAATATAATAGAAAATCACATAATTCTGTTGCATTCATTTGTACTGTGTTGTGTTTATTTAAATGGATTTAAAGCTCTGAGCATTGTTAGTATAGTTTTGTTGTTAAATTCTACATTAACATGTCATCACACTGTTAAACTTAATATTGCATGACAAGGAACTGTATTTTTTATCTGTCGCTGAGACTGTGACCTACGCATTTTAAATGCCTACAATAAAGATCTTGTTTTACAATGTCAATGCGGTGTAATGTTAAACAGCCTTGCATCGAACGTGAAGAAGAGAGCCATGTCTGTTCTTTGTTTTTCTTTTTCCTGTGCTGAATGCTTCCCCTATATTGTACCATAACATCTTAACATTATGGTAGCAAAGAGACGTACTTCTATTCAGAAATGCAAATATAACATGCTTGATAATGACTCCATGACAATGTCAGTCATAACCTCATTAACATGCAGAGAATGGCTTTGTGTGTTGAAACATACACGGGCTAGTATATCAGCCATTCACTGGCAGCAATGCGCTTCCCGCCCCCCCATCAGTCCATTTTCAGCCTCTCACCTGTCTTAACGCCTTTCTTTTTCTTAAGCAGACATGTTTGTGTATGTTGTGTCATTTTCATCATCTCCCTAATGTGAGATGGGTGGATAAAAGATAAGAAGGTTTTCCTCTCATTAGAATCACAGTGTCATTCCTGACATAAATGAAATGAAGCTCTGTCTCTGTGACTGTTTCATGTGTTTGTCAAGCCTTCATCTCTTCCTTTTTAACTATTCCTCTGTTAACTGTGTTTCTGACTACTGCCACCCTTTGGTTGTGTATGAGATGAAACCTTCTGACTCCCATCAGCTTTGAGCTACATGTTCAATTATGCTGCTGACATGGTGGGATGTGGCTGTTGTTGAAGCCATTTGGATTTGTTGCATTCATAGAAAAAGAAAAAAAAATATGCATGGATATATAACTATCCTGTCAAATGTTTATATCCTAAGAAATCACTATCAGTCACTAGCAGCAGGTATCTGTCTGTGTCTGTCCCTCTGCCCCACAACTCATAGCCCTCAGACACAAATGAAAGCCTAATCAATAGAGTGTTGATTTAGAGCTAGAATGGCTTTGTCATATGAAAAGCATAAAAGTATTGAATATAGCTCACGTGATGTGAAAACTCTGACAGCTGGATGTTGGCCAAACAAAATTGGGAAAGCTAACACAGAAACTTTACTTACTTTGTCTATAAACTATACTTTGTCTTTGGAGTTAAATCCAGTAATCTTTCATAAACTTAACAAACCTTTAGCCCCAAATTTACACATTATTGACACAATATTGATTTGACACTAATAATTTAGAATATTTTTTTAAGGAACAAGAAGATCCACTGAGGAACCCTTAATGGAACCCAGACGACAATTTAAAATCCTGTCTACATTGTGAAATCACAAGGGAAAAAATGACTGTATGTCTAGTCTGCTGTGTCAGTGTGTTGAAAGGTGTGGGATAATTCCACCTCTGTTGACATGAAAATTGGATTTGATCCTGTAATAGCAGATTATGAGGATGGATTGTAAATAATAGCTGAATGCAGTTTTTGACACAAAATAATGATTTATACTGGAGGTTGAAATGCTTTCCTTCATCGCTTATGGGGACACAATATGTGCTTTTCTCATAGCCCTTTTTTGCTGTCTAAACATGGTACTGAAGCCCAGAACTTGTTCTTACAGGTCAAGGTCAAATCCTTCAGCTTCAATAGACAACCTCAATTTTGTGTGGGCTAACAAAATATATAAAAAGAAATTAGAAAGAAAAACAGTGCTGCATAAACATATGGCCGCATTATTGCATGTGCAGTAAGTGACAATAAACCCACATTTTATAACTAACAAAGAAATCAATCAATGTCACTATTATAATCATTATCATAGATATTATCATTATGTTCATTCATCACCAACAGCCTCACTGTTGTAATCATCCCCATCCTACTCATTATTCAAATATCATTGCCACTACTGTCAATGCCATCATGACTGGCATTCATATAATCAATAGTTCCTTCACTGTCATTATCATTATCTCTGTCAACAAAAGTATAATCATCATCAATAATATCATTATAATCATAACAGTCTCCCACAGCAGTGGGTTATCTTTAGGGCTTCTTTTCACTCATGTACACAGAAAAACATGCTTATTCACAACAGTGTAGCAGTGTAGCATCGGTTCACATGCCAGAACTCCTCTTCTCTCTAGATTTAATGACAGTAGCAGTTGCTAGTGACTGATGGAGCCTCTCACAATGCCTCCTTTTTACCACTTCTCCTTGTTTTATCTGTTCAATATTACATTTGCACAGTCAGTGGTTTGGAGATTTGAGTAATAGCAACACGGTCTGTGTCCTAGTTGCATATTATGGAGCTTTCTAATTCTAAACAAGTCCTGAAGTATGTTTTTGTGTTAACACTAGAAAAGAGACAAGGGGTTGGTACACTTAATAAGGTCAGTGGGCATACTGAAATCTGCTTAAATCTGAGAATGCTTTAATGCAACACTGTCCTCAATTTCACAAAGGTCAAATAGGAGGAAGTCATAGCTGTAAATAATAAACAGATATAGGCTTTGGAGGGGAAGACAGACCCAGAAATATTTTGCTATTAACAAATAAAATTGTGCTTTCTTTATGAGATGTTGCACTGGCAATAGCATTCCATGTTGACGGGTCATTTGATTAACTGCAGATTTGATAAAATACTTAGGTAGGACAGATGTTTGGATGAAGTCATTTTACCACTGATTTATAAACTTGTGACAACCTCAGTGTTACCAGTCACACTGGAGGTAAACTGTAGAGTGGTGTAGAATATTGAAGCAAAGTTAGATCTCCTGCTGCTGCCGCTGCCTCATTTTAACAGCATTTAACCGTCGATATGCAATTAAGTTTTATTTTGAAATAGTCTTAGAAAATGCATGTGTCAGTCGGTTTAGCAGTTTTTGTTTTTTCATTAAGAATGCACGCAAAACAAGAAAACAGTTGTTATCAGCAGTTTTGAACGGGAGTGATAAAACAAAAAGGGGCAGCCAAAATGAGCTGTTAGATGAAAACCTGCAGGCAACAGGCTGCAGCCCCCCCCCCTCAAACAGATAACCACTCCCTTGTTCCGCATTAATGTAATCAGGTTGTTTCAGAATAAATACTTTGTCATTGTCATTTACACTCATTATATAAAAAGTAAAAAATGACTCTTGTTACTCTGTGATGCAACTCTGTTGCTGCTGCTGTTTATAAATTCAGTATCTGTCATTTGACTACCTTTGTATAAACAAAGTCAAAATGACAGAGGGAGCAGAAGACAAGTAATGTAGTTGGTTTGTGTCTGCATAATGGGGCTGAGCATCAAAACAATCTGAGCGATCCAAATAAAATTAATGTCAAAATCGTACATGGAGATGTTTATAGATATAGATTTACATAAACATTCCAGCAGCCAGTCAGTCCTCAGATTAGCTTTACAAGTCAGACTGCCAAGTTCTTACAAGAAAACATCACTTAAGCTAACAATAAAAAAAATATATATATGAATATATGTAGAAGAACATTTATGTATTTTTGGAGAAAGGAAAAATAATGAGTGATACCAAAGGGGCACAAAAGCTACATTTACATCTCACCTTCTGCTCTTTGTCTGGTGTGTGTGGCTGCCTGTGTGTACGAGGGTTGGGCCGCAGTGCTGTGTCCCTCAGACACAGTCAGCCAACAGCAGTGTAGCTTCAAAGCAGATCCCACAGTGGATGAGAAGAAAAGTAGACACCGGGATATATTTACCGAAGTCTAGACACCACTGCTGATTATTTCTTAGTGCAGCAAGCAGAAAACAGTATGATTAATTCCCTCCGATCTGATAGTATTTTTGACAAAAAAAGCAATTTCTTGTCAATAACATGAAAGTGGCTTAGATATCTAATAAACTCAGGAAAGCAAATTAAGACTTCAAAATGTGCTGTCAGTTGGTTCCAACCACCAGGGTAAACATAACAAAACTTTTCCATCACCTTAAAAGCTGCCATCCTAGCTATCACACCCTTATTTAGTAACACTGAAAGCTAAATTATTTTTGGAGGTTTAGGCAAATGAAGCAAGATTGAATCAATGTTTGCACAGTTAAATGTTTCCCTTATGTTGTTGATTTTTTTTTTTTATTTTAACAATCACAATCAACAATATCATGATCATGATTCAAGATCATGCCAAGGATCTAGGATTTCTTTTCTTTTAAAAAAACCCCTTTGTCTTTTTCTGGTAATCAGTTTTAAAAGCATTTTTATGTTACAGACTAAACATGCTTAGTTTACTCTTGCTTTTTTTTTATAGTCCCTAAACAGACAATTACGAGCTGGCTGCACTTGATGGCATTCTTATCTGCAGATGTTCTGCTTCCATCTTGAGGATGGGGATTTGATTCATACTGATAAGAACTATTGTGTGTGCCGGTTTATGTGTGTTGTTTGTGTGTAAGTGTGCAGCACTTGCATGTTTGTGCCCATATCTTTGTGTACAACACTGTAGAGTATACCGTATATATGCAGAACATGCCCACACATAAACTACAACATCGACTGGTCACCTTGACATTGTTATCTCTGTGCTGCACATTGACAGCTCCAACTGTGATCTGCTCCCTCTTTCTTTCTCTGCCTCTTTCATCGTCTCAGTGTGCGATAAGTCGCCTGAGCGACTCATTATGCATGTTGCAGCTCTACATGCTTCATACTGTGACATGCTCAGATTGTTAATGGCAAAAGATAGTTTGTGTGGAGAATGGCGGATTGTGGTGGATGGTAATATCGGTGTTGGGGAGGGAGGGGAGCATCCTCCTCCATAAATCAAGTGTGTCAAATTACAAGATTGTGTTACATGATTAGCATCTACATAATGAGAGGAGTTCATTAGCCTCCTTTATTAGCTGTGATTGGGCTTTCCGGATGCCATGTCAGAAAAAAGCTTAGAGTTTGGGTGCATATAACAACTGCATCCTAAAAGTGCAGGAGTGCGTATTTGTGGTTCTTGTTGTTCATTCAGCAATCTATTTAAGCATATGTGTTAAATACAGAGAGATACGCTGTGTTAATGCATGCACAAGCACAAACATGCCTGCATGAAGAGGTGTGAGTGCACAGGAAAGCACTTAAACATGTGGGCATGCACATACACATACTGTACACCGTTCAGGGTGTGCTGTTTGCAACTCCCTTCCCGACACTCCTACCCCCCTTCTGTGAAGCATCTGCTCATTTTGAGTGTGTACTCACCTTCCCAGCATGCCAGCTCAATTCACTGTTGCTAAATCCATTTAGTCCATATGGCTCTGCTGTCTTTTCTTTAGTGCATGCATAGGATGTGTTTGGCTTTTCTTTGTATATGACTTTACTTTGAAATCTTTTCCCAGAGAGCCAGTATCATTCCGGTATCACTCAAGATTAATCTTGCATTCTTAGCGAAGTTCTCAGATCTGTGTTACGTTCTTGTTTGTGCTTGACTACATTGAGCATTTATTTTTGTATTTTTTCTTTTTTTTTTTTTTGCTGATTAAGTTTCAGAATTTAATAACAATTATTTTATATTATTAGATATTATGTTGCACGTGGTGTGTAATTCCCCCATGTCTCATAATCACCTCATGGGGTGTTAATTTAATTAAATAGATTTTATTTTCATTTGTACTAAACAGTTTATGTTTTAATTTGCTAGTAAAAGGTGGTTTTTGCTGCAGTACTCTTGCAATGCATTTGCTTCCTTTTTTTTCACCACTTATATCCATTACATGGATACCAAGCTAATTAGTATAATTTACGGTTCTGCTGCTGGGAATAGTCAAGTCAAATCCATCTTTGTTTCCCACGGGAACACAGTGTGTTCCTAAAACCACGGAAAACACAAAAATGTCTCCTAAGTTTACTCTCAAATCAGAGGCAAAACCCTCTTTGTGTTTAATATGTGCTGATGCAAATGTTGTAATTTACCTCCCTTCCACAGCACCATTTTTGCAAATAGTCTTGGGTTTTTTGTGTTCATGAAAAATATTTTATATTTACTGCCTAAACACTTAAAAACAACAGACACACACACACACACACACACACACACACACACCCACACACACACACACAGGCACACACATAAACCCTGAGCACTCCCTGGACCTTTTCACCCCTTTGCTTGCGTGTCTCTCTTTGTCAGTCAACAGATTGTAAGTGTGGAATAAGAATATGAAGTGGTTAGATGCGAAACATGACCCTTCACCTTGCATACACACAGAGCCACAGCTTGTAACTTGCCTGTCCTATCTCAGTGGTATTGAGGTGCTATCTCTCTCTAGCCTGCCAAGGTTGTCAGATACTGATGGATGGCAAACAGATAGGTTGGAGGGAGAGACAGAAGCACCAGGACATAAACAATGCTTCCTTCTTCATCCTGCCCTGACTCTGTCTCAACCTCTTTACACAGCTGCTGGATGTTAGTGAAGGCTCACCTGTGGGCCTTCCAGGATTTATAATGTAATAACTTGGTCACTTTTAAAGAACAGCATTGTAGCTCTGTTATCTTGATTTAGATGTCATTTACAGAGAAACAAAAGCTTAGGATACATTAACCCATCTTCAGACATCCCTTCTTTGTACATGGCCAAAACTCCTCCACACTGGTGCTTCCCCATTCTTAACAGGAAGACACTAACTCTTAATCAAGCTGTGCTCAATTTTTGTTTCTAATAGACCAGGAAGAGAGAGAATGAAATAAGAGAGAGAAATGCAAGGATATGAAAACTAATCTTAAGATTTTTGGACTTGTGTTTGTTGTTCCTATTTTGTGGTTATTTGATCGTAGACTTATGCTTTCAAATACTACACAGATATTCAAACACACATTTTCTCTTCATACAAGTGCATCGGTGGGATGGACATCAAGAGGCTTTCAGAGAACCAAACACAGATTCACGCTGCCTATTATTTATGACGCTGAACCTCTCCCAGAGGTCAATGTACACTATGTCTTTGAAATGTAATTATGTAGCGATTGGTAAAGTGTGCCAACAGATATGGCAATTTATAAAGGACTAAGCCCTAATGGATAGCAACCAAGCCATTCCATTCTGTCCATCCCTGCAACCCATACACACACACACACACGCACCAACACTTGAAGGCCCTGGTACAGATTGAAATAAACAAAAGATGGACGTATGGAGGTTGAGGCAATATGGACATTGCCCAGTACAAGGAGAGGGCAGTGAAAGTATTCTGTGTGTGACTGATCCAAGTTAATACAGCCTCATCTGATTCAGGGTTAATGGTGTAGATTTAAAGCTAATAAAAGCTTCATAAGTTTACAAATGGCAGTTATTGGTGGAAAAGCCATGCTTTTGCAGCTGCTGGATGCTGCAGCATCACTTATTACTCATTCTGTTAAGTCGCTGTTGGGATGCAAAAGGAATAGGATTTTCAATTTACATTTTACCTGAGATTTGTTAAAACCTAAAAACATCCTACTCAAACACCAATTCATACTCATGCTCAGAACAGCACGCAGCACGGAAGCTTCAAGGTCACTTGCTATCACATGAGGACCAATTCAGCATGCTGAAAGGGCGCCGGCCGAGCCGGGATTGTTTTCTTGTGGACATAATTAACTGCGAATAGAGATTAGGATTATTTCATTTAGGTAATCTGGCCCAGGAGTCCCCAGCCAGCAGTGGTCGGGAGAGATAGAGGAGGATAAATTGGTAATGTCTTATAATGAGCAGCTACAACAGGCATGCTTTGGCCTCAACCAGACAAATAACCATGCAGTCGCCCCATTGCCTTTTCCCTCCATTGTGACAGGGCCCAGAATGGGAAATCATTTTTCCATTTATTTTTTAATCATTTTCTCAATTTCTCCCTCCCTACCATCCATGCCCAAAGTAATTTAATCTGTGGGCCACTTCAAAAGACACATTTTTGTGCGCATGCTCGATTTTTTGCCAAATAACACATTGTATGTCTGACTTGGATGCACGTTCGCATGTAGACAGACTTTCCCCCTTGAGGATACGGCTACATTTTAGAGGAGATGTGTGGTAAAGTTTTTCATTCTAGTGCTACTAAATTGTATCATTTATTGAAGCTGTGTGTTTCCCTAGAAGGCAATCAGTGGCACAGCTGCTTAAATGAGCCTAAAAAACTCAAAAATTGTGACAAAAACAAAGCTATATTTGGTTGAATATCTGGGAACCATCATCTTAGAAAGTGTTCCACCTAAACTTTGGCACAGACAGAACTTGTTGGTTGTCGCCCAAAAAGGGATAGAGTAAAAGCATGCTGCTGAAAAAGACAAAAACCCTTTGAACTACATCAGGCTTCCAGACCGTTTCTTTTTTCGCTTTTCAGTTTGTTTGTTTCACAAAGCCATACATGACACCAGCTTTGCAGTGCACACAGCTTAACAGTTTGCCTGTATTCAAAGCACAGCAGCAAATCTCATCCAAAAGTATACATTTTCTCTCCCCCAGCAATCACTGAGGATGGTTGTCTGTCTGCCTGCCACTAAACACTGGTTTGCTTGTAATTCTATGGACTGTGAAGATTTTTGTTTACCCTTTGTAGACAGGCATTGGCAGTATAGAGAACACAATAACCTGTGATGAGCATTACCCCCTGTAATTTTCTATATGTATCTAGGTTGTAAACTTCCTTATCCTAAATCATTCCAGCTGACAAAAAATAAAGGAGAGGTGGGGGATCCGAGGTGTTGGCCCATAAATATTTAAGGACTGGAGGATTATTACAGAGTTGGGTTTTTTAAAAGCCTCTGCTGTGATTGTAGTGGCTTGGAGGGATTGTGAATATGTGCCTTTGTGTGCCTTTTTGCTGCTTTTTGTAGTGTGCTTCATGCATTTTTCCAACCTACTTGTATACTTGAATTTATGGGGATTTTTTGTTTTGTTTTGCTTTTCTTTTCTATTTCTTTCATGATGTTTGTAGACATCCTACACAAATGAAAAAGACCTTACTTGAGTTAATTTAATTTCATCCGGCCCAAAAGTTCACTTTTGGCCTGACTTAATGACACCATATGAATTTTGAAACCTCACAAAAAAATTGGCCAGCTCTTAATATTCAATAAAACTAATCATAACAGCATTTTACAGAAATGTCCTCTCGAACAAAATAATGAAGCGATGACATTTGTATTCAAAGGTTAAAGGTCATCCTCACTGTGACATCATAAAACCCTGTAAAAATCTGGCCATTATTCAATGTCATAGCTCAGAAACAGAAGGGGAAATTGGGACTGTATTTCCATTTAAGCAAATATAATTCAGTGACACTAGTCTTAGGCGCCCACCTGGAAAATTGGATGATCTTAAGTGCTATTTGGTTGAAGAATTATTTCAGGCATTTTTTATTTTATAACTCTGTAGGTTCTTTGCTGCTGTATCCTTGTTTTGCGGCATTGTAGCATTGCATTTGCTGCATGCACATTACTGTGCATCCCTCCATTCATGCATAGCAGTTTTTGATCATATCTATTATGTTGTTTTGGGAATCAGTGGCAATCAACCTTTCAAGTGGCTTAGGTATAAGGATGTGTTAATAACAACATGAGGTTATTTCTTTACACTTGTGAAGAATCCCACTGTGTTCTCTGCAGTCCCCTCTCTCATTCATCTGGCTGACCCTCAGCCACTCCCCAGTGGTGCAGACCAGCTCTCACCTTCCTCTTGGTTTCTATTGCACAGTGTATGAGGAAAAATGACTGTGACATTAGCTATCGATTTCACATTAACGCATCGGTCTCCAACGCTGCCCCAGACACATTGATTTCTATTTTGGTTGTCACTGGAGAACACAAAAAAGGTGAGGCCTTTGGGGCTTTGAAAAATGGATTTGGTGTCCTTTTTTAAATGGCTACCAGTTTACAACTTGGTGTTTTCCCAGAGCTGAAGGCATCCTACATGGCCAAAATTTATGAGAGAATGAAATTTTGGAGTTCTCCTCTTCTTCATCTTCCTTTTTCTTCTTCTTCTTCTTCTTCTTCTTCTTCTTCTTCTTCTTCTTCCTTTGGAGTACATTACTCCTTGGTGTGTTCTCTTCATTGACCACATGCAGTGCTGCAAATCTATTCATGAGTTTGGAATTTTATGAGCTGTGTAGCTGTTATTCCTGACTAGGTAAAACAGCTGTCGGCAACCTCTATTGTGTAGAGCATTGTTTTATTTGTGGGATATTCACAAAAATGTGTCCCGCCATGAGAGATAAAACAGACTAGGTTCAATAATGCCCCCTAATGTCAACCACATTTGAATAGCACTGCCTAATATGGCACCCTTCAGCTGTGAAAATCTTTTTGCATATCTTGACATAATTAGCTAACACTATACAAATGAGTTGTGTAGCTGCCGCAGTACTGTCACGGTCTTTGTTCAGCATCTGGCTGGTGGTGCAGAGGGAGGCCTGCACACAGGATAATGAGGCTGATGGCAGGTGGCAATTTGTATTGGGCATGTGAAAGCCTTTCTCTCCAATGGTTGATGGAAGCACAGTCATGCCAGGGTAGACACATGAGAAAATGCCAGGCAGCGGTGTCTGGCTCTGCTAGCCAGTCACTTGGTCAGCTCATTGGATTGTTGGTGTGCTGGCGAGTTTGGCAGAGTCTAAACACCACAGGGCAAACAGTCAGGAGTATAAGTAGCTAATTACATTTTGTACATTTCCTTTTAGTTATCAGCTTTTTTTGTTGTTGCTGTTTTTTGCTACTTTATTATCATAGTGCTGACTTCAGGGTATTGAATGCTAATCAGAAACAAAGTAATGATGCTTACCCTCCCACTGCATTGCCCAGACAGCAATTGTCTTCTACATATATGTAATTACCATAAGGGGTCAAAGTATTAAATACACTAGCTTACATCATATATTGGCTGCTGATTACTGCCGCTTACTGTTACCTGTTTCTTCTGTTTTTATCTTCAACTGAATGTCCTACTTAGCAAGACCAAGAGTTTTCACAGTCCCTGACTAAACATTTTTTACAGCCTTTCCTTTCATAGTTTTCACAAATATTTATGCCCAGAATTTTACCAGTTAGCTGACTTTAAACTACATTGTTCAGGCAAAGTGGAAGCAATACCGCTTGCACAAATGAATTGATTTCTGCCTGTGTTAAATTTTCTGTACACAGCCACAAATGCCCATAAAAGAAAGATATGAGATGCCTCTCAAAAACATCAACACGTATCATGGATGACTTACTAGAGAGCTGTGTGAATGTGACAGTAAATAATCATTTTACTTCTATATATGTAGATACTGATCCATGTGTATGACATCTCAAAGACTTAAAGCCAGCTTGAGTTAAAATATTTTTAAACCTATGCTTGGCTGTTGCATATAAAACTGAATATTCCCATGTATCTTAGGAGGAGAGAGTAGTAAGATTAATGCTAGGTTTGTATGTCAGTGTGTCAAGAATACTGTTTGAACTGTGGTGCCCTCAAGTGTGGTTGTGTTTTTATTAGGCAGAGAGTGTTTAAATGTAAGAGACTGATGTCTAAAACAGGTAGTGCCTACTCTGAAGTCTTCCGTTGGCCATGTCTTTTTCAATAACATGAATAAATTGCTTACTGTTTGATGCCTGTAGACTAGTTGTATGACCTCTGTAATTGGCTAAAAGGGAAGAAGACACAAACATAGAGATACATGGGAATAAATTATTTCTCTCAAATTTTTTACCCACTTAAAGCACGCAGGGTCAAACTTAACAAAAGAGAAAAAAAAGTTTTCTGCATTTTCACT